>SIJG01000101.1:0-287647 GCA_023374025.1 Heterodera schachtii | reverse complement strand
TCATACAAGTATAAAAATTAATGAAATGAAGCCATTTTGTTAATTATGCAATTAATTAAAAATTATTTAAGCAATCAACTAAGGGATTTAATGAAAATTGTATCTAATTTGTAATTTATAATAATAAAGTAAATTTAACATTTGAAATATTATTAATTTAAAAATATTTATTTCCCCAAAAAAATGGTAAAAATTTTGAAGCAAAAAAATATTTTATCAAACGAGATAAATTGTTGTATAATATTCAAATTGGAAAAAAATAAAATAATAATAATAATAAATATTTTGCAAACTTCATTTATCAGCACCAAGCGCAAAAAAACATAAAACTTTGTATTTAAGCATAAATAATACTCGCAGAAAAATGTATTTTAAAGCAGAGTAAAGTAAAATATTATTAAAAATAAATTGAAAAATAAATGTTAGATAATAATCATTAGGGCTTCTTTTTTTATGTAAGAAAATCGCGAAATATGTAAATAAAATATGTACAAAAATGCCCAAATATGTACTAAAATATGTAAATAAAATTTTTAAATAGTTTTTTTAATTCTTCTTAAAGACTAAATACGCACAAATGCAATAAAAATGACCTAAATAGTCCAACATTTAGTATTTAAAAATTAACCTTTGGTATCAGTTTTTTGAAAAAAACCATTTTTTAGGATACATTTTCAAGAAAAAATATTAGATTTTCACAAGAAATTTCTATAAATTCTTAAAATTTTTGAAAAAATTGTGTTAATAAACTTCAAAGTGCACATTTAACCGTTCATCAAAAACAACCTTTACAGCTCAAAGTATAATTTTAAAAAGGAAATAAATATAATTTCAAATTTTAATTATTTGATTACTAGGGATCATTTTTTTTATGTAAATACATGTTTTTTTCCTGGATTCTCCATGCTCTAATTAGTAGGAAAAACACTTTCTTTTTTGTGTTTGCGAACAAAAGTTGGAACTTTTATTTACATATTTTTAAATATTTTCGTATTTTTCTACATATTACATATATACATTTTTTTATACATATTTTGGACTTTTTCGCATTTTTTCGTACATATTTTGCATTTTTTGAGAATTTTTAAGGAATTTTTTTATGAAATACCCTCAAAAATATCCAAAATTTTGAGAATTTATAGAAATTTTTTGCGAAAAGCAAAAAAATTTTTTGAAAATGTGCCCCAAAAAATAGTTTTTTTTTTTCAAAAATGGAATACCAAAATTAATTTTTAAATTACTAAAAGATAATTTTAAGCCTATTTAGGTCATTTTTATGGCAATTTGTGCCTATTTCACCCTTTAGAAAGAATTTTTTTCCAAAAAATCACCATTTAAAAAATTTTATTTACATGTTTTAGTATATATTTCTGGATTTTTGTACATATTTCATACATATTTTAGTGTTTTTTATACATATTTTATTTACATATTTCGCGATTTTTCTTACATAAATAAATGATCCCTATTGATTACATTAAAAAATTTACCAATAAATACTCAATGCGTAGAATTAAGGTAAATTAAAATATTTGGAAAGTATATTAAAATAATATAGAGATAACAAGTTTTGTAAATTGTGCCTTTTATTATTTCTTAGATTAAAGGTGTATTATTGAATTATTCTTCTATGTTCGATTAAATCTAGATTTACTAAGTCCTTGATTAAGATTTTTTTGGAATCGCAGCGAAATATTATTTAACTGATTTGTTTTAATAATCATTTTATTCTATTGAGATGTTTATTGATTTGATAAATGTATATTAATCATTTGCAATTATTCACTCGGAGATTATCCTTAGATTTTTCGTTTGTAAAGTTGATTTTAACTTTTATTTGAATTAATAAAAATATGATGAAATTTAAATAATAAAAAAATAATTCTTATTATTTTTGGCTACCAACGATTTGCAATGACTATACTTAATTAAAAAAAAATTACCAATACAATTTAAAATTTATTTTACTTTATAAAAGGGTTATTACCCATAGATACGAAATTAAAGACATAATAATATCAAAGAATTTAATTGTTGGAAAGCTTTTTAACATGATAAATAAATTTATTATAATTAAATTTAGTGGATTGAAAAGAAAAACGAATAGGAGAAATCAAGGAAAATATTGATCATAGGCCCAAACTCAAAAATGCTTAAAACGGTCAGAATCGATGTAAAAAGGTTTGAAATGGGTTGGAAAAATAGAATTAGGGGCGCGCTTGCCCTTTTTCAGGACAAAAAAGTGCCGGAATTGGAGTGCCAAACTCAGCTGGGACTCAAGTGACCGCACTATAAAAAGCACTCAAAAGACATTTTAAATAATTTTTCTAGTTTAATTTGTGGCGCTGATCACGAATACGACTTTTTATTGACAAACACCTAAACTTATGAATACAATATAAAAGTATTCAATCTTATATAGCTGTATAAATAAAAATTGTACTGATTTGAGAAAAAAAAGATTGCTTTTTTAAATAGAAATTCACAAAAAATTGAAGTAAATATCACAAAATTTTTAACAACAAATATTTTAATGAAAACTATCCAAATTATATTAATAATATTTTAGAGCTTGAATACATGAAAAATATAAAACTTAATTCAAATTTAAAAATATTTAAAAAAAGCCTTTTTACTAGAGGTGTGCCGTGATTCACGGTCACGGTCACGGTTACCGTGAATTTCACGGGTTTTTTCACTCACGGTCACGGTCACGATTCACGGTACCAATTCACGGTTATTCCGTGAAAAATTTACACTGGATAAAATTGAATATTTATGAAATAAACTTTTTTTTATAAAGAAATTTGGTCTTTTTTTGGGCAAAGTTTGCTAAGAAACAGATCAAAATTTTCAAAAATTTCCCCGGCGGCGCCTATCGGCACCGCCGGCCCCCTCCCATATTCCTGAAACTTTTTTTTAACAAAGCCAACCAACTACATATATTGCACGAAATACAAATAAAAAGCAAAGTTTCAAGTATGAGCCCATTTAAATAAAAAATTCATTAACTTTTTTAAAAAAATTCGCTCGAAATAAAGTTATTTTGGGTAAAACCAGTTAATAAATCACATTTTCTAAAAGTTTCCACTAAAACCCAAGGTCGGAATCAATTTAGAACGTCCACAATTATGCGAAAAATGCAAATTATGGGCGTGCTTGCCAATGGACACTTCAGTACCCGATTTTTTAAACTTAAAATATGCAAGCGCATCTATAATTTGCATTTTTCATCGTTACTTTTAGACTAATTAAAATTGTAAAATTTGCTAATTTTAGGGATAAATCTGTTAACAATGTTAACAAATTGCACTCAAATTTTCATGGCGTCTATCGGCGCCTATGGACCCCCCTTTTCCCAAAAAAATTTTTTGGAAAATTATACCACAAAAAAAGTTTTAAAAAAAATTCGCCGCCAAAAAAAATTTTCTTAAAATTCGCGGTCACGGTCACGGTTACCGTGAATTTCACGGGTTTTTTGGATCACGGTCACGGTCACGATTCACGGGACCAATTCACGGTCACGGTTCACGGGGTCAATTCACGGTCACGATTCACGGTTCACGGGTTTTTTCAGTCACGGCACACCTCTACTCGGTGGGCGACATGTCGGGGGTCGGGTCGGAGGCGAGCTCAATTGTCGTGGGTCGGGGACCCCGATCGGGTAGTGATCAAAAAATTTTTTTAACGAAAAACTCAATTTTTATTATTAAATATTCGTAAATCTTCCTTTTTTTCACTTTAATTATCTCATTTCGTTAGCGCCAGTATGAGTGAGCCCAAGCTGGCCTTTAAACCAGGGGCTTCCATTTGTTCTTATTTATAAGAATTTAAAACAAAGCATATAAAATTATAATTAAGCTTATAAAAATTAAGTTCTTTTTATTTTTCTAGCAAATATAAAGAATCGCGAGGAATAATACTTTTTATTATTCATATATTTTAATTGTTAATTGTAATTATTTTTTCTTGTTAATATTTTATCAAAATTAAACTTGTTTTGTTTCTCATACAAAATATCTACACCAAACTATTTTTCACTCGATAACAATATGATTTAGTTTAAATATATTTTAATAATTTTTTTTTGACAAATGATTGCCTGTCCAAGTTCAATTTGAGAGCTTGAGCGCAGCTTCATACTCTTTTATATAAATTGTTTTTGCGAGAAAACATTTTAATATTTCAAATTTTTAGGTTACTTTAATTTACTTATTTTATAATTTAACGACTTATTTCTTCATTTTAATTTTTTTAGTTTAATATTGAATAAAATAAAGTTTTATTAAATAAAAAATTCATTATTTTGTATAAAAATAAATTAAAATTAGTTAAGGCCTTTTGGAAAAAATTAAATTAATAGAAAATAAACAGAAAATTAAACTTTCGGCCGTAGCCTGGGCTACAACGTAGTTACAAACGAGATGATTTGGTGTTAAAGGCAGAGGACGCACTTCCTTTTCAGTTAAATAAAACATTCTTTAATTATTTAAATTGATAGTTTAGCTTTGTATTTGTATTAGTGCAAAAATTTATTTAGGTTTCTTTTAATTTAGATAATATTTTTTTTCATCATTTCTTCAGTTTATTTTATCGAAATTTTTATAATTTGCACAATTAAAGCCTTATTTATTTTCAAGTATGTATAGAAAATAATATATTTTAATATGTAACTATTTACATATTTTTAAATTATTTATTCCATGAATATCATTTTTTGACGTAAAAATATAATTATTATATTCAAAAAAAATTTCATCCTTGTTTTTTTTTACTTAAATTTTTGAAGAAAACAATGATTTATATAACTTTTTCAAATTATTGTTTCATTCCTTTTCTTTACCTTTTCCCTTTATTATGCACCTTGTTCATTTATAACATACTCTGAATAATAAATTGGCCTAAACAGGCATTTAACTGTGTACCAATTGCGCGAATTTAAAGGATTAATTTGTACGTCTTAACAAACGTTTAAAATTTTTTAATTTTTTACAGTCAAACTTTTAGCACCATTCGGTATTAAATCAAAACTCCTTAATTTTTGATTGAAAAACTCTTTTTTTAGATTTATTATCTATCTCCAACACTCGATAATATTTTCTTTTCTCCCTTATATATTCCGTCGGGTAATGATAGAATTCTTGATTGGGTATTCGTTTGTTATAATTATTCATTTTTATTATTAAAATATGGCGAAAATAATTATATGCGTCAGATTAAATTTAATTATTTCTTTGGTGTATTATCATTTTGTGTAAATTATGCAAATATATAGATTATTTTTAATAAGATTTGGCCTTGTATATACTTTTAAATTAACATTTATTTTTTTAATTAGTATGTATTTGAATGAGAAATATACTCCTTTTCTCAGTTAAGGTTTGTTTTATTAATAATCATTTTTCATTATTCATAATATCATTATGTTTTCATTCTATACATATGCATAAATGTCATTTATCACATTCATAATTGCTCTAAATATTTACTCTTGAATTGCAAATTTTTTATGGTCATTTTACTTTAAAATATTCTGTTTTTTATCAATTTATTTATATAACTTTTCTGATTTTTGTTTCATTTAATAATAATTGAAAGATCCAGCCATTTCGTGGAGTTCCATCGTTCGGGATATTATGTCTTACGAATTTGTACAATACAGTATTTGAACGATTGAATTTGAAAAAATTTAAGTTCAATAATTTAATTTGCAATATTTTTTAATTCGATTTTTTTGTTCAAGGATAAATTTCCATTTTATTTAAAAACAACCAGTTGACTCATTTTAAATTGTATTTAAAATTTATTTAAATTTAAATTTTTTTTGTTGAAGTTTTTTATTTGTTATTTAACCATAAAATTTCATAATGTTTAGTGTGTTAAACTTATTTACTTTAATCACTTGAGCTAAACATAGGTCCTTTTCTGTTTCATTTTCCAATTTCTGCTTCGTTATTTCATCGTTTTCTTCTGCAATGAGAAGAAATTGGATTTCCTCATTACTTTTGGCTTCCACTTGGTCCCAATTAATTGGAACTCTTGACAATGCGTCCGCAACATCCGCAGTAATTATTATTCATTTGAGTTTTCTAATATTTCTTATTTATTTGACAAACAACTTTAAAAATTATTTACTTTTTATATTCATTTATGAATGCGATCATTCGAATGTAAAATATCTTTAAAATTTACTATTATTATTTAATAGCTAAATAATGTGTGTCTTTATTTTAAGTGTAATCATACATGTCAATTATTTATTCGGAATAATTGAATAATATGTCTTTAAAATTGTTTATTTTTTAAATATTAATTTGCTTTAATATCCTTTTGTTAATTTATTATTAAGATCTATATTGTTATATAAGTTAATTAATATTAGTATTGCTGGAACGAGGACAAAGTGAAGGAAATTAATAAAGGTCAATTTGTACCAATGCCATTTCATAAAGAAAATTATGTTTATATAAGTATTTGTTATTATTAGATTCATTTAATTTTTCTTTTTAAATTTTTTGTTTTTTATATAATTTTTGATAAAAAATGTTTATTTCAAAATACTTTAAGAAAAAAAATATTATTTTTGAGATAAGATACTCGAAATGATTTTTAAACTAAACATCGACTTAACAAGTTAAAGTTGCCCGGAAATGGTCAATTGTATAAGTTCAATTCATAATAAATCAATTTGACAAATTCAAAAAAGGAATATATAATTATGAATTTTCGATAACTAAAAACCAAATTTTATCTTTTAAGAACAATAGTAATTCTAATTTTTTTTCGGCTTTTTTTGTTTCATGTTCGAAAGTATAATTTTTTTTTCTGATAAATGTAATTATTTTAATTTTCATTTACTGATTCCAATTTACCTCAATAAATTATTCAAAATTTTTTTATTAATATATTAGTATTTATACTTTTTACACATTTATTTGTGGCTTGGTTTTTTTGTATTTTATTTCACAATATAAAAAATAATGATATTTTTTATACCGAATTATTGACATTAATTAATTTTTAGAGGAATTTAATATTTAACTATTAATGTATTAACTTTTGATTCTTGTTAAAATTTATTTATTTTTGAATAATGTTTTTAACTGTAATCTCTTTTCCTGTTTATATTTGTATTTTTTGTAGAAACACAACATTGACCAAGTCCGCTTCATGGCCTTGCATTGTGTCTGACGTGACGAAAAAAAAAGTTAATTAACTCATCCACCTTTGGTAATTATTTTAAAAATTTATATTTCAAATGTTATTTTTATTTCCTTTTTACATTTCTCTTTAAAATTGAATGTTTTTTGTATTATCGCTTTATGCAAAAATATTATCATTTTAAATTTAAAATAAATTACTTATATTTCTTATTTATGTATTTAGTTATGATGATTTTTAGAGATGAATATATATATTTCCATAAGTTTTTATGTCCGTCTTATTTTTGTTTATGTGTGTATATTATGCACAAATTTACGGTTTTGTTTAACAAATCTGTGTTCTTTGATCAGAATACGAATTGCATTTCTTCTCTTGTTCTCAACTCCGAGTATTTTTTTTTGTATAATAATCAGGGCTGCAAAAAATATGCACGAAAAATGACCAAAATAAATATGCAAATAAAATTGCCAAATATGCATCAAATATGCACAAAAATCGCAAAATATGCACGAAATATGTACAAAAAATTTGAAAATTAGGGGTGCAAATTCAAATTTTAAAAAAAAATTTTCGTTAGTGCACTTGCCAATGAGCTACATTTCTTTTATAAAATTCTTTTAGCAAATATTGACATTTTTAAAGCAAAATTTTGTCATGAAAAAAAAAAATTTGGGGGAAGAATTTTTGAGGAAATTTTCCAATTCTTTAAAAATTTTCGGTCGATTCTTAGGGGTGTATTTTTCTGAATTTTTAGGGTCGATTTTTAGGGGTGTATTTTTCGTTTTTATTGCATTTTTGTTAACAAATTTTCCAAAAATGGCGAAATATGCACAAATATACACAAAAAGGCTAAAAAAAAGCTAAAATAAATATAAATGCTTTTTCCCAAATATTTTTTTATTTATAATTTGTATGCTTCTTTATTTTACATTGTTTCTTCATTCAGCAATTCTACTTGTTTTAAAAAAATAATCTCAACATTTTCAAAATTCTATCTGGGAATGTTTTATTTTATAATTATACTCATTTTAATTAAGTGATTTTAGTTTAAATTAATTTTAAATATGTATAAATTTCTAATTAATTGATGATCAGGCCCAAAAATAGTATTTTTATATATAATTTTGTGTATATTTTATCGCACTAAAAGTTCGAATGACAGTATTTTACAGAAGAATATTAAAGAAAAGAAAACTATATTTACGAAAGTCTAACTAAAATTTTCAAATTAATTATTTTAAACAGAAATTAAAATTTAAAAAATTATGTGAAAAATTTTGTTTATTTTAGAAGGCGATCATTCATTAAATAAATCATTATAAAAATCGTGACAAAGTATCAAAAAGTTTGTGGGTTTTTGTTGTTTTTATATTTTCTTTTTTCGGTTTATGAATGTATGATAAAAATTTTTATCGTTTTTTTAATTCTTTATAAAAATATTTTAAAAAATGGATTATGACAACATTTTTATTTAAAATCAAAACATATTGTTCATATTTTATTTTAATTGTGAAAAAAATTTCATGTGCTTTGAACGATTATATGCTTATAATCAATTAACCATTGTTTTTCAATTTTAGATGTCCCACCACTTAATGGGGTTGTAGTTCATATTTTAGGTTTTTCAGGAATAAGATAAAAAAAATTTCTTTTCTAAAATATAGCCTAAAAAATATTTATAAATTTAAATTTTTTATAAAAATTTTATATCTATATGCAATGTTATAATTTTTAAAAATAAACAATTAAAAAACATTAAAAAATTTGAAAAAATGTATTTTAAAAAAAGAATTTTTAAAGATGCTAGCAAATAATTTGAAAATTTTCCATAAAAAGATGGGCTAAATTATAAGCAGGATTAAATATCAAAATAAAAATATGCTATTAATATACATAACATGAAATTAATTTAAACCATGTTGAAACATATTAAAAAAATTATTAAAATTATAATTTATTATATATATTTATTAGCCTAGTATATTTAAATTGCAAAAGACCAGAAACGCAACAAAAAAAACTGCGGGTCATGATAATTATTTATGCCTGATACAAATAAAATACCCAAAAAGCTAAATTATAAAAAACAAAATATTTTTTATGATGACAATCTAAAAAATTACTTTTATATTTATATAAAAATTTAAAAATTAAAATAATTAAAAATGGAATACACTTATGGTATTATGTTAATATAATAATTTTATTTCAGTTTAATTTTTCTTTTCAAAGATTTGCCTTGATTGTATTTATAATTTAAATTAAAAAAAATATTTTAGCAACCCAACAGCGCCCTTTATCCAATCGTTAATGTAATTTTGTTTTTAAATAGTATAAAATCATAAATATTGAATTATAGTTCTTTAATAATATATACATGTAATAATAAATTCAAATTCAATGAGACTTATATATTTAAAAAAATATCAAAAACGATTGTTAAAGTTAATGAAATTAAATAAAGAAATATAATAAAACATCTATTATACATATTATATATATATATACTCTAAAGACCCACATGATTAAAAAGGATTAAAAGACCTCATAAAAGTTATTTAATGACATTTTTTAATTTTTTTAGTCTCAAAATTATACGAGAAACCGATAAAAAATATTAAAAAATATTTTTTAATTTGACCAAAGGCCGAATTTTTGCATTTTTTAAATCTTAGTGACTCAATCTGATGTGAGTGAATAAATATAATAGCATTAAAACGCCATCTTTAATTAATTAATTTTTTAATCGATCACATTTAAAAATGTAATTATTTACCAAATATAATATTTTTATTGGTTTATGTATTTTTGAAAAAATCTTTTGAAAGTTTGTACACTTTTATAAATTCGGTAAAGTTTTATTAATAAAAAGGAATATAAAAACTCAAATTTCAGATTACTTAAAAGAATTAAAATCATGAAATAATTTAAAATTCTATGAAAATAAAAAAAATTAAAAGATTGTATTAAAAAATAATTAAAAGTCAGTTTTCAAGAATTATTTTTTTTTAAATTTTTACTAGATATTTTAAAAGCTTTAAATATAAAATAATAGAAAAATATGGAACTCTTTAAATTAAATTATGATCAAGGTCTCTTCGCAAGAGATTTTTATTAAAGTGCTTTTTCCCGACAAAAGTTATTGAAGCATATATAATTAAATTAATAGTTTCACCTCGACCAAATTTTGAAACAATAAATACAAAAACAACAAACAAAAAAGCAAATAGCGTGATAATTTTATTCTATATTTATAACCTTTTAATAGAACCATAAAATTTAAATTAGGTTCAAAAATTTTTATTTTTAATCAATCTTACAAATAAAAAGAAAAGTTTGAACAATAATTAAAACAAGAATTTGAATTGAGATAAATGATTCAATCAGTATATGCTATAATATAAAACGCTATTATGAATATATAAATGATATTTATAAAGAAACCATCATCTAAAGTAGCATTAAAAAATATTTTACATTGGAACATAAAAACTGGAATTTTTTGGTTTGAAAAACTGTTGAAAATAAAACCCAGGTAATTAAAAATTAAAAACAAGACAATATTAAAAAAATAAACTAATAAATCAAAATAATAATGAAAGAAATATTTTAAAGTAGTAAAAAAATTTTTATTGTTATTTTACTTACAAATTGGTTTTTAATTATAATAAATCAAAAATTCTAAACGATGATATCATATCAAACCTATAAAATAGTTGAATAAAAACTATATTGAGCATGAGAAAAAAATACATTAAAAAATAGCTTAAATAATTTTTTAAATATAAACAAAAAACCTAAAACTCAATTTTTTATAGAGATGAATACTTTAAACCTAATTTTTAACAAGAAAAAGAAATAATCAATTTGTAAAAAATTTAATACTAAAGTTTCTGACAAAGGGTTTTGGTTAAAACAATTTATTTTAGAAGATTATAATAAATTTATTTAAACTAAATGGAAAAAAATTAAATTATTACTATGAAATAGAGAAATAAGAAATATTAAATAAATAAATTATCAATTGAATTCACCTGTAATTA
This sequence comes from Heterodera schachtii, assembly GCA_023374025.1. NCBI lineage: Eukaryota > Metazoa > Nematoda > Chromadorea > Rhabditida > Heteroderidae > Heterodera > Heterodera schachtii. Next base: position 276,440 of record SIJG01000101.1, on the reverse strand, counting down.
GACAGTTAAGAAAACAGTGTCGAAATTGGTATTTTTAAAACCGAAGTGTTGCAAGGACTCATCAGTGAACAAAGGATTAAATTTTTTTTAAACTTATTATGAAAAGAAAAGAAAAATTTTAAAATGAAACTTGAAAATAGAATTAATTTTAAAATTCTTATACTTTTATTAATATGATACTTTTATCAATGGCAACCAATAAAAATTCAAAAATAATAATGATTAATTTAAGTAATATTATTTGCCAAACATTGTTAATTCCAATTAGCATAACCAAAGAAAAAATGAAATGTAAATTTTGCAATATTAGATAAAAAAAAATTCATGAGTTATAATTTAATTATATTCTTTATTATAAAGCAAGAGAAATATTCAAAAAAATGAACTTGGAATTTTCAGTGGCCTAATATTTTTAAATAACTTGCATATGATTTTAACTTTTCATTAATAATTAATTAATAATATACTTAGTAATTTCTGTTATTGTGTATAATTTTTCTTTAATATAATATAATTTTATTTTTTTTAATAGAAGATTGATAAAAAAATAACTTATTTGCGTAGTTAAAATGATTACTAACTATAAAATAGTCATGGTAGGCTATAGTGTTTTTTCAAGTCTTATGTTTTTAATTTATAGATTTGATGTTCAATTTGTCTATTTTTGGCGCTTCAATTGCTAATTCTTTCACGGTGTCATTAAAAATTGCTTAGATAAATCTTTGTGATGAATGTATGTAGATGTTTATTGCTTTAATTTTTGTGTCTTGAATTAATATTTTTAAAATTGGTATGGTATAACTCCTGGATATATTTAAAAAAATTAATAAGCGATTAATTATTTGATTTAAGACTCGGTGACGAAAATATATGAATTATGGGTTTTTGAGTAAATATATAAATTTTTTATTTGCTTTATTTTAACAATATTATTGCGATAATTAACTCTTAGCGTCTATTCAAGGAGTATCCATGAATTTTTATGTCTTGCATTATTTATTTAATGAAAATCATTTTTTTCTTAAAATAAATATAAATGTTTTAGATTCATTGTTTTGAATATTTAAATTTGGTTTATTTATTTACAAATTATTATTAATTTATCGAATTTTTCTACAGAAAATTCGTGATTCTATGTTTATGTATTTTATTCATTTACATTTTATTTCGTTTAAATATTTATATTTAACTATTCAATTATTCATGTCCACTGCTCGGGCTTTCTTAAATTTATTGCTTCGTTTAAATATTATTTTTAATTTATGTTTTATTTCTCGTTTATTTTTTATGCTTTAAGTCAAAATTATTAATTTTTACTCTCATGATCAGTTCTGACATGATATCTTCTTCGGTTATTTAAATTGCTATAATAAAAATTTCCGTACATTCTTCTATTTAGAATCCATCAATTAATAATTTAGTTTTTTTAATAATTATGAATTTAAAAACGTTTTTTTTAAAAGGAAAAATGTTTTGGACGATTATTGCGATTGACTATTCTTATTCTAAGCGTTAATATTACAACTTCATGAGATGACAATTTATTAACATTCTCCAGTTTGACAAGCATTTAATATTAATAAATTATTCTAAACATTAAAAATTATTTAAGGCAATCTCTTTATCTGGGTTTTTTGCTCAATAATTATTTTTTTATACATAGCTATCAACTCTTAACAATGAATTAAAAAACTTTATTTACTGTTTAGCAAACATAAAAAAGAATTAATTTCATTTAGTAGTCCAAAAATATTTTTTGCATTGATATTGTACAGATATTGTATGTATATAAATTTTTTTACATAAGTTTTTTTTAAATGTGCAAATTTCATAAATTCAAATATTTATTTACAAGATACACCATTTATAGAGCGTTTATTTATATGTGTAATTGTATTCTTTTTTTAGTAAATTTTAAGCTTTCAAATATTTTATTTAAAAAGCTGTTTCCTTTTAAATTCTTTATTCCATTATGTTATATCAATATTATACCGTAATTTTTTGTATAAAATACACTTTGGAGATTGTAAATAATTAATTCATTTCTTACTCAATATACCTTGTTTCTTTCTTGAAAATTTAAATATTTTTTAAAATTTATTTGTTGCAAAAATCTTTTTTGACTTATGAAAATTAAACTTGCTTATTTAAATGTTGCAATTTTCATTAAAAGGAATTTTAAATTCTTTACTTTTTGTTGTTTGAAAATATTTTAAATTGTTTTTTAATTATTTTTAAGAATTTTGCTTAATTATAAATTCAGAGATAATTTATTTTTAATTTACTTAATAGATAAATATTGTATTAGTAATTTTAAGCCTAAATGTAATATTTAATAATTCAAATTTTGAAATAAATTTTGATGTAAATTTTGTTAGAATTATGAACCTTTTCAAAATTTATATGAAATTTTATTTTATTTTTTGTAAATTGTTTTATTGGAAATCTAAGGTCTCGTCCAACGGATTTCCGAATTTGAAATTCATGGACAATTTGTAAATTTACTTGTATTTTACATTTTCTCCTGAAATATTTTCAAGTTGATATTATTTATCATACATTATGCCTTATCTTAAATTGTATTAAAAATTCATTTTAACAATTAATATTATTAGTTGTCATATTTTTTTTGAACATTGAATTATTTTATCTAACAGTTGCAGCTTTTCCATGGTTACTAATTATTCGCTATTATATTTGGTCAAATAATTTAATGATTTCTTTTCTTGGCTTCTTCATTTGCGTATAATAAATGTTTAAATAATTCTGTGTATTAATTTATTTAAATTAAAAAAAAGATAAATTATTTTTAATAATCTTGTGATGTAGATAGATTCAGAATACTTATTTTCAATATTTAATTATTTTTTTTAACAACTAAATAATAAGCAAAATTTTATTATCATCATTTTTTGTAGTTAAACATGCGAGATTTTTTCTTATGTACTTATTCAAAATTTAATTACAATTCTTTAAATTAAAAAAAAAATGTTCATATTACAAATATAAAAACAATAAACTTTAACAGGTTAAAAGTTTATAGCATTGCATTCTGTTATCTTTTTTAATTAAAATTTTATTTTTATATGAGAAAATTAAACTTCATTCTCGGTATTACTGCTTTAAATTTTTAATAGATTCTTATTTGTTAAAAGATTTCAAAAAATATTTACAAAAATTAGTTTATGTAATCTAATACGAATAAAAAATCTTATAATTTAGTGTTCAAACAAAAATATGTAAATATTTATTCTTCTTATTTTTTTTAACAAATTGCTGTAGAAACTTTTTCGTATTTGAATTTTTCTTATAAATATATATTTTTGCATTTTTAGACTATTAATTAAAATGAATTTGAATTTATATATATTTTGAATATAATTGATATTTATAAGATTAATTTTTTAATTTAATCATAAAAATAAGTTTAACAAAAAACTTGGATCTTCAAAGTTAAGATGAATGTATTTTTTGTTTAGTTTTATGAGCATTATGTATTTTATTAATTTGTTTTTATTAAAAGTTTTAAATATACATTTATAATTTTTTTAATGTTTGAAAGAAAAATAAATAAATTTAACACAATATATTATTTATTGTTATATGATAGAATAATTTGATTGAATATTTTTTTAACACTTAGGATATTCTCGACTGTACCACGTTCTTCTTCGGTAGCATTTCTGCGTTAAAATTTTTGATTTGCTAAATGTTTTTAGTCCATATAAATCCATATTTTGAGGGTTTTCGAGAATGAATCCATATTTCGCATTTTTTCATTTTTAGTCCATATTTCGGCCATTTTTGGCAAATTTTCACAAGAAAAATGAAAAAAAGCGAAAAATACACCCCTAAAGTTCAACTTTTTGGAAATTTTAAAACTTACACCTCCAAAAATACGAAAAATTTGGGTTTCCGTCGGTCATTTTGGTGTTTTTAATAAATTTTTTTAACATTTTTTGCGAACCTTTCTTTTTTTTTAAATAAGAATTCTTTTCGAAATTTTGGCAAATTTGAAGTATTTTTTATACAGTGGACGACGATAAAAATTTGCATTTTTAAATTTTTAAACCCATTTTTTGGTTGTTTATTGTACTTTTTCAGTTTATTTAAACAAATATTTAATATATAAACCTTTTTTGGAATTTTTGAGAGTTTAAAACATAGATTTTGGCAGTTTTAATTCATATTTTGGTCCATATTTGGCCATTTTTGAGCTTTTTAGTCAATATTTCGGGCATTTTTAGTCCATATTTTAACGGCCTCAATAATGTTTGAATTCATTTACCATAATAATCAAGAAGTAGTTTAATAAATTAATCTTCTTTCTATATTTATCAATATCTCAGCGCAGACCGCACGGGAAGTATGCAAAATGATTTAATTAGACTATAATTTTATTAAAAGTAAATAAATTCTTTCTCTATTTTGAATTAGGATAATAAATATCAATGAATTTTAAGATTATTATTATTTATTAATAACATATTTAATATTATTAATTTACAAGGCTACCGTTTGATTTCTATTAAATTAAATTTGTTCTTAATTTAAATTTTAAATTGTTTCAAAAAGATTTCATTTTACTTTTTTTTCTAAAATAAAATTAACGAAAACAATATTCAACTAATTATTCAATTAGTCACACCTAAGAATATTATAAAATAGCTAAACTACCTACGCTTGTTTTGTAATTACATTTCTCAGAAAGAATTGAATTTTCATTTTCAGCAGCATCTTGAGTTTAGACTTGATTGAAAAATTATTGGGACTTAGTATTTAAATAATAGAATATTTAACGACAATATTAAACTCATTAGCATGTGCAGGTTCAACGCTTCAGCGATCATCAAGTTGTGGGACTTTAATTTAATAATTCATGGTGGTTTATAGGTTTTTGTTAAAATGTTAAAAAAATTACGAAAATTTATCTTTTTATTGTGTTCAAATATTAAATGATTTATTTTTTCTCTGCGGCAAACAAAAATTATTGCTGTGAAGCATATTATATTTATATCTTTTTTATTATAAATTGTATATTAATTCTTATAATATTCGGATTTAAAATAATTTATAAATTATGATTATTCTAAGAAGGGCTTTGTTTATATTAGCATGGGCATATTTTGTTTTTATCAAATTCAATAATGAATTTCTTAATTTAATGTTAAAAAGCAAAATTTTTAAAGATTTAGATTTGTAAAATTTTATTTTAAACTTTAATAAAATTAGTTTTGATTTAGGTAATTATAAAATTTATTTTGATGATAATGTTGAAGCTTCAATCTAATTAAAAAAATTTTTAGTAAATTAATTTTTCTATAAAAATGTTTTTTATAACCTTTTTAATTTTTGAAAAATATCATTCTCTTGAAAATTAAAATTTTAAAATTATAAGCTTTAATTACGTGATAAAATTTTTAATGTCAGATAATCATCAATATTGATTTTTATGATAATTTTTGTGAACTTTCCTTGGTTTATTAACAATAATGAATGACATTCTTTTACTTTCTTTTAGGTTAATTTTATGTATTTTATAAAAGTTTTACTTTATTTTATTTTCAAAATAAATGATTTTTAATTTAATTTTTTATTTATTATATAGTATTCAATACAATTGACTTTGTTTAATCATTACATATTATTTAATGGCAATTTTTGCTCAATGATTGATTATTTTATTTTTCATATGTTTTGATAGAATTTTGCATTCAATAGTTATTATAAAAAGAAATGTATGATGAAAATAGAAAAAAAATCGCAGAAAAAATCTGTTCATAAAAAATTTGCACAATAATTTAGACCTCAAGCAAAAGCATTTAATGCTTCAACATTGTTCATTTTAAATAAATGACGTATTATCATTTTTATTTATTTTTTTTATTTTTGTAAATATTTTAAATTATTATTTTTTCATTATGATTTTACTTTATTTTTGAAAAGGTAAACTTTTATTAATTCCTTTTTATTTTAATGTAATTTATGTCTGAATAATATTTGTTTTATTACTCTCATATTAATGACACAAAATTGGCGTCTTTTCTTTAAAGTTCAAAATCGTTCCTGGTGCCTAATTAGCATTTTTTATTGGATTTTCGGTTTTTTCGTTAACTTTTTGAGAAAAACCATAATAAAGTGTTATAATTTAATTCGATTTTCTGCCCCCAATAATTTTGCTTATAATAAATAATTGCGCACCGGACATTTGCTTCGCCCACCCAAATTTTGTGGAACATTGCGCTAAAATCGATGTCCGCGCGGCGTGTCGAATAAAGAAAGTATCCGCAAATCACCAAATCCAGCAAATATATTGTTAAATTTGTTCAAGCATTGCTTTTTAGCAGAATTTTTAGGTTTTTCTATTTAAATAGTGAAAAAATCTGAGATTCGATTTCTTATTATTAAATAATATTTATCATTTATTCTTTCTTTTTTTTCTAAATCTAAGTTTATAAATCATAAACAATAAATGATCTTTGTAATAAGTCCTATTAACTTATTTTCTAATAATCTCTCCGTATTCACAAATTTAATTTAATTAAAAATTAATTTTATTATAAATTATATTATTTAAATTATAAATTTCGTTGAAATTTTTATTCAATTTCATATTTTAAATTAAATTTCGTAAAATTTGTTAGAATGAAAATTTTATATTCTTGAACAATGCCCATTTTCCCCAAAAATTCGCAAACCTTCGAGGATTTTTTGAGTAACTTTATATCAAAATAATTTAAAACCATTTTTTCTTTGCCTAAATTTTATCAATTTTTAACGTTTTTCTGTTTTCAAAGGTTGGATGGTTCACAAGCAGACCAATGTTTAACAATTCGGAATGGATTTTATGCTGGCAAAAATGGCATTGATGGAATTCAAAAATTGGTGTTCGTCAAGCGGTTGGGCCGCACCGTCACGCTTTAACTCAGCAAAAGAAAACCGGGCACAGACGAACGCGCAGAGGAAAAATGTGTGTACAAATCGGTGCTATGTCATTTCGCGACAAGTGCAAAAATAAAAATCAATAAAATTGGGCACTTCGCGACAGTGCAAAAATGGGCAGTTCGCGAAACGTGCAAATTTAACCGAAAGAAACTGGGCCTCTTCAGTACGGTGTCTCTTTGGGTTTAATAATTAAATTATTGGAGCCTTGCAAGCATATCACCATGAAGGAGTGCAAGTTGGTGTAAAGACTTTTTTGATCAGCATAAAAAGTTAGTTAAGTAGGAATTTTTTCAGAATTTTTGGCATAAAATATTAGCTTTTATTTGCAAATAACATCTGTCCGTACACTTTTGAGCACCAGAAATTGTGGGCACATCACATTACCAAATTGTATCGGCACACAAAGAGCATATACAAAATAATGAACGGTGCCATTGGATAGCCCATAAAAAGCTACAAAAAAACAAAATTAAAATTTTGAATTCACATTTTTTATTGGTTTTCAACCTTTTAAATTTTATATAGTGAGTGTCCGTACGGTAAAAACCCAACTCGTACTAGGCCAACTCGTACTGCCCCAACTCGTACTGTTTTTCGACAAAAAAATCGTCATAACTTTTGTTAAAGTCGGCCAAATTAAACATTCTTGGTATCATTCAATAGCCCTTAAAATTCTCTATCTATCCACCATGTTTCAAAAAATTTGATCAAGTTTGAAAAAAGTTAAGGACAAAAACAAATTTTTCTACGATTTTTGGTCATAACTTTTTTGAAAAGCAATAAAATTTTCTTGCATTTTGCAGGTAGATAGAGAACGTTAAGGGCTATCGAATGATACCAAGAATGTTTAATTTAGTCGACTTTAAAAAAAGTTATGACGATTTTTTTATCGAAAAACAGTACGAGTTGGGGCAGTACGAGTTGGCCTAGTACGAGTTGGGTGTCGTCCGTCCGTACACCTATTCAAATATAATTAGTTAAAAAAATTATAAAATAAACCAATATAAAATATTTATTTTGCTTAATAAAATTTATTTGCTTTGCTTTATTGCTGTGGCTTTGTGTGTATACGGTTTAGGGCCGAAATTTTACACGATTTTTGCACTGTCGCGAAGTGCCACATTTTTGCATTTTTCGCGAAGTGCCCTTTTTGCACTTGTCGCGAAATGACATAGCACCTACAAATCTGACAAAACAAATTTTTTGTGTATTCATTTTCACTACGTCTTATTTCGCTTAAAAATTTAATATTAAAAAAAACTTAAAATAAATAAATTAAATATTGGCGGTGCCGCCCCTAAGTTTTGGAATTTTAAGCATATTTTCTATGCAAAATTTCAAAAAGATTTACTTTTTTCTTGATTTTGGAAAAAGTAACATTCCTTAAAAATCTGTTCTAATACTTTAATCTTTAAAATAAAATAAAAAAGATTCTAAGTTCTTCTGAAATGTTAGTTAAATTGATTTGATAAAGTTCTTTTAATTGAATGTTCACATTGGCTCTTTGCCGTCCGTCTTGCCTATGCCCAATTCACCGCCCTCAAACTGTCCAGCAACAATAAGCTGCACATGTTCTTCCGTTCTTCCGTTACGTCCAGCCGCCAATTTATTGTACACGTGCTTAACCTATTCGCCAATAATGACCAGGTACAGAAATTATTATTGTATTATTTTTGAAAAACAAAAATTTTCAAGTTTTAATTCAATATTTTAAAATTATGTAAACTTAATTAGAATAAAATTTTGTATCTTGAGCAACGCCCACATTACCAAAAAATTGGCAAATCTTCGAGCATTTTTTGAGCAATTTGATAGCTTAATAATCCAAAAATAATTTATTTCGGTGCTAAAATTTCATTAATTTCTAACAAAATTTTCTTTTTTCAAAGATGCATGCACTAAAAAATACTAAATATGCGCATAAAACATGCACTAAAAATCCCACAAATATGCTTTAAAACCCCAAAAGATATGAATAGTAAATTATTTGATAATTAAATTTAAACAATTAAATCTGGTACGCAAATTCATGAAAAAAACCAGAAATACCTAAAAATGAAAATCTCGACTTTAAAATTTGGAAGAACATAAATTTTTTAATTATTAATATCTCTGCCACAGTCAGTCAACAAAAATTCCCTTTAACTGTTAAGCAAAAATATTAAAAAACATTTATTTTTTGCATTTTGACTGCGCAAGACGTAGTGAAATTGAGTCTGTAATTTAAAATAAAATATTTAATTTATTTTAAAATTTCTCTATTTATAATTTTTTTATATCAATTATTTCAAAATGAAAGTTATTAGTTCAATTTAATAATTTAAATAGAGAAATATTTTGTTGTCAGACTCATTGTTTGCTTCGCAGTCGCTGATCCGACCGTATAAATTCCGTTGGCCACCAAATTCGAACGCAATTTCAACTCTTCTCCGGGCATGCAAGTGATTTGCATTTCGTAATATTTTTTCCTTATTTTTAAATCTAAATAAAATTGTATTCTTCTGTAATGCACATTTTATCCAACAATTAGCAAATTTTCCAATATTTTTTGAGTAATTTTAAAACTAGCGCATAAAAAATATGTATAAAATTATGGCCATAAAATATGACCAAAAATCGCGAAATATTGAAATAAAGTTGCAAAAATACAAATAATTCCAATTAATTGTAAATCAACTTCAAAATCGAAAGTTTCCAATTTTTTTTATTTTTAACATAAATTTTTTAGTTGTAGGAAACTTAAATTATTCAATATTCTCGAGAAATTTTGCTAAAAAATTTGGGTCAAAGGCCAATTTAACTATACATATTTAACGGCTGTCGGGAAATGCGTCAGTGAAAATTTTGTGTCATAAAAACCAAATTCCTTAGGTTTTCAGATCGCTGATCACAAATCCGTTATATATTTCGGCAAATTCCTAACCCCGGACACTAACTCGAATAAGTCAAAAGTTCAAATATTTGAATTTAGCATTATTAGTTAAAAACAGCGTAAATGATCTAAGGTTGATGGCTTTAAGTTTGCTTCTGTGTATTCAAACCAATTTTAACAAATACGCTAATTTCGGGAATTTAAACTTTCGACTTTTTGTACAAATTCGCGTTCAAAATTCCGAACTATATTCTAATAGAATTTTACTTTTATACTAAATACAATACTTAATGTTACAGTATTTTATTTTAATATATTTGTATAAAGGACGCATTTTCTACTTAAGTTTTTTCCACTGACGCATTTTTTTGACACTTATTTAAACCATTCATTTTTATAATAATTAATAATGCAAAAATTGCCAAAAATTAAAACCTACAATAAATTGGCAAACTTTTGAAGATTTTGAGAAATGATAGGTTATTAATTCAAAAAATTTATTTCAATGCACAAAATTTTTTCACTTTTACATATTTTCAGTTTTCAAACGGTTGGATGGAACACACCAGTCAAACGTGCCAAACATGTGGAAAAGGATTTTTTGTCAAAAAATATGTAAATCAACATAAAAAAATTTAATATTAAATTTCATAAATTATTAAAAAAAATTTAAAAAGGGGACTCTAATTCAGTGGGGTTTTATTTTTCAACCTTACTTTTCTCAAAAAATGGCAATTTTTTGTAAAATTTTCGCCAAAATACCTAATTTTTTTAATGATTTGATTAAAAAAACTTATTTCTCAAATTTCGAGAACGATTTAATTAAAAAATATTTTTATTGGTCTGGAAATTTGTAAAATGGAAAATAAAAATAACAATGGAATTTGTAAACTCAAACATATACCGGTTGAAGCATCACTTTTGTCCTCACTCAAACTCATTTCTTAAAATTCCATAATAATCTACGAATAAAAGAGCGATTTTATTCAATAGGAATAACTTTTTTTGTAAATGAAGTAGAGTAATGGGATATCATGAAAATTCTGATTTTATTCAGCTCTTAGTTGAAAGGGTCTAAAAATCGAAAATTTGTCCATTCTTAACAAATTTAAAAATGAATAAAATCGGGAAAATGTTTAATATGAATGCAAAAAAAAAATTCTTAAACGTATATTTCCCTACAGGTTGTGTGAATGATGGCATCTACGTGCCCTTTCAATTGCTTCCTTTTTGGACATTTCCACAACTGTGCGGTCAGCCTCTGTTTGATGTACAAATTGCCAGAACATTTGATCTTTTTAAAATATTTGGTTTTATTTTCAATTCTCTGTACTCATTTTCAATCTATAGCAGCTTCTCCACCCCAAAACAATTAGACTAAAATTTTTTAAAATTAGTTTTAAACATAATATGAATTTTGAGTAGAATTAATCTTATATTTTTTTGATAATTTTTTTAGGATTATAAATGTGCTCAAAATGAGATGGCTTTTTTTAATGAATCGAGATTCTCGATGCATAGTATATGCTTGGTGTACTATTTTTTTTTTTAATTTTTCATTTTTTGTACACGAATAAGCCCTCCGATAAAAAGAGTCCGTAGAGGGGTCATGCCTATCGGTACATTTAACCCAAATTTCGCTAATTCATTAAAATTAAGACGGTTTATTTTTATCGTATAGTTAATGCATTCGTTCGAAACGTGCATGCCAGACGCATACCCAGAAAAACAGATCTTTAATTCAATTATTCGTAATTTATAATCCTATGTAAGGATATTATTTCGCATTTTGTAATATCGGGGAATGTATTTGCTTAACAATTCATTAGTTTTTAAAGAAATGCCAACTCATGCGCTTTTTTAAAGAAAATATATATCACACCTAAGCACAAGCATTTGCATTATATGTATTAAACGCTCACCAAATATTGATTTTGCTTCATGAACAAACAAGCAAAAATCATCACCATTTGAGGTATAACTTTTAACTAACCGAGCTAAAGCAGTTCAATAAATAATCTATTTATTTATTTGAAAACAAAGTGTGACCAGTATATTTATTTTACACAGAGCAGAGGGTGGATTTGGCTGCTCGCCCGATGGAGAGTGGAACAAAGGTAAAACTGCTATGGAAGAAGCGCGGGTAACAGTGCTGGGACTCCGATGGCCTTAGTTGACGCCCGAGACGCATGTGCACCCGAGCCGATAAGGAAACTCTTATGATGAAGGAAGCAGAGGCTAAAGCAAAAGAGGAATCCTTCTCTGTGAGGAAATGGCGCCGCTGAGGATGGGCCCTTTCGGGGAGTCGGTCCCGACTGCCGGACTGACCTTCTTCCAACTTTCCTACACATTCATAGTAGAGGCGTAAAAGATAAAAAATACGACAGGCCAAGTAAGCATTACTTATTGTTTTTTAAAAACACGTCTTTTACATTTTGCTTTGTCTTGTCATTTTTGCGCTATTTAATCGCAAGAAACTTAGATATTATCACATTCAGCAAATGGACATCACACTCCCATACTTCAATGCGGCGGGAGAGTTGATTGGAGAGGATCGACCAAATGGAATTGTGCTCTACGCTCCATGGAAGGATGAGTGGCAGTGCAGCAGCAGCAGCAACAATAACAGCTGGAACAACGACACGTTGTTTGTGAGCGAGAACAGCACGAAAGGGTGTTTGTTCTTGCAAGAAGAAGACGGCTACGGATATCAACATTTTACACTTCAAAAAGAATGATTTTTTTCACTATCAGAAGTAATTAAAGGTTTAAAAAATCATGTGAGTTCTTTATCATTAAATTAATTAAATTTGTGATGATTTATTAGAATTGTGCAAATAAACCACTCATTTGCTTGGGAGGTACTCATAAAATTCTTAAACAATTTTAAGGACACAAAGAAGCTCTTTCTTTATTTCCTTGTCTTCTTCTTTCATTTGACTTTCTGCGTCTAAAATGAAGTTGGCAAATTCTGCCGAAAAGTGAAAAAGGTATTTGGAACAAAAAAACAATTAGCTTTTAAAATTTTTACTATTACAGCTCACAATAGTACCAGGAAAAGAGGGCGATTTCTCCTACCGCGGGGTCACAAAAATTGCATATCAGGCAAACTTCAACAAAACGGAAATGGAAGCGCTGATTAACTATTTTCTTGGTGAATTATAATTGATATATTCAGAATTTATTTCTATGATTTTCAGGAAGTTTGGTCGCCGAAGACTTCATTTTTTGCAACGTCGACATATATGGGTGTTCCGCAGATATGCCAGGCGCAGAAGTTACTGCCATGACCAAACACCTGAAGATCGAAGACTGACACACCTTAAACCGACAATTCCGGCTGAATTGGAAACGATCATCGGACGTCGACGTCGACAACTGCAGCATGAACGAATGGACATTGTCAAGGTTAAAATGCAACAATCTGCTGACATAGTAAGAGAGGTATGTTTTAATTAATAATTCAACCTATTCGAAATATTTTATGATAATTGTTAAAATTTAAATTGATAGACGAATTGATGGCACAGGGGACAATGGAAGCAGAATATTTATAAGTAAAAATCATTTAAACAATTTAAATTATCTTTTATTTTTTAAGATTCCTGGACAGAATTCCCAGAAGCTAACAAGCCAAACAATGTCAGTGCCGCATACTTGTCCTTCCAATTCATTCGTCATTGCACGTTGTAATTATTTCAATTTATTATCTGTTTGTTGAAACCTCCTGAGCATATTTCAATAAAAGCCAAATATAAATATATAATGTGATCCAAACTTTATGTGATTTATATTAATTCATTCTCAACAAGGAACGTATATGTAAATATGCATTATAATTTAATTTGTTATCAATATTTACTCATAAATCGCTAATTGTATCCTTTATATTTTTCCCCACAATTATATATTTCTATCTATTACCAAGTTTTTTGCATTGAAACATTTATTTGCCATTTGAATAAATTATAATGCTTTTTATGCATAATTTTTGGGTCGGCTTTCAGTGATTGGCGTAATCAGAATTTTAGCGCACTAAAGGGAGTTGAGTTGAACCTACGCATGCAATTTTCCAGATAGAACAGCACCCAATTAATGTTAGCATCATGCTACAGACATCCTACAACCATACTTGAAAAAAAACAGCTCAATTTACCCACACCTAATTTTTTATTTGATTGTTTGGGCACAAATTTCACAGATATAAATGACTAAACAAACTGTCTAATAAATAGTGAATATTTGCCTTATTTTCTTTTAAGGCATATGATTTATTTCATTTTAAATTTTTTGGTTTATTATTTTTGTCCTACTTAAAGACATCCAAATTTATTGTTAAAGATTTTTATTATTATTATTTTATAATTTTACATAATTGTGAATTTTAAAATAAATCAAGAAAAATGGTAAATCAGTTTTTTATAAACGGAATGATTAATGAAATTACTAACATTAAAATATGCAAACAAAAAAACCATTGTCGGGGCGGGGCCATTACTTTCATTCATCTTTTTACCAATTTTGGTTCTAAATTTCACCTCTGACTTTATTATCTTATTATTTTATTTGACATTCTATAAATATTTGTTTTTATATTTTATCATCATACAATTTATCGCAACAAATTCCACTTCTTAAGCTTTCAAAATGTTTTTGTAAATATTCTCTTATTTTCACATTATAACGACTTTTTTATGCGATAAAATTTATTTATATGACTTCATAAAATTTGGGTTGTTTCGTCATAGTCATAGTCAATGTATTAGTAAATCATTGACGGTGTAATTTAATACTTCGGTCCAAAAATGACGCTATGCTTATATTGGTCTTTTTATTGAAATTCGTGCATTTAAGAAATAATTTATTTTAAAATTAGATAAATAAAAAATTGTCAAATAAAAACATTAAAATTTGCCTAGGAAATTTTGTTTCCTCTAAATTATCCTTCAATTATCATTTTTAAATTAATATGTATATAATATATAGAGACCGACTTTTGAGGCAAATGCCTTTTTTTTCTGCGTACTAGTTCCGATATATAGAGCATAAATAACGCATTTTCCACTTGGTTTGAGGCTTCTACGTTGACTTTTATTATGCCTTTTTTTGCCTTTTTCCGGATTTTCGTGCCTTAAATGCCTTTTTTGGCATTTTGCCGTTTTGGTGCCTTTTTTGGCGTTTTTTCAGAAAAATTCCATTAAAAATGCAATAAAATCAGTAAAATACACCCCTAGAAATGAACCGAAAATTTTTTTTAGAAAATACACCCCTAAGAATTCATATTTTTTTCAAAAATACACCCCTAAGAAATGAGCTGAAAATTTTTCAGAAAATACACCCCTAAGAATTTGAAAATTTTTAAAAAAATTGATCGCCAAAATTTCATTTTGTTTTTCTTGATAAAAAATTTTAGGTTTAAAAATTTTCCTTCTTCGAAAAACATTATAAAGTATTTAATTATCATTTTAATGACCAAAATTAAGTTATTTGGTTAAATTTACGTGTTTGCTCCCTAAAAATCCTTAATAAAAAAATTTTAAATGCCTTTTTTCATGCCTTTTCCGGGATTTTTGTTCCTTTTCATGCCTTTTTTTCAATTTTTTCGTGCCTTTTATAGTGCCTTTTTCGCGATTTTTGGTGCCTTTTTAGTCGGTCTCTAATAATATAGTCAAAATTAATAAAAGCAGGTATTAATTAATTTTTATTCTTCATTTTTTTAAATAAAAAAACAGCATTTACTTTGCATAACTTAATATTTTTTAATTTGACCAAATTGCTTCAAATTTATGTAGAGAAAAATCCTGTAAACATAAAATGAATTGAAAAGTGCGGCAAAAATTTTTCAAGCAATTAGTTTAATGGATTTATTTTTTTATAAAATTGGCACTAAAAAAGCCCTTTTATATAAAAAAGGTAAAAAACCAAATCGCTTACTTTCAGCTTTCTCTCATAGCTTTCCGATTAGGATAATAATTTTTGGTTTTAATAATAACCTTTTATTGTTGCAAATAAATCAATGCCAAATTTGATTTTATTATATTTGATTGATAAAAAATTGCATATAGTTTGGAAGAGTGCCAAACTCAGCTGGGACTAAATTGACCGCTAAAAACACACAAAAAATATTTTAAATATTTTTCTAGGGTATTTTGTGGCGTTGATCATGAATAGGACATTTGTTTTTCAAATTTCGAATCCCTAACTCGGTTTAAACCGGTTCAATACTCGAAAAATTGAGAGATTTGGCGCTATAACTTTTTTTAAACGATCGAACTCTGACAAATTTGGTATCATACGAAAGCTCTTGACGAGCTTAGTCAAAAAAATATCTGCATACTTTTTCGGAAAAATCATGCAAAGTTTTTTTTGTAAATTTTGGTGAGAGAGCCCTTGGGAGAGTCCAATAAAGAAATCGAAAATTTTAATCAAAATAACCAAACGTGGGCTTTTTTCTATCGAAATGAATCCATTCTCAAATCATACAAATATTCTGATACAGAAAAACCAAAAACTGAAACATTTTTTGAGAATTTACAGAAAGTTTGATGATTTTTGGTGCTTTTTTGAGAAAATTTGCTGATTTATGTTTATTTTTGAAAAACCCGCAAAATGGTCATTTTTATGTAAAAGTAAACTCGTAAATTTTCAAATTCTGGAGATATATTGACTTTTGTGTCGGATTTTCTTCTATAGAAATTTTATTATATTTATTTTTTAGTTTATGATTTTAAAGCGTAAATTTTTCTTAAAAAATCATTGAAATTCAAACAATTTTAAAAATAATAATAAAAAAAATTTGAAGTGTAAAACATTTAACTAAAATATGTAAATAATACAAAAAACAAACCAAATAAATATTAAATAGTCATTCATTTTTTATTTTACATATATTCGATGAAATTTTTTAAATTGTATTTTTATTATTATTTAAAGACGATTAAGAAAGAACAACAAAATCTAATGCGATTCATCCATATTTTTTAAAATTTGAGTTAATCTTCAAAATTTTGAATTTATTTTTCAGGAAATCAATTAATTTTTGAGTTATCAAAAATGATTAAATAAATTTAAAAAATATAACTTAATTATCCTTTAATTATCTTTTGTCTCGAAATCAATTTACAACCAAAACAAATAAATTAAATTTTAGATAATTTTGCTTATTTATGACACAATAAAATTATATAATGCTAATAATATTTTAATTTAATGAAAGTTTCAATAATAAATTGTAAATATGAATAAAAAGTCCCATTAATATTCTATAAAATTATTACGTTATATTTTGTAGCATTCTTGGATTTACTCTAAAAAGAGCGAGTCAGTTTTTTATTTATTTTTTTGTCAATTCATTTTTTCTTGTTTAAATTTGTTGGTTAGTTTGCCGAACTTAATAACAATTTTCTTGAAAATTTGGAAAGTATTAATTCAACTGTAATTTCTATTTATTAATATTAAGTAAATAAATTTTAAAAATTAAATTTCAAAATTATTTCATTTAAATTATTATCATATTATTTTCTCTTGACGCGAGAAGGTAGAATCATATTAAAGTTGGTCGAATTGTGAAACTATTTTTTCAAAATTTTGGTGAGTTTTTTTTGCATAAAATGAATTCATTTTATTTATTCTTTTCATTTATTAAATAGCTTTTAATGTGGATAAACCGAGTAAAATTTTCTTAAATAATTTTTGTTGTTGTAAGCATTATTATTTTTTATTTGTGATTTATAATTTTGATTTTTTTTAAATAGATTATTTAATTAAAGTTGTGCATGCGTGAGAAACGATTTTCCTGACATGCAATAATTGAAATTGCTACAATTATTTTGAATTTTTACTTTTATAAAAAAGCTTGTAATCTCTTAAACTTTTTATGTATGCATTTTATAATTTATAGTAATGTTGTTTTATGGATTTATACAATAAATTAGGCTTTACTGCTATTTTTGAGCTCACAGGTCATAACTTTTTTGAAACTTAATGATTTTTACTGAAATTTTGCAGGATAATAGTAAACAGTTAGGTCTTTCTAATATAATCAAGTTTATAAAATTTGGTTGCATTTGAGCAAATTTATGAATAATTTTCTGTCAAAAAGTTTCATTTTAATGGCTTTTTGAGTAACGACCCGATTTCCACACATTCAGCAGATCAATTCCGAAATAAAAAGTCAACAAAAAATTGTTTACCTGAAAAATGAAAAAAAAATAATTCAAAAACTATTATTTACTTTTTGAAAAGTTTTTTGAAATAATTTTTAGACAAAACAATCAATAATTATTACAAATTTTATTTTGTGATTTTTATTTAATGATTTGATTTAAATAATATGGTTTTTTTGATAATTATGACATATTTGAAA
The DNA here is from genome assembly GCA_023374025.1 of Heterodera schachtii. NCBI lineage: Eukaryota > Metazoa > Nematoda > Chromadorea > Rhabditida > Heteroderidae > Heterodera > Heterodera schachtii. The sequence continues at coordinate 258,258 of SIJG01000101.1, read as the reverse complement.
AAACCTGAACATTTTAATTGGCATTTTTCAAATTTTAAATTAGCAATAACGGAAAAGTTGAAAAAAATAAAAATATTTACACTAAAATGCGTTTCCAAAATTTATTGTGTTCGTATTACAAAATAAGTGAACAAATTTAAAAAATCCAACTGATCAAAACGAGGGGACAAACTGAAAGATCAAATTACATTGATTTAAAGAAGATGCTCGAAATTATATTTTAAATTGAAAATTTAAAGTAAAAACATTCTCATCAGTTGTTCCTAAAAAATTTCGCCATTTTCTTACTCCAATAGTTTTTTTAATGTTTTTAAATTCTCCATATTTCTTCTCAAAATTGTTTTTTTCATTCGGAAATGCTATTTTTACTTTTTTGTACAATTTCAAATTTTTCTTTTTCAATTTTTGATTTATAACATTTATTTTGATAAATTCCCAATTCTTTAATCCATTCAAAAATTGTCGTGGGATTTGTTCCCAGTTTTTTCGTTATTTTACTATAAATTTTCTTCCATTTTTTATTTGGTTATTTTCTTCCTTTTTGTTTTATTTTCTCTTTTATTTTGTTGATTACAATTATTTTTCGTTTTTACAATTTATTTCGTTTTTCTTTTTTTTTTCTTCTTTTTTTTCTCCAAATATTTTCTCAAATGTTTTTTGCTGTAATTTTTTATTTTCTGCTTTAATTTTTATCAATTTTGATGAACAACAATATAATTAAAAATAATAAAATAAATGATTTCATTTTCAATTGCAACAAATATTTTTTAATTTAATACAATTTGATGATGGAAATTAAAACTTTTGCTAAATTATTTAATAAATGAAGAAAATGAGAATTTATTGCTTTGAATTGATTACAAAAATTACCAAAAAAATAAATAAATAAATAAATATTTTCAATTAATTTACAAAAAAATGCATATAGAAGAATTCAAAAAAAAGAAAATTCCGTGTTTTCCGATCGCTTTACAAAAAAATTTTTAGCGGAAAACCTTTCCAAAAAATGATGGATTTTCTCAGATCTGTTGAGCAAAATTGGAGGAAATAAAATTTAAAAGAAAATTCTCCTGTGGCTTAGTGTTTAATCTCTTGGATTCTCTTACTTTTTTCTCAGGTGGCATAATTTATGATGTAATTAAGAAATTTAAAAAATATATCAAAAAATTGTTTCTTCATTTCTTGATGTTCCGCCGCTTTTATTTATGAATACTCAATTTGAAATTATTTTTTAGGAATTCAAATTTAAATTAACAATTTTTATTTGTATCATATATTTAATATTTGTTAATCTTTAATCCATTCTTGAATAAAATTCGGGATTATCAATTTACACATCTCCTTTTTTCCATAATTCAATATTTTTGGTGATTTTTTGAGAAGTTGTAGGAATAATTAATTGAAAATTTAAAACGCATGAAAAAACCCCGATATAATAATTAGAGACAATACATAGATTCTTTAAATTTCAGATAATGAATTTGTTGATATTTTATTTTCTCTTTAAAATTATTAAATTCTCTGATTGACAAAAAAATTAGAAATTATAATGCATTGGATGTAATTTCACATTTAATTAAGCATAAAGTAGTTTTTGTAGCTTGTGTAACATTTATATTTTTGTAATGTAATTAATCAGTTTTTAGTCTTGCTTTCTCCAAATCCTATAATCTAGATTTTGAAAGTTCTTATTTACAAATTTAATTAACAGTCAAAAATATGTAAATTGGTATTTTTGCTTAGATTTCGATTATCTTTTTATATTTAATGTATTAAAATTTAATTTAATTAAATTTTAATTTCTTTAATTAAATTTTAATTTCGATAAAGAAAAATAGCCATCAGAAGGGCGTAGACCATAAATATCGGGGCGCCGGACTTTTCGACAGAAAAAGTAACTAAATTTCAAATTTGGGGTTATAAATCAGGGCTCGGATCAAAAAATTTTCAAAATAAGAACATCAAAGCTACAAGAATGAAATAAGCAAATCGTAAATTTTAGTGCATTCGGTATCAAAAAATCAGATTTTTGGAATTTTTTTCTGAAAATTTCCCGATTTCAACCCGTTTTTTGGTTTTCAGATAACCTTGAAGCAGTGTTCCGAACACTTTGGTGCTGTTGATTTTTTGATCAACATAAAAAGTTATGCTTAAAAGAATTTTTTCAGATTTTTTCTTACCCAATAGAAAAAGTTACATGTTTTCAAAGTTTGAGTTTTTAATTTTGGAACGCCCAATTTGGGGACATTTTCTGAAAAAATTCGTATCAAAAAATTTTCTTTTACACTTTCCGATTTTTTTTGTGTGGTTCTTAATATTTAGGAGGTATGCTTGGTAAAAATTTCAACATGATTAATCAACGGGAAGTAGTTGAAGTGCCAAAAAATCTTGAGTTTATAATTTTGGAACGGAGCATATATTGGTGCTTTCAGAATCAAGAGTCAATTTTAATAATTTTTTAAATGTTTTCAAGGAACTAGACATTTGGCGAATAAATTGCGTTTTATAATAATCTAAAATTATTATTATTATTATTCCATCCCGGTTTTCAATTAAATTTTCAGATTTATTATAAATTTTACTTATTTTATATATAATTTTATTTTAAATACTTATTCAAGAAACTTTAATAAAATTTTATTTAAAATTTATTATCATCTTTTTTTCATTTTTTAAAGTTGACGAAAAATTTAATTCATATATTATTAATATTTAGACTGGTAAATTTCAGGCGACGCCTATCGCCACAGCAGGATCCCTTTGTTTATAATTTTGTTCAAAATTACAGAATCCGCAATTAGTCATTAGGCTCTAAAAAATCCATTAAATAAAAATTGAACTCAGTCGTGGTTGTAAAAGTTTGACAGAAAACATATAGCGATGTCAAATCACGCGATTTGTTTTTCATTTGTAAAAATATTTTTTTCTGTATATTTTTGATTTTTTAAATTATTTCAATTAATATTAAAATATTATTTTTGTAATTTTCTATCATTTTAATAAATTTAAAGAATATAATATATCACTAAAAGTTTGCTATATATCAGTTTGTTTTACTCTTGTTCACAAGCCTCATTTGGCATGCAAAAAAACCTCATTTCGGGTCAAAAAGCCCCATTTTTCAAAATTTATTCAAAACATGCTTAAAATGTTCAAATGTTGATTTTCCATAATTAATTTGAGCAATTTTTTGTTAGAAATAAGCATTTTGTGAGATTATGATCATGAAAAATCAGTTTTTTTTTGCGGCGCTTTTTCCAAAAAATTTTTGGGGAACAGGGGGTCCGGCGGTGCCGATAGGCGCCGCCGGGAAAATAAAAATTTTTAATTTTGTGGTTTTTTGGAAAAAAAATTGGTTCTATTTTCGTGTTGGTACTCTATTACAAACCCAAATAATTGAAAACATTATGCCAATTAATCAAAATTTAAAAATCTGACGAATTTCTCAAAATCTTGAAATTTCACAATCCAACATTGTTGGTATCATTCGAAAGCTTAATGCAAACATTTTCTAATCTATTGCTTCGCGATTAGACAAATACCAAAAAAGTTATACATGAAAATTTCGAAAAACTCGAAATATTGAAGTTTTTTCTTAATAAAAATTTTTCTTGGCTTTAAAATCTATCCGCTTTTGTAAAGCTAATAGAGCATGTGAAGAGCTTTCGAATGATACCAACAATGTTGGATTAGGCAAAATAGTCATCACTTGGCTTTTATTTGCGAAAATTTGGTAAATTTTTGGACAATATTTAAGCATTCGCATAAAATTAAAATTGTTTTAAAATTTGGAAAAATTTTGAATAATTGCGCGATCCGCGGTTCGCGGCAATTTGAATGCGCGGGCGCGGTTTTTGCGCGGTTTTTTTTTTGCGCGATCCGCGGTCCGCGGCCGCGGAAATTTGAATGCGCGATGCGCAGCGCGGTTTTTTCTGTGCGCAGCGCATTCTGTCTTCTATCCTCTCTCCACCCCTCCCTCTCTCTCTCTCCACCCCTCATTCTCTCTCTCCCCCTCCACCCCCTCCCTCTCTCTTTCTATCCTCTCTCCACCCCCTCCCCCTCTCTCTCTGCTATTCTAACTCTCACGTTTCTCACCTCTCAATTCTTTTCACTCACAGTCTAATCTCTCTTTCCTTCTCTCACAATTTCTCTTCTGCTGTTGAATGAAATTGTCAATAGAAACGACGCGAAGAAAAACGAACGGACGAACAAAAAAAAGGCAGCAGCATTAATTAATGGAAGCAAAAAAATTTTGCGTCCTTTTCATCGATTGTCAATTTATTTCACTTTTAATGGTTTTATTGAAAATTTTTGACATTTAATAATACATTTTTTCTTAAATATTAAAAATTTCTCAATGAAAAAGAGTAAACATTTTTTAACGAATCGCCTTTAAAGAAAATTATTCTTAACAGTGCTGGGACGGACGTTAATCCAAAACCATCAAAATGGAAAATTTTTGATTGAAAATTATTCAAAATTTCGAATAAAATATACATTAATTTTAAAACCTTGTTTAGTCCTATTCGTTTTCTATTATTCTGCAATTATAAAAAAATTCATTAAATTTCAAAGTAAAAATTAAAAAAGCGTCAACAACGCCTTTCCTGGGATTTACGGAGTCGCTGACCACGAATATGACATCTATTTTGACAATTTCGAGCCCCGGGTCCGAACTCGAACAAAAACCGAAAATTCAAAATTTTTAAGTTTGATATATTTGTTCAAATTTTCTTTTAAAAATTATATCAAAATATTTTAATTTTATGGTTTTTGCATAACGCCTATATTGATGGTTTTTTGAGTAACGTCATAGCACCTTCTTAACTAATAAATAAGGAAAAATGTCTAAAATTTCTCCAACCCAAAGGGAAAAATTCAATTTAAAGATGTTAAATAATCAAATTTAATCATATTTATTGTATGGCATATACATATTAAAACAAAAAGATGAAAAAAATAAGGAAATTTTATATTGAAAATATATTATCTCATAATTATATGTTCAAAATTTAAACGAAGAGGAATATGAAGAGTATTTTAATGTATTATCAATAAACTACCAAAGTTTTTACATATTAACAGAATTTCTATTAATAGCAAAAATATTCGTTTTACGGGTCTAGCCTGATCTATGAGAAATATAACAATTTTAATCATTTATAAAAAACAATTAAAAAGAAAATTAAAAAATATGCTTTACTCTGGAAAAAATATAAACATAAACGACAAAAAAACTTAATTAAAACAAATTTATTTAATAGAAAAAATATGAATTCAGAGTCATTTTAAAAGTCATATTATAATTATGCACAAAAACGCAAAAGTGAAGATAAAAAAGTAAAATGAGATTATAAGATTTATAAAACATTAATGTTCTTTTAATTATTATGTAAAAATGCAATTATTATTTTCATTAATTTAAAAGAAAAAATTTTCAAATAAATAAACAAAACCTTAAGGAATTTGCTATATGAAAAAAAATTCAGCAGAATGGGTATTGTGAATTTAAAGTAAAGTATTTAAAAAGCATTCAAAACTTGGCTACTGTATAAATTAAAATTGTATTATTTTTTACTAAATAATTTATTTCTTTTTCATTAATACTTAAATTATTCTTTTTATTATAATAAAAATTGCATCAGTGCTAAACAGATTTTCGGCATTAAATTTGTCCCATTTGGCAGAAATCTACGGAAAATAACAAATAACTTAAAGCGATTGTGAAGGAATTGAAGGGTTATTTCAACATTTTAGTTTTCGCGGAAGAATTACAGAAAAAATTAAAGGCTATAATAAAGTGCGACTCAAATAACTCAAAAACAATTTATAATATAAATATCAGAAGAGGAAGAATCGTGGATTTAAAATTATAAAATTAAAAATAAATAATAAATTGATATTGCTAATTGTAAAACTTTGTTTAAATAAAATATGCTTTTTTAATAATAGGAATGTTATGAATTAACATGTTTTAAAATAACAAATAAATGTATTTACAAAACTTCAAAAAAAAATTTCTTATAAATAAAGTTAAAAAATTTAACCTAGTTTAAAAATAAATGAAATTATAAGTTAATTTATTTGTAAATAGTTTTTTTAAACCCAATAATTTAAAGATATTCGTATATTTATTGTAATTGTCATTTATTAAATAACCATCAGTCTTCTGAATATGAAAAAAATTGGATATAGCTCTGTATAACAGCTAAAAATAAGCAATATTATATTTACAAAATTTAAAAAAGCCGAAAAAATAAAACGTTTATAGCGAATTCTAAAATATTCCATTTAATTCAATTATTGAGCATAATTTAAATGAAAAATAAAAGGAATTAAATTAATTTTTAAACGAAGGTTATTACAAAATTTATAAAAATTTTCCTTTGCTTCCGAAAACTTTTTTCTAAATAATTAATATTAGAAAAGAACTATGTAAAATAAAAGTCAAATACCAAACTGCAATTTTAACAACCCAACACATTAAAATCTATATTAATTTTTTATTTATTTTCTAAAAGTAAATTTAGAAAAAATAATTTATCAAAAATAAATAAAAAATTACAAAAATATATGAAACCAAAAATTTATAACTATTTGTCGAACAAATTAATGTGATTAACCAAATTTAAAATATTTTCTTTTTTAGTGTTCCCAGAACCTAAACAAGCTGAGTGGTGTCAGTACGTTGAATATGAAAAAAAGATATTTAAAAAATCAAGTTCTGCAAAAACAATAATTTGACATGGATTAAGAATGAGAATATAATTATTTGAAAAAAAAAACAATGTAATATAATGTTCAACAATATAAATAAACTTCTATAAAATTTGGTGGTATATAAATCAATCATAAAGAAAGATTACGTTAATAATATGAAATTTTAAAGGATGCAAGACTTTTTTGTCACCCTGTAGAAAAGTCATCGCAGATTCCACTTATTGATATAGTGTGAATGCAAATTCGGAATGCTTTAATTAATTTTAAAAATAATTTTGCTTGTATAATTTTAAATCAAAAATAATAAAGAGCTAAATAAAGATACAAATTTATATAAATCTTAGTAAAATTTATTTAATTCTATATTAAAATCGCAAAATAATCATTAAAACTTATTTTTTTATCAAATAAAATATTGACACAAACAACAATTTATCTATGTTCTATACCTATCAAAATATTAAAAAAATCCATGTTTTTAATTTATAGTAAAACAAAGAAACGTATATATGCAAAAAATTAAAAACATTTATATTACTGTAAAAAAAATAAGACACATCCGTTACAACTTTAAAATAAATTAACAGAAATTATTAATGTTATAATTTATATTATTTTAATTAAAAAAATTAAATAAAATTAGAAATTTACTACTTACTATAAAAGCTTAACCCAAAAGAAAAGTTTTTTTTTCCGATGAAACTTTAGGTGTTCTCAATCAGAATATTAATTTAGAATTTTTTTTATAAATTATCATAACGTTATGGTCACGAAATTTCAAAAAATCTTGAGTCAGAATTTTTTGGACATAACTTTTTTGAAACTCAATGAAATTTTTTTAAATTTTGAAGATAAATAGCTTAAATATAAAAATTAAAATTTTAGAAGAAAATTTAATTTGATTGCTTGTGAAAAAAATTACAAAGGATTGAAAATGCTAAAAAAGTTATGTTGAAAAAACTCTGACTCAAGATTTTTTGAATTTTATTACCATAACTTTTTTATAATTTTGTATAAAAATTTTCTAAATTAATATTCTGATAGACAATACTTAAAGCTATTGAATGATATCAAGAATTATTAATTTGATTGAATTAAGCCAAGTTATGAGTTTATATGTTTTGCATTTTTGTTTTCCTACCCCTTGGCGAAATTTAAGAAACAACACAGCACCTTTGACACCATCAATATTTTCACTGAAAATTATTTACTTAAAAAATATATTAGCATAAAAATTTATATCTAAAAATTTATATATATATATATATATATAAATTAGACAATAATATAACGGAAAATTTAAATGAATTATGAAATTAACAATAAATATTTTCTTCTCAAACAACAAACTTTATTGACCAATATTGTAATTAGATAAAAAAAAAGCAAAATTTTTATTGGAAAATAAACTAAAAACCCATAAATAAGCAATTAAATTAAATAAGATAAATTTCAAAGATAAATAATTAAATAAATTTTAATTTTTTAAATCCAAGAAAACAGTTGCCTTAAGTTTATTCCATTAGTGGAAAATTATCGAAAACAATATTTTAAATTTGATTAAACCTACTTTTTGCGATAATATATTTGTACTTTAATAAATCAGAAAGAAAAAACAGAGATCTTTAAAATAATCACTGAAAATTAAAATAAAACTAATGGATAAAAAGTAAAACTAGTAATCAAAGTTTGTTTTTTGTTGCATTCAAAGTTTCTATTAGTTCGAGTCACAGAAATGAAAATAATTTTGAAAAGCATTTGAAAAAGAAAAATTACGACAAAAAAGGTTTTACACCGTGCGCAAACATTAAAATGTAAAAATGCAATAATTATAAAATCAAAAAGCAATCAAATAAATGTAAAGAAAAATGAAATTTCATAACAATGTTGTTAAGGAATATCTAATTAATAATTTTTCTAACAATCTATTAATATATTTTAGTTAATTATTAATTTTATTAGTTTAACTTTATTTATTGCCAACTCAAACATCCATCATCTTGACAAACATTAAAAGTCAATTTTTGATCAATTTCGCTTGCACAATTGCAACTGGTCAAGAAAATAAATAAAAATGTTGGAGACGAATTTTCATAAAATTTTCTTGTCTTTTGGCAATTTTTTAAAATTTTCCAAAAAGGAAATAAAAACAAAAAATACACCCCTAAGAATCGACCTAAAAATTTTCAAAACTACACCCCTAAGAATTTGAAAATTTTCTCAAAAATTCTCCCCCAAATTTTTTTTCTTGCTAAATATTTCTAAGAAAATGTTGGAAAGGAAATGTACCTTATTTGTGATTGCAATCAGTGAATAAAATAGTTTGTCTTAATTTTAAATTATTTTCACATTAAAAAATAACTATTTAAAAATTACACCCCTAAATTTAGAAATTTTTTACAAAAACAAAAAATGTTAGACATGTAAAATGGTATCATTTAATAGCTTTAGATTTTAAATTTGGTTAATTATTAATTGAAACTAAAAATTTTGGCAATTAGTTTTTTTGGCTTAAAAGGTTTTTGGTTTAAAAAAATCGAAAGCCAAATTTTCAAATTTAACAATTATTGTTCAAAAATGCGTACATGATTCCTTATTGGAGTATTGATGGGCTTTCAGCTTGTTTCCATGTATTTAAAAATTGATTATTAATTCCCCAAATAAAAAGTGAAAATCACACAAATAATTGCAATTCATTTTAAAAACCTATCCACAAACACGTCAAATTCTATTTTTAGACAAAAAATATTAAAAACGCATTTAATTTCAAAATGAGAAAATTTATGAACCTATTAATTTTAGTTACTTTATAAAATTGCAAAAAATGGAAATTTATCAAAAATGCTTTTATTAATTATTTTCTCTAAAAACCAAAGTTATTTTGTACAAAACAAGTAAAATTTACTAGCTTTCTATTCTAATAAATAGAAGTGCTGCAAATCGGAAAATAATTTGCTCATTTGATAATAAAAACAAAATGAGCATGCCATTTAAATTTAATTAGATACAATGAATAATTATTCTATTTTAAAACAATTTTTACAAAATATCATTTTGAAAGTAATAAAATAATAAATAAAAATAGCAAAAAACAAACAAACAATTAAATAACAAAAAATGAAATGTAAATTTTGCAATATTAGATAAAAAAGAAAAATTCAAAAGTTAGAATTTAAAAATTTAAATAAAAATTATATTCATTTATTATAAAGCAATGACAACTATTCAAAAAACTTAATACAAATATATGAAGAGATTATCCAATAAATATTTTTTTAATAAAAAAATTCTTGTTAAGATTCCTCCAACAGATGATTGTTTTTTGTCTTATTGTATACGTAATTAAAGACATAAAACTTTTCTGGTAAATCCAAATTACAACAAATAAATTATATTTCAACCAATAGAAATTTTATACCGAATATGATGAATGCATGATAACTACAAAACATTTACCATAAAGCACTTAACGTAGGAAATTTTAAAGAATTTATAAATCCATTCCCAATTTATTTACTCAAATGAATCATCCTATTTATCCAGACTTATTGAAATAAAAAGTTTGCCCTATTGCTCGAGAATTATAAATGGAAAAAACACAAAAATCAAATATATTCAAAAAGTATTAAGCGCTAAATGAACATGGTAATTTTAATGAAAGTTTATTTTAATAAAATATAACCTTAAATTAATAATTTTTATCACTTTAAAAAATTTAATTGTAACTATTTATAAAATAAAAGCACAATTTGAGTTGCAGAGTTTCCATTTTGTAAGAAAAAAAGGCAAATACTGAAAAAAGAAAAGTAAATTATTTATAATCATTAAATTAATATGTTTTGACAATTATTGTTTATGAGTTTTGTAAAAAGCATGCCACTCGGTTGTTTAAATGTTTTTATAGGAATTAGAAAGATTTTCCCTAGTAAACTTTTCATCTTTTTCATATTTTGTTTTTTGAATAGTTTTGAGAATTATATGAAATTGTTAAATAATTAATTTAGAAAATGAAATTAAATATATCATTTCTATTTTTTTTTGTCTAATACTTTTTTTTTATACACATTGAATAAAATAAAATATTTAATGACCCTCCGACTCCGAAACGGAATGATTTAAAAATGATATTGATTTATGATAAATGTCTTATTGCTCTGTACAACAAATTAATAAAAATTATACACTTTACCAAAGTTAAATTAAATGAAAGTCAATTACATACTAATGAAAGACAATAATTATTTTAATTTGCATTTGAAATTATAAAAATAATGGGAGAATTTTTTATATTTTAAACAAGTCCAACAAATTTATCAAACATTAATGCAAAAAAATTCATAATATAATTAAATAAAATCTATCAATAAAACATGTCTGATAAGATGATAAAACAAATAAAAAATAAAATATTTTATCAGAGTGCTTTGTCTCGAAAGTTTAATGTAAAATGATTACAACAATTAAAATTTTTATTATTAAAAGGCTTATTATTTATTAATTTAAAAGCGAAATAATTAAAAGCATTCATATTAATAGAGACTCAAAAAATTTAATTCAATACTCAACTCATAAATAATGAATTTACAATAATAATGGTTCTCAACTGTCTTAATAAGCAGCGATCACGTTTCTTAAATTTACAAAAGAAAATTCTGAAGAATTAAAACAAAATATAATCACATTTAACTTATTCACAAAATTCTTTAGATATTATAAAGTAATATATACAATAAAAGATTGTCCACCTTATAAAAAATTGAAATAAACAATGTTAAATATATATATATTATTGGCTAGCTTGATTTAATAAAATAAAGAAAATAAACAATCATTTCTTCGGATGTAAAAAAATAATCAATCACTAACTTCAACTTAATTCAACTAAGAAATGGAAATAATTGGCAAAAATAAAATATTCATTAAACCCCACAAAAACTTTCGGTGATATAAAAGTTAAAAAATTTATGCACTTCATCAGTAAATGATAAATAATTTCTTCAGGGAATTTTTGTGCAAATTTAAATTATAATCAGCAAAAATAAAAAAAACGGATGCCAATATTACCTCGTAAAATGGGTAGGGTATCGACACAAGGAATTTTAATGTCAAACATCATCGTTCAAATAAATATAAATATGTACAAATTTAAAAAAATATTTAAATTTATTTGATCGTAAAGTTATAAAAACATTTTACTCTGATAAATTATTTAAAATTTAAATTATATAAGCACGTTGTCTTTCAGTCAGATAAAAATAATACGCCATTCCGTTAATTCGTTAATCAACAATTGTCCCCGAAAAAGTTGTCATTCAATGCCTAGTTTCGTCGAGAATTCTTTTGCTTCTAGTCCGGTAACATTATAAAACAAAGTATGAAGAATACAAAAGTAAGAAAATTTATAACTCATATTTAAAAATAATTCAAATAAGATGAATAATAGTTAAATTATACATAGAAAAATTTAATAATTAAAACAAAAAGATTACGGAAGAAGAGTCGTCATACATGAAACGAATCACAATGTCGAGTTTTGATATATAAAGAAATTTTGTTAAACAAAATTAAATTACAAATTTAAAGTAAGTAAAAGAACAATAATTTTTTTAAAAATTGGAAAAAAACTTTTTTACAAAAATTTAAAATAATTTAATTAAACTTAAACTATAGTAAAATGTAATAGAAACAAAAAATACAAAAACCTGTTTATTGCTTGTATCATGAAAAACTAAGTTAAAATATTTAAAATTTTCAATCAAAATAAAAAACGCTTACCTATTTTAATTATTACTTTAATAAGACAACATTTAGCCTAAATCTTTTCAGATTTTTAAACGACATCAGCAAAAGAACATTACATATAAAAAAATATAATTTAAAATTTGATTTGATTTTTAAATAAATAAATAGCATTTTAAACAGAAAAATTATGAGTACATGTCAATTAATTATATTTTAAAAATCATTCAAAAAATAATATTAATTCATATAATACATTTGAATCCAATATAAAGGCGTTAAATTAAATAACGAATGCAAAAATCAGTAAATGAATATAAATATCACTGTCAATGTCAGCAAAAATTTTAAAAATTACATTTAAAAAACAATAAAATACTGTACGAGCAAGTTAAAACAAGAACATTAATATGCGTGAGTTGAAAAATAATCCTTTCCTAATTTAAAATTAATTTTAATTATCTCATTCATACAAATATAATCAAAACTCTAAGAAAGTTTAGAATATTTTTTTTTGAGGCGGAAATCTCTACTATTTGTGGTTCTGTGTTTACGTTAGGAAAAATGTCAATTTTAGACTGTCTCCATAAATTTATTAATTGAATGAAGGGTATTAATTTATGATAAAAATTTAATTTTTGTTAATTTTCTAAAAAAATAATAATATGAGCTTTTCTGTGATTTTTAAATATCTAACTTTTAAATTAAGCAAAATTTAATTTATTTCCAGAAAAAAATATTTTAATTAAAATATTGCTAATAAGAATTTTTAGCAATTTAAATGATATAAATTAATTTAAATATTTATCAAAAAATTTGAGATCTTTATATTTCGCAAATCAAAAAAAAATTACAAAATTTATCAAATGACAACAGATAAAGCGTCAATTTAGCTTACGAGGTAATAAAAATTAAAAAATTAATTACCAATTTGTATTTAAATTTTCCTTGAAAAAACTTATGTTTTCTTTAATGTCCATCTTTATTATTATTATATTTTTACTATATTTCCAATTCGTCGATTGTTTTCGCTGTTCAGCAACTTTGCCCCTAAATTAAGTACTTGTACATGTTTATTTGTAGTAATAAAGAAAAATTATTATCAAAGATGAATATTTTATATATAAAACCCTTCTATTATTTGTACAAAACTTTTAGCTGTAATAAAAAAATTATAATTGGTCAAAATTTAAAACTTGTTATTTTTCTTAGTGGCTTTCAATATTTCAATTATGATGAAAATTTATTCAAAGGATTAGACGGTAATTATATATAAATTTAAAATTAATAATAATGATTATGAATGAATTATATTTTGAAATGACATTTAAATCAATAATATTTTTAAATGCTAATTAAAATTTTTATTAAAATAAATTCTTAAAAATCTATAAAGAAAAATAATTTTAATTTAACAAACAAATAACAAAAAATATATACTAAACATCAAGTAGCTAGAAAATGTGCAATAACCGGCTCATTCAAAATGAAAGGGGAGCATACACGCTTAATATTGTCAGTGTAATTTAACTGAAAAAATTATAAATTCATTTAACATTTACGATTAAAGTTGCCCTAATCTTTGTTCAGCCAACAAGCAATTATTAAAGAGAAAAACATAGTGTTTTCATTAAAAGCATAATGAAACAAAATTATTATTTAAAAAATTCTGTGAATCAAGCCGTTAATGAAATATTTAATTAATAATTTGGTATATTAATCGCATTCAATTAACAAAATACAAAATTTGTTAAATTGTTTTGATACAGAATTTTTAATACCAACTTGTTTGATTAAATATTTAAAATAAGAGAAAATATTTAGAAAACAAAAAATGGAATTAATAAACCAACATACAAATGGTTGTATTAAAATTAAAACAAAATCTGTAATAAAATATATTAAATAATAAAATTGAAAAAATAATGAATTAAATATAATAATTAAAATAAGAATGTTTTATTTAACAACAGAAAGAACTCTAAGCAATTTACTGTTATGCTCAGCGAAATTTTAAATAACATATATGATTGAGTGGGAACTTGATTTTATTAAAGTGCATGAGTTTATTATTCAAAGCAAAATTTTATTAAACAACCAAATAAAATTAGAGAATAAACAAAATATACGAGCAGTATAAATTACTTAATTATATTAAATATTACAAACATTCTTTTTTTTGAAAAAAGTTATATTCATTACAATTTATAATTTTATCTATCTCATATATTATGAACTATAAAAAGGATAAATATTGTGTTTAAATAAATGTAATTACAATTCATATTTTTCATGATTTTATTTAATATATTAAAAAACAATTTACATTAAGGACAAATTCGTATTGATTATTTGCCACAATTGTGGAAAAGTTTTATATTCAATTAAAAGTAAAAAATAATACTTGTAACAATATACAAACCAAAACCGAAAATTCTGGTGTATAAAAAATTTCTATGAAGAAAATAATTTTAAAGAAAATTTTTTCAAATTATTCACGGTATTTTGTTTTAAAAGAATTTGGATATTTCTTCCAAAAGAATATAGAGCCAAAGCAGTGGACGGATGACGATTTTTAATTTTATTTACAATATAATAAAAATTATTAAACGAAAAAATTTTTTGCACATTAATATATTTACTTAAAAAAAACATATAGCGATGGTTACACAAAATGAAATTTGGCATCTCGAAATAACCAATGCAAAACATTTACTCACTAAATTTCCATTCTTATATTTTGTAAATGAAAATTTTATTTTATATTTTAACATTTTCAATGTTTTCATTGAAAAGTTTTTTGATATTTTGTGCTTCTTAAATTACATTAGATCACTAGAAATCTTTCTTTCCAAAAGAATGTTTATCCCTTTAGTGAAATATGCTTTTTATGTTAATTGATTTATTAGTTTTATTTTTGTATTGCTTCTCGTTCTTAATTTTATGACGTTTCGGTTTAAAAGGCGAATGTAATTTTGTTTTATGGTTAATAATTATCATATTTCAGCCCTTATGTTTCTATTCCTTGACTTCATGCTTTAATTTTTTTATTAATTAAAACTTACTAATTTTCCATTTCATTTTTTTTCTAATGATACCCTCATTGGTCAGCAATACCGTAGTGTCTCGTAAATACAGTTCTCTAGTTTTTCTCCTTTTTGATACAATATTTTTTATTTGGTTTTGTGTAATTTTGGCTTTTAATTTTACAGAAAATGCTAAGGTCTTTTAATATCATGCTAGGTGGATGTTTCCATGCTGAAATGTTTTAGGACTTATTTGAGTAAATTTTTTCTAAATAATATTTTTATATATATAGCCATCAATGGATGAATTAATAGTTATTAAATATTTAACCTTTCTGATATTCTTATTAAAATTTTATGCTTTCTTACATCATTTAAAACCCAATACCCATTAAATAAAATTCAATAATTTTGTGTAAATCAAATACATTTTTGTGATTTTATGAAAATTCGGGTCATTTAATAAATGTTTTTTGAATTGTCAAGGCCAATTCTTCTCCGAATTTCAAAGAATCGAGAACAACTGTCTGTGCTTTAATGATGAGATGAAATATTTTTTGATTTTTTTTTATTCAAAATTCCATTAAACATTAATGAGTTTTAAATCTTTTTGATTTTGGGTTATTCTTTGTTTTTTGCCTTAAAAGCCTTTGAGAAAATTTATTATATAAGTCTGATTCATTTATACATGCAATTAGTCAAAAAATTTATTGTCACACATTTCACACCTAATATGAAAAGTTAACATTTATGTTTGTGAGACACTTGTCGCGGAAAGCGACATAAATTCATTAAACATTTAATTAGTTTTTTGTTCATTAATTTATCGATCAATTTTCTCTCAGTCGCTTCTTTTAATTATGAGTCATCCTTTTCCCTGTGCATTCATTTTCCCTATGAGTCATCGATCGATTTTTTGTATGTGCATTTGTCCACGTGATTTGCTCCGCCCCATTGATTTGTGAGGGTATAAAAGCCCGCCCCATTTTCATTCTCCTCACTTCTTCTCAGAGCCACTTCCACTCACCAAATTATATTTATATTTAATTGAATAAAGAGTAAGAGAAAAGCTCTTCTCTCAATCTGTAAAAGGGACAATCAGGAGCCCTTTCATACAGACCATTAATTTGACCCCGGTTGGGTCATTAAGAGGGTTACAGAGAACTCTCAGTTTCAGTGTCCAAATTTGGACATTGAATTCAGCACTTGCATTTTTCAACACTGTCCCCGTTGGACAGGGAAAGGAAAGAATTCCCTTGGAGGGAAATATTTCCTTTCCAGTGATTTTTTGTCCATTCCGCGATAAAAATTGGAGCCCCGTAGGGGTCAAGCTCCAGTCGTAGCTTACCCCCTCAATTGAGAGAAGTCCAAGCTTTGAACAAAGCTTGTCCAACATTCGTAAGAGATGAGTGAACTCTTACGAATCACAATCGCACCGATTGTGAAGCGTCTCAAATTGTACATTGAGACGGCTCAGGAAAATCTTACAAAAGATTTGACTGAGCAAATCAAAACCGATTTGCTCGCAGAGAGACAAAATCTCTGTAGAGCAGTGTCATTGTTGGAAAAAAACAATGACAAGTGGGAGGCAGTCTTCCACCGAGTTAAAGGTCCTGCTCTTCAGGAAGAAGAGCAGAACTACAAGGACTACAAACCTGAAGGAAAAGCCTTCATGGAATGGGCCGACCAAGCCCGAGGGCTTGTCGACACCATTGATGGGGCTTTAGGCCTCTCAGAGCAGGGGGATGTCGTTCACCCTGCACAGGTTCAACAACCTGCTCAAAACATTCAGCCACAAGTGGTGGTGGCTCCGCAGCGGCATGAAGTGATGCTGCCGCCCATTTCGCTTCCAAAATTCTCGGGTGAGCCCCGAGAATGGCCTTTGTTTTGGAAGCTCTTTGAGACTTCAGTTGAAAGTCTTCAAATTGAAGACTTCAAAAAACACATTTATCTCTTGGGATGTCTTCCCGAGAAGTCAGTTGCTCGTAGAGCAATTGATTTGTACCCGCCTTCAGATGAAAACTACCCACGAGTGGTAGAAATCCTCAAGAAAAGATTTGGGGATGAGAAGTCAATTGTGGAGACACTCCAATCAGAGTTGCTCCACCTTCCAAAACCGTCAGATTCTGTTCAGTCTCTGAGGCAGTTCTCAGAGTCAATTGAAAGGATTTGTCAGCAATTATCGGATTTTGGAGAAAATGAACAGAATAAGTTCATGGCCTCCACGATAAAATCCAAATTGCCATACCATCTCCTCACTCAGGTGGTGGAGAAGGAAATGCGTTCAGGTGGAACTTTTGATTGTTCCGACCTACGCAAGGCAATCACTTCCATTGTGGAAGTGAAGGAAGAAGTACAAAGATGTACACAAGTCTTCCGGGGGGAAGAAAAACCCCGAAATTTTCCTCCTCAAATTCAGAGGAACAATTTCCAAGGGAGAGGAACAAATTTCCCTCCCAATCAATTTCGTCAGGGTCATTGGCGACCCAACAACAGAAATGAGTCTGTGGGGATGATGTCTCCCCAAATACACAGATCATTCAACACTGTCAATCAGAGAGAACAAACACATTTCTCTCCTCGAGAACGAGGAACGAACCCACTTTGTTCTCTTTGTAGTGATATGGGACACGCACCAAGCAAGTGTCCAAAATATCCAACCCCTGGAGCACGCAGAAGGCGGCTTGCTGATCAACAACGATGTTTTAATTGCCTTATGCAAGGGCATAATTCTCAACAATGCAGCTCACCAAAGAGGTGCCCAAAATGTGGTGAAAAACACCACTTCATGATCTGCTATTCTGAAGGAGATGCTCCGAGAGGAAGCACTCCTCAACAACCAACTAAAGGAGGGGCTGTTCAAAAGAAACAGTCCTCCAACAGACGAGGAGAACCACCTCGTCCGACTCAGAATCATTTTTCGGCAATAAGTGAACCCTTAGGAATAAGGGAAAAACCGTCTGAAATATCAATTTTGACGGAAAAACAACAAATGTTTTAACCAGCGTTGTGACAAAGAAGTCACACGCGTTTTTGATGACCCGCCGATTGAGGGTCCGGTCAAGTCGCGATCCTCGTCGAATGATCAAAGCTATGTTTCTCTTTGATCCAGCGAGCCAGACTTCATATATGTCTGACCCGCTAATCGAAAAACTGAAACCACATAAAGTGACTTCCGAAGAAATGGAAGTTTACGGTTTCGGTGGTGAAAGAAATGGACCGATACGGTTCCATTCACCTGTCTACTCCGTTCAAATTCAACGGAGTGACAATAAGTGGGAGGAAATCCTCCTCAATCGAACCGAGCAAATTTCCACTCCATTCAAAATGGTGGAATGGAATTCCGATGATTACACATCGGAAGAGCAGGATGTTTTCCAAGCTCTGACTTTCTCCGAAGACGAGCCTGAGATTCTGATCAGTGCTCGACATTTTTGGAAATTTTTCCAAAGCAAAAAGGAAGTTTTGCCTGGGTTGTTTGTCATCCAAACAACACTAGGCCCTCTAGTCAATGGAGAGTCAGACTTTGGACCAAAAGTTCAAAATCCAGGATTATCAATGGTGGCCATTGATGAGTCCAATCAAGGACAGATGCCAGCTATTAAAGAAATAGAATATTTCTTTAATTTGGAATCGTTAGGGATAAAAGAAGACCCTAACGAGGACGATGATCAAACAGCAATGCAGCTGTTTGACAAATCAATCCGTCGTGAAAACGGCGGACGATATTCAGTTAAATGGCCGTGGAAGGAAGAGACACCGAATCTTCCTTCCAATTACAGAATGGCCTTCTCAAGGTTAATGTCGACCTTGAATAAGCTCAGGCATTCTCCTGAACTTCTACAGCAATATAACAACACAATCCACGACCAACTATCAAAAGGCATCATTGAAGAGGCCAGGGAGGCACCTGGCACTCTTGAGCACTACATTCCGCATCAAGGAGTGTTGGCTAAGGGCAAAAAACTTCGCGTCGTTTATGACGCGAGTGCTCACACAAGGGGTACAAACAGTTTGAATGACTGTTTGTACAGAGGTCCGGTACTTTTACCTGATCTCATCGGAATGCTTTTGCGATTCCGATGCCCTGCATTTCCTCTTCTTGCTGATATCCAAGCTGCTTTTTTGCAGATTTCCTTGGAACCAGAAGATAGAGAAGTCACAAAGTTTTTGTGGCTCAAAGACACGGAAAAGCCACTTTCATCGGAGAATCTGATAATATACAGATTCTGCCGAGTCGCATTTGGGGTGATCAGTTCACCTTTCATCCTAGCAGCTACACTACAATATCATCTAAAAAATTGTCGTTCGATTTTGGCTAAAGAGTTGGCCGAATCGCTGTACGTGGACAATGCGCTCATGGAGTGTGAAACTCCAGAGGAGGCATTAACAAAATATAAGGAAGCGAAAGCTATCCTTAAAGAAGGTTGCTTCAACCTTCGGGAATTTATTACAAATTCCAAGGAGGTGATGGAAGCCATCCCTCCTGAGGATCGGCTTGAGAAAGCTAAAGTGAAAGTGCTGGGACTTATTTGGGACATTGACAAAGACGAAATTGTCTTTGAATTCCCATCTGTCGATTCATTAAAGATAGTGAATCGACGTCTCGTCCTGAGTTTTCTGGCCTCTTTATTCGATCCTTTGGGATTGATGGGCCCATGCATCCAGCCTTTAAAACTTTTCTTCCAAAGTTTATGGGAGGAAAAGAAAGGCTGGGATGATGCCCTCTCAGAAGAGGACTCGACTCGCTGGAATGCTTTCCAAGAATCTTGGAAAGACAAGCGAATCCGAGTCCCACGAAGGACAATGATACAGGGAGAATGCTCCCTTCAATTGCACGCATTTGTGGATGCTTCGATCCACACATTTGCAACCGCAATTTATCTCCGAGTGGAGAGTTCAAATAAAATTCAAAATTGGTTGATTTTCTCAAAAAATCGCCTTAAGCCAAAGAGTGCTTCGAAAGCACTCACTATTCCAAGAATGGAGCTGATGGCCATTCTTATTGGAATTCGAGGCTTAAAATTCATACAAACTCAATTGCGCCGAGCAATTGAACACTCCTATTTGTGGAGTGATTCTCAAATTGCTTTAAATTGGGTGGCTTCAAAAGAAGCCCAACCAAAATTCATTGAACGGCGAATCAAAGAAATTCGTACCATAACAAAGTGTTCGTTTCACTTTGTTCGAACAGCTGAAAACCCGGCTGATCTGGCAACAAGAGGAGCTACACCAGAAGAGCTCTCAACCCATTCTTCGTGGTGGGTCCACCGAAAGAAGATGAAAAAGTATTTTTGGCTCATACATGTGCAGAGCCAAAACAGCAATTATTTAATGCAAAGAGACACCATTCCTGGACCAAGATGGTTAGGACAGTTCTCTTTGTAATACGGTTTCTCCATTTGAAATTATTAAATGGAAGAGACCCTTCAGAGCTCACAAAAAAGCACCGGAAGGAAATCGTCAAGATTTCTAAAACCGGAACATTCACAGCAGAAGATGTTCTGCTGGCTGAGTACCTTATAATTCGTTTGGATCAATTTAATGATCCAGATGAATTCACAAAATTTCCCTCACTAATTGATAGTGAAGGGATTCTCAGGCTGAGAACGAGATTAACAAGAAGTGACCAACCTTATGGGTTTTCACATCCCATACTTCTTGGAAAGAACTCGGAAATCCGAGATCTTATCATTTTGCAATGTCACCAAAAAAGACATCACCTAGGGGTGGACAGCACCCTTACGGAATTTCTCAACAATTATTGGACTCCTCAGTCTCGAACGGCAGTAAAAAGGGTTATAAAAAACTGCCGTCGATGCCGAAGGATGAAGGCATACCAATTTGCCTTACCAAAAATGCCTCCACTGCCGGAGGAACGAGTCTGCCGACAAATGCCCTTTAAGTCAATTGGAATTGACTTTTTGGGGCCAACAGAGACACGATTGGCAGGAGAGAAAGTCAAGGCATGGATAATTATAGTAACTTGCCTCACAACGAGAGCAGTTTACTTAGAAGCCATGCTTGACACAACGGCCGAATCTTTTTTAAATGTCCTCCGACGATTCATTAGTCGGAGGGGAAAACCAGATTTAATTTGGAGTGACAATGCCACTTCATTTAAATTGTCTCAAAAAACGATTGAGCAATTGACAACTCCAAAGGGAGTTGAGCAAAACAAAGATGAATTTCTTGCACTTAATAAAATTAAGTGGAAATTTATCGCTCAAATTAGTCCATGGGCAGGTGGCGTTTACGAACGCCTCGTGCAATTATGTAAAAATTGCTTTAAACGGACATTGGGGAGAAAAATCCTCAATTTCGATGAGCTTAACACTTTTGTGGCCGAAGTTGAGGCCACTCTCAACCATCGGCCAATCACTGTTGTGTCAGAGGGAGCGGATGGCATTCAGCCACTCCGCCCCATCGACTTACTTCAACCCGATTTACAGATAAATTGGGAGACAACGACGGAAGAAGCCGATCCCAACGACAAGCAAATCTCATCCTCGGAGAAATTGGCTGCTTTATTTAAAGCAACCAGAGAAGCCCATGAAAGCTTCTGGTACAAATGGCATAATGAGTACCTTCTCCTTCTTAGAGAGAGATCTAAGTGGGATCACAAAGGCGCTCATCTCCAAGATAAAGGAGAACCAAAAGAAGGAATGATCGTCCTCATTCACGAGGAGTTCACTCCTCGAAATCAGTGGACTTTGGGAAAAATAATTGAGCTTAATGGCAGACCAGGTGCCATTAGAAGCGTTCAATTAGAAATGCCAATTCATGGCATTAAATCAAAAAGGTATGGAACCATGCCTCGAAAAGTCGTTATTACACGACCAGTCAACAAAATCTTTCCATTAGAGGTAGGATTTGAAAATCCTACCGAAAATGGCAAAGAAAATTTGAAAGTTAACGAAGATGAAACTGCGAACAGTTCAACAGAAAAAACAATTCTTCATTTGGAAGAAAAATTGCCAAATGAGGAGGAGAAAAATGAGGACAGAAATTCTCATTTGGTTGAACCAAAAGCCAACCAAAACAAACATGGAATGATTACTCGCAGCAAAGCAAAAGTGATGACAGTTCTTAACTGTCTCACTATTTTCTGCATTTTTGGATTGGCAGGAGCCTATCCAACAAATCAATGCAATGAGTGTAAACTCATTTGCTCAAACAAAGGTGTTTTGGCAAAAATTCCGAAGGAAATTCGGAAAGTGGAACTTTGCTGCTCTGAGAATTGTTACATTCATGAGAATGTACACAAACTCACATATGAGTTGCCAAAAGAAATCCTCCTAAATGACTACCAATGTCAAGGTCATTTTTGGATGGATTCAAAGCACATGTTTAAAAAGGACATTTTATGTCCAGCAGTCGATGAGTGCGTACTCATCGAATGCTATTTATGCATGGAACAATTGGCAAACCCAACGTGTTATCCGTTGGTGTCCTCCATGTTAGCTGGAGGACTTTGCCTTTCCTTAATGAGCATAAGCTTTATGGTTTATTCCATATTGAAAGTCCTTTTTTCTGGACTTCACATGATTATTTGGCTGATAATCCAATTTGTCAGGCCAATAGTCTATTTCGCCGTGCCAAACCAACACCAAAGAGAAAGAAGGCAAAGGAGAACGACTTCACACAATTGGACTTCACAGCGTGTCTTCAGGACAACAGCATTCATTGTCCTTTTTGCTGTCTCTCTCCACCAATCAGTTGGAGCAGAGACTGTAGCAATTATGGCTAAATCAGAAAAATGCTTTAAAAACATGACAAGCATGAAATGCATTGTCGAAAATTCGGCAACACTGACAATGTTACCGGCAGGTCAAACAAACACTCTTCTTCTGAAAACAGAGGAAGGTGTTCTGCTTGGTTCCATAAAAATTGTGCTGAAAGCATTAGCACTCGAATGCCAAAGCTTCACCAAAGCTTGGCAACGTTCATATGAAATAAATATTTTGGCGGGCAAAAGATGCCCAAAGATGGGCTCATGTGAAGGAAATTATTGTGGCGAAGTTCGCCACAATACTTCTATCCCTGAGCTAAACGATACCAACGGTTATCCTGGCAATTCATTTTGCCTGGATAGTACCGCCTTTTGGGGCAACAAATGCCTCTTAGGCGGCAGTGCCTGCCTATTCTACCGTTGGTATGCAAAACCAAAATCCAAAACAGTCTATGAAGTCATAGGCTGTAATTCATGGGAATATGTTGTATATGCAACAATTCGCCTTGAGTCAATGAATGAAAAAGCCAAATCGAGCGATGTGTTCCTCTATCCAGGGAGGACACTGAAATGGAACAACATCAGTTTTACTCCCATAGGAGTAACATTTCCTCCTGCACCTGTCTTAAACTCTGATTTTGTTTATGACGGGAACACAATGGCCTTGACGAGAGAGCCATTAAAAATTGACTTCAAATGCAGAAATCGCCAAGAAGCAATTGAATTCAATTGCAGTCTTGGCTTACAAGCATGCACAGATTGCCTACCCGATCATTCGGGAGGATTAGTGAACTGCAATTGCCGTTCACACAATCTGGAAAAATTAATGGAAAGTCCTGAGCGAAGACTTCCATTAAATATCAAAAATTATCAATTGAGAAACGGTGGGCGAAGAGTTCTCGCTTTGACGGGATTTAGTCCTGTTCAATTGAACCTTCAGATAGAAGGACTGCAAATGGCTTTGGAACTACACCAAAGTCTCTGCACTGTTTTGCCATTGAACATATCTGGTTGTTACAGCTGTTCAACCGGAGCACAATTTAAGTATGTGTGCTCAACCAACTTTGGCAATGCACTTGCTGAAATTACATGCGACGATGGAACACATTTTTCCACAAAATGTGATTCCAACGCCACAATTTACCAAACAATTTTGGCTTTCGATAAAGCCAGAATTCAAACTAAATGTCAAACAAAATGTTTGGCAGGAAAAACATCATTCGACATTGCTGGAACATTGCATTATGTCCAGTATCAACAATTGGAAGATTTTAACTCTAATCTTTCCAAAAAACAAATTAGCCATTCAAATTGGCTGAATTGGAATTTTGATTGGAAGGCCACCCTTTGGTCCTTAATTGGCCTCCAATCATCCCTCACATTTCTAATGATTATTGGTATAGGCATTATTTGCCTCATCATTTTCATTAAAGTTTCTCCCTTCTACAGACTTTGGAAATTAATTTCCTGGTCTCTGATGAGAAGGGACTACGGTATTGTCACAGTATTGCTAATACCGTACTTGGCGGGGGGAGGATCCTTCGGATGTGGTTATGCTGAATCACGTCCCGTCTTCCCCACCACTAATTATGCTGAATCACGTCCCGTCTTCCCCACCACTAAAAAATTCTTCAAACATGAGTCACCACGGACTCACAAAAATGACTCATCGAAAATTTTCGATTCAGAGTCTGATCACGTGATTTACGTGATGGATAATCGTATAAAAGGGTGGGAGATTTCCCACCCAACCACATTTTTCAAATCAGACATAAGGGAAATGCCTATTCCCTTTCGAGAAGGTCCATTCTTCTCGGCTCGTCGGGTGAACATACCCGAGAATGCTGAGATCATCAACGATCGCTTTTTTGAGTTAGGCGACCCAGAAAGAGACCAGGAGGAGAGAGTTCCTCTCCGACGTGAACCACGCGTTCATCGTCAAACTGAGCCATTGAGCTCATGGATTGAGCGGTCTCATGGATCGCACTGGTATGAGACAATACGGGATCGCCGTATTGTCGATGAGGACCTTCGCAGAGAGCTTCGTAGAGGAGCCACTCTAATTGGCGAACATTTTGGCAGAGCTGTCGATATTCATTTCGATGGACTCACCTGTTATGGTCCGGAGGGTCTATACCTTTCTCCGGGTCTAACAGTTCTTGACCATTTTGTGCGGTTGGGTCTCCAAGTAGACCCATTAACACCGTGCATACAAGAATATGTGGGCTTCAGCCCTCATGAGGGAGGGATGTTAGTCGATCTTTACCCGATCGAGCTTGTCAGCATCCGACATCGAGTCAGAGTTCGATGGAGAGCTCCAGAGGAGGATGAACTTCATCCTCCTGCACGTTATCGAGCCCAATCCCCTGATGGACATCTGGAGAACCGTCCTCAACGTGTGGTCCGACGACGTCCAGTGAACCGATGGTGAAAAGAAACTGATGGATGACGACAACAAAAAGAATGACGACAACAGAATTGTCGCCATCCTCGAGGCCCGGAGAATGTCGCGGAAAGCGACATAAATTCATTAAACATTTAATTAGTTTTTTGTTCATTAATTTATCGATCAATTTTCTCTCAGTCGCTTCTTTTAATTATGAGTCATCCTTTTCCCTGTGCATTCATTTTCCCTATGAGTCATCGATCGATTTTTTGTATGTGCATTTGTCCACGTGATTTGCTCCGCCCCATTGATTTGTGAGGGTATAAAAGCCCGCCCCATTTTCATTCTCATCACTTCTTCTCAGAGCCACTTCCACTCACCAAATTATATTTATATTTAATTGAATAAAGAGTAAGAGAAAAGCTCTTCTCTCAATCTGTAAAAGGGACAATCAGGAGCCCTTTCATACAGACCATTAATTTGACCCCGGTTGGGTCATTAAGAGGGTTACAGAGAACTCTCAGTTTCAGTGTCCAAATTTGGACATTGAATTCAGCACTTGCATTTTTCAACACTGTCCCCGTTGGACAGGGAAAGGAAAGAATTCCCTTGGAGGGAAATATTTCCTTTCCAGTGATTTTTTGTCCATTCCGCGATAACACTATTCTTTTCCAAAGTTATGACAAAATACATATTAATTATTTTGGCTATTTTCAAGAAGAATTTTTACTAATTAAATTAGGCGAAATAGAATTTAAGATGATGTAGAATAAATTTAATTTATAAATAAATATTAATGAAAAGAAAGTATAAACATTATATTTTTTATAAAAAATAAATAAATAGACAATTTATGAAAATCAATTCAATAACGTTTAATAAAAAATTTATACACCATAAAGTGGATATTTTGTTGATTTAATATTATTTGTTTTTCTGATTACTGGATTAATTTAACAAGTTTCATTTAAAATGAAATTTTTTAAATAGGTTTTCAAACGTAGTAATTCTCTCTAAGTTTAAATGTTTAGTCAAGAATTTTTATTTTAAATAGTTTATATAATAATTTTCAATTATTTTAATTTTTGTTTTTTATTTCAGCGTACAATTGTCTCTAGCTGCTCTAGTATGGTACTTCGGGACTGTTCAGAATCTTGTGGAGTCGGCCAGAATTTTACGATTAATGCTTGCTTTGCTTTATGTACCCATTCTCATTCTTTGATGTTTTTAGTTTGTATGTCTTTTGAATTTATTTATTTTTTCTTATTTATATTGAAAAAGAAAATTTATATGTTAGTTTCTGATTTTAATTAATTTAATTAAAATTACTCAGAACTAATCTTAAATATTATTTGATATTCTAGTAATTTCCAAGAAATTGTTAGTTTTATATTTTATGTTATTAAATAATTATATTCATTTTTTTATAGTTTAATGTTTATCTAATTAAATAGGCTATAATATTTGTGTCGATCCACTTTAAATAAAATATATAATTTTTAAAATGGCTTTGTAAATGCTCTTTTCATTAAAACAATTTGGTTTATTTAATGTAATTGCCAGAAAGAGCAAAAATATTTCATAAGTATTATCTGAGAACGCATATAAAAATTTATTTATTTCAATGTTACTCCTGAGTTTATTATTACAATTAAAGATTTGATTTTACTTTTAAATTAATTCCTGAATTTCAATCACTTGTTTCTTGCCCGCAGGCAAGGTTATAAAAATTAATAAAAAAATTATTTTTATATTCTACGGTGTGTTAACAACGCAAATTTTAACATTTTTTAATTGTTTTATTTATTTGCCACAAAAAACATAAATACTTCATAAGTCTTCCCTAGAAGATCATACTAAAATTTTAAAATTCTTCTAATTTTAATTTCCCGTTTTAACAAATATATCTTTTAAGTTGATTTACCAAAAATTTTTATGGTAATCCTTTTTAAAATACTATATACTTTCTTTATTGGATTTAGTTATTTAATTTTGTTTTTTTAAATTATCATTTTTTAATCGTTTTATTTTCATGGAACAAAAGTAAATAAGTAAATTATTTTGATTTATTTAATGTAATTGCCACAAAGAAAATAAATATTGCATAAGTTTTCTCTAAGAACGCTTACAGAAAATAAAAATCAAATTTTATATTCCGATTATTAAATTTATCAAACTAAATATACAATTATATATTTTCTATTTTTAAATAAACAAAGTATAAACCTTTTAATAAAGATCAAAAATCAAAAGAAAAAATTTTACTTAAAAAATTTGGGGAGTTTAAAACTAGTTTTTATTAATATATCGTAGGTTTTCATGGTAAAAAGGAATCATTAATTGAAAAATAAAATATGCGTTTGCTAATTAAATTATGATTGAAATTTTATATGTTTATTTTTATTGTTCGTACTGTGGCAATTACTTAACTTTTATTTCTTATTCTTGTATAGATTCTTTAATCGGCCTTAAAATTTAAAATTCAACTTTTGAATTTGATTTCAAAAAATAAATTAATTCTGTCAATCTCATTGCTAGAAAATTTTTTGATTGGTATAAATTATATATAATTTCATTCAAATAAAATTTCAGGTATTAAATTTAAACAATTGGACAATATCGGTGATTGTTCTGGTGTGAAAAGGACGGAGATCGTCCTTTATTTTACTTTATTTCAATTCTTGAATTGTCTTTATTTTAGTCAGTCCTAATCCCTCCTGTTCATAGTTAAATTGATTTGATAAAATTATTTTAATTGAAGTTTCGCATTGGCACTTTGCTGTCCGTCGTGCCTATGGCCAATTCACCGCCCTTAAATTATCCAGCAACACTCAGCTGCAGATGTTCGCCAATTTGTATTTCAATTCTTGAATTGTCTTTATTTTAGTCAGTCCTAATCCCTCCTGTTCATAGTTAAATTGATTTGATAAAATTATTTTAATTGAAGTTTCGCATTGGCACTTTGCTGTCCGTCGTGCCTATGGCCAATTCACCGCCCTTAAATTATCCAGCAACACTCAGCTGCAGATGTTCGCCAATTTGTCCAACCGTATTGTCAACGTACTTACCGTATTCGCCAACAATGACCAGGTACAGTAATTCTTTTAATTCAACAAAATTGTCAATTTTTAAATCAATATTAAAATTATTTTCAGAATAAAATTTTGTATCTTGAGTAACGTCCATATTACCCAAAAATTTGCAAAAAGTTTTTTTTTGAGCAATATGATAGTTTAATAATCCAAAAATATTTATTTTGATGCTAAACTTTCATTAATTTCTAACAAAATTTTCTCTGTTCAAAGGTGTATGCATTAAAAAATACTAAATATGCGCATAAAATATATGCACTAAAAATCCCACAAATATGCTTTAAAAACCCAAAAGCCCAGCACTAAAATATGCCTTAAAAATTTCCAAAAATGTGTAAAAATTCATAATTGACTTAAAAAACAAAACAATGATTAAGGATCTTTTTTAGACAATTGCTAAAAAAATTTTATTTTCAAAATTTATATATACTATTCGTTTTTTAAAATTTTTGATCGAAAATAAAATTAGAATAGAAAAATTTATTCGATAATTAAATTTAATCAATTATATCTGGTATGCAAACGAACGACAAAAAATAAATCCAGAAATATATAAAAATGTTAAAATTTGTAAGAATATAAATTATTTTAATTAATGTCTCTGCCGTCAGTCAACAAAATTCCCTTTAATTGTTAAGTAAAAATATTAAAAAAAATTTTATTATTATTCAATGTAATTATTTTTATAATAAAGAACATTTATTTTTTTCATTTTGACTTCGCAAGCCGTAGTGAAATTGAATCTGTAATTTAAAATAAAATATTAATTTTTTTTTAAATAATTTTAAATAAAATATTTAATTTATTTTAAAATTCTCTATTTATAACTTTTTTATATAATTTAATTGTAAAATGAAAGTTGTTACAATTTTATAATTTAAATTAAAAATTTTTTTGTCAGTCTAATTCTGTGCATCGCAGTCGCTGATCCGACCGCAGAAGGTCCGTTGGCAACCAAATTCTGACGCGATTTGAACTCTTCTCCGATACTGATGCATTTGGCACTGACTGGACAATGGCATGGAACTGATCTGCATTTCGTAAATTTTTTCCTTATTTTTAAATATAAATAAAATTGTATTCTTCAGTAATGCACATTTAATCCAACAATTAGCAAACTTTCCAATATTTTTTGAGTAATTTTAAAACTAGGGCATAGAAAAATATGTATAAAATTATGGCCATAAAATATGGACCAAAAATCGCGAAATATTGACATAAAGTTGCAAAAATACAGTTAAAAATTTCCAATTCAGGGTATACTTTCTCAAAATTTAGCGAATTCGCTAGGTGTAAAGTAAAACAGTCATAAATGGCTGGCTAACACTTTTTTTTGTTTTATTTTTAGTGTCATAAAAACCAAATTCTTTTGGTTTTCCAGATCTCTGATCACGAATCCGTTATATATTTTGGCAAATTCCGAACCCCGGACACTAATTCGAATATATCAAAAGTTCAAATTTTCGAAATTAGCATTTTTAGTTCAAAAACAGCGTAAATAATCTCATATTGAAAGGTTAATGGCTTTCAGTTTTCTTCCGTGTATTCAAACCGATTTTAAACAAAAAAAGCTAATTTCGGGAATTAGAAGTTTCGACTTTTTGTACAAACTCGGTAAAAATTAAACCCAACAATAAATTGGCAAAATTTTGAGTAATTGTTTTCCTATAATAGAGCCCCTTGAGGTTCTATTTTTTAACCCCCCTCAAAGGGGGGCTTTATTTCAAGAGGAGCTCTAATTCAGGAGGCCTTATATTTCAAACTTAATTTTTTCAAAAAAGCAACAAAAAATGGCAATTTTTCGTAAACTTTTCGCCAAAATATCTAATTTTTTAGTGAACTTATTTAAAAAATGTTATATCTAGGTGAATGTTTAATAAGGTGCCAAAAAGAAAATTCATAATCTTACATTGCTTTACAGGCCGCACTAAAAGATGGCGTTTACTGGTCTTCAATTGCATTCTTTGAACATTTCCAACTGCGCAGTCACCCTCTGTTTTATGCAATGCTGTGACATTTGGATCTTTTTAAAAGTTTTGTCTTATATGACTACTCGTTTTCTCTTTCTGAGCAGCTTCTCCACCACCAAATCAAATTTTAAACTTTAGTTTTTTTGAATTAGTTTTAAAAATACTATGAATTTTGAGTTGAGTTTAGCTTATACTTTTTGATAATTTTTTAGAATTATTTTTTATAATGCAATAATTTTCTGTTAAAATTTAAATTTTTTAAAATTCCTAAATATTCTTAAAGTTTTTTTCTGTGTTTTCAACATATTGACAAACGTTTTTTGACAAATCGTTTTTACGGCGCACCTTTACCAAATCTTTTAGGGAACCGGTGGGGGGGGGGACAGTGGTGCCGATAGGCGCCGCCAGGAAAAAATTTAAAATTTTTAGTGAAATTTGCTAACAGATTTTGTCAAAAATATGTTTAATCATTGTTAATTTATGGGTCTTAGCTGTTGTAAAAATAAAGAAAATAATTTACAATATTATTAAATAAATTTCAATTAAAATAATCAAAACAAAATTAAAACTCTACTATCTCAATATGGAATTGAACCCAAGCGAAAAATAAAAACGAGCAAAGTGTTAACCACTCGGCTACACACATATTTTCACTTGTTGATTTGAATCATTCATTATTTATTTAATTTTTTCTCAAAAAAATTCTCTTTTGACGGGAAACGGGAACGGGGTTCCTTGTTTTGCCGCGGGAATCCCGTTCCCGCCAGACTCTAGCTTTAACCCAAATTTATCTAATTCATTAAAATGAACACGGTTTATTTTATCATATACTTAATGCAATTTGTTCGAAACGCGCAGGCCTTACGCATACCCAGAAAAACAGATAAAAAGTTATTAGTTTTTTGCAAATATTTTATCTACTTTTCTTCCTCGTAAAATTGTTTTCCCTCTTTCTATATTCTGTCCTCTGTTTCTTTATCAGAAATGGCTTTAATTCAATTATTCTTAATTTAAAACCCTATTTAAGAATATTACTTCGCATTTTGTAATATCAGGGTTATTTGCATACCAATTCTTTGTTGAATGGAAATTTTCTCCGGTCATTTATGGCCTCTGAGAGGTGGGATAGGGCTGGAATATTTTGTATTTAAAATGGCCAAATCTCTGAGCGCACTGATTTATTTTTGCTCGCATTAAATGATTGATGGTTGGGAAGAGGAGAAAAGTTGTGGGAATGTGAGAGGAAAAAGAAGAATGGAATATTGCTACTAAACGAAAAGGAATAGACAATAAATAATTAAAATTATTCACTAGTATAAGGGTCGAATTTGAATTATGGGAATGTGATGCCCATTTGTTGAATATGATAATACCCATATTTTCTTGCGCTTAAATAGCGCAAAAATGACAAGACAAAGCTAAAATTTAACAAAGACAAATTTTTTACACCAAAAAACAATCCTTATTGGTGGATGTTTGGAGAATCGTCATCCGAGGGTGGCTCTTCGACTTTAGATGAACTGACGAAAAAATTCTAGTGGAGGACGGCAACAGATGTCTCATGTTCGGAGGGAAATTTTCCCTTCTGTTTTTTCACATTTTACGTGCCTAGCCACGTAATAGTCTTTTGAAAGGGTTTTGTGCAATTTTAAAGATATTTTAAGGAGAAGAATTATCCTTAAATCAAAAATGTTATTTGTGAAGAGAAGACATTCTTCTCTGTCACAAATAGGAGCCGAACCTCGACTCACCCTCTCTTAGGGTAAACCAAGGAAAGGGAGAAGAATAACCTTCTCTTCTTTTTCAATTTGCTTAAAGTGTAGCCGAGTGGTTAACACTTTGCTCGTTTTTATTTTTCGCTTGGGTTCAATTCCATATTGAGATAGTAGAGTTTTAATTTTGTTTTGATTATTTTAATTGAAATTTATTTAATAATATTGTAAATTATTTTCTTTATTTTTACAACAGCTAAGACCCATAAATTAACAATGATTAAACATATTTTTGACAAAATCTGTTAGCAAATTTCACTAAAAATTTTAAATTTTTTCCTGGCGGCGCCTATCGGCACCACTGTCCCCCCCCCCACCGGTTCCCTAAAAGATTTGGTAAAGGTGCGCCGTAAAAACGATTTGTCAAAAAACGTTTGTCAATATGTTGAAAACACAGAAAAAAACTTTAAGAATATTTAGGAATTTTAAAAAATTTAAATTTTAACAGAAAATTATTGCATTATAAAAAATAATTCTAAAAAATTATCAAAAAGTATAAGCTAAACTCAACTCAAAATTCATAGTATTTTTAAAACTAATTCAAAAAAACTAAAGTTTAAAATTTGATTTGGTGGTGGAGAAGCTGCTCAGAAAGAGAAAACGAGTAGTCATATAAGACAAAACTTTTAAAAAGATCCAAATGTCACAGCATTGCATAAAACAGAGGGTGACTGCGCAGTTGGAAATGTTCAAAGAATGCAATTGAAGACCAGTAGACGCCATCTTTTAGTGCGGCCTGTAAAGCAATGTAAGATTATGAATTTTCTTTTTGGCACCTTATTAAACATTCACCTAGATATAACATTTTTTAAATAAGTTCACTAAAAAATTAGATATTTTGGCGAAAAGTTTACGAAAAATTGCCATTTTTTGTTGCTTTTTTGAAAAAATTAAGTTTGAAATATAAGGCCTCCTGAATTAGAGCTCCTCTTGAAATAAAGCCCCCCTTTGAGGGGGGTTAAAAAATAGAACCTCAAGGGGCTCTATTATAGGAAAACAATTACTCAAAATTTTGCCAATTTATTGTTGGGTTTAATTTTTACCGAGTTTGTACAAAAAGTCGAAACTTCTAATTCCCGAAATTAGCTTTTTTTGTTTAAAATCGGTTTGAATACACGGAAGAAAACTGAAAGCCATTAACCTTTCAATATGAGATTATTTACGCTGTTTTTGAACTAAAAATGCTAATTTCGAAAATTTGAACTTTTGATATATTCGAATTAGTGTCCGGGGTTCGGAATTTGCCAAAATATATAACGGATTCGTGATCAGAGATCTGGAAAACCAAAAGAATTTGGTTTTTATGACACTAAAAATAAAACAAAAAAAAGTGTTAGCCAGCCATTTATGACTGTTTTACTTTACACCTAGCGAATTCGCTAAATTTTGAGAAAGTATACCCTGAATTGGAAATTTTTAACTGTATTTTTGCAACTTTATGTCAATATTTCGCGATTTTTGGTCCATATTTTATGGCCATAATTTTATACATATTTTTCTATGCCCTAGTTTTAAAATTACTCAAAAAATATTGGAAAGTTTGCTAATTGTTGGATTAAATGTGCATTACTGAAGAATACAATTTTATTTATATTTAAAAATAAGGAAAAAATTTACGAAATGCAGATCAGTTCCATGCCATTGTCCAGTGCCAAATGCATCAGTATCGGAGAAGAGTTCAAATCGCGTCAGAATTTGGTTGCCAACGGACCTTCTGCGGTCGGATCAGCGACTGCGATGCACAGAATTAGACTGACAAAAAAATTTTTAATTTAAATTATAAAATTGTAACAACTTTCATTTTACAATTAAATTATATAAAAAAGTTATAAATAGAGAATTTTAAAATAAATTAAATATTTTATTTAAAATTATTTAAAAAAAAATTATTATTTTATTTTAAATTACAGATTCAATTTCACTACGGCTTGCGAAGTCAAAATGAAAAAAATAAATGTTCTTTATTATAAAAATAATTACATTGAATAATAATAGAATTTTTTTTAATATTTTTACTTAACAATTAAAGGGAATTTTGTTGACTGACGGCAGAGACATTAATTAAAATAATTTATATTCTTACAAATTTTAACATTTTTATATATTTCTGGATTTATTTTTTGTCGTTCGTTTGCATACCAGATATAATTGATTAAATTTAATTATCGAATAAATTTTTCTATTCTAATTTTATTTTCGATCAAAAATTTAAAAAAACGAATAGTATATATAAATTTTGAAAATAAAATTTTTTTAGCAATTGTCTAAAAAAGATCCTTAATCATTGTTTTGTTTTTTAAGTCAATTATGAATTTTTACACATTTTTGGAAATTTTTAAGGCATATTTTAGTGCTGGGCTTTTGGGTTTTTAAAGCATATTTGTGGGATTTTTAGTGCATATATTTTATGCGCATATTTAGTATTTTTTAATGCATACACCTTTGAACAGAGAAAATTTTGTTAGAAATTAATGAAAGTTTAGCATCAAAATAAATATTTTTGGATTATTAAACTATCATATTGCTCAAAAAAAACTTTTTGCAAATTTTTGGGTAATATGGACGTTACTCAAGATACAAAATTTTAGAAAATAATTTTAATATTGATTTAAAAATTGACAATTTTGTTGAATTAAAAGAATTACTGTACCTGGTCATTGTTGGCGAATACGGTAAGTACGTTGACAATACGGTTGGACAAATTGGCGAACATCTGCAGCTGAGTGTTGCTGGATAATTTAAGGGCGGTGAATTGGCCATAGGCACGACGGACAGCAAAGTGCCAATGCGAAACTTCAATTAAAATAATTTTATCAAATCAATTTAACTATGAACAGGAGGGATTAGGACTGACTAAAATAAAGACAATTCAAGAATTGAAATAAAGTAAAATAAAGGACGATCTCCGTCCTTTTCTTTATCCGAAAGTGGTTTTATTTTTACTGTTAATTAAATAATTTTCCATTTTTTAATTAATTAATATTACCGTATCGTTAATGACAAGGTGGGTCACCAAATAAAAACGGTAGCGGCAGCAGATGATGTGCGCAGAGCAAATATTGTGTTTTGCTGGTGGCCCCCTTTTCAGGTTTATGAAAACCCGGCACAAGTCGAAAGCGGGGGGAAGTGTGAGGGCGAAAAGATTAATGGGCTTTAAAATCTGATATTTTTAAACCTAATTAATTTTTTGATAAACTGATAATACAAATAAATGACGACAGATGAGATTAAAAATAATAATTAAAATTTTTTAAATGATATATTTAATGATAAATATAAATTCTTTAAGAAGAAATTCGAGTTTCAATTTTTCACATTTTAAATCAGGGATGCGATCTGTTCTAATTTGTCAGAAATGTTCTGATTTTGGGGTACAACCAAAGTTTCTAATGATTTCTTAAATATACTCTTAATTTTGAATTTGGTCACTATTTTATTTAAAAATTTAAAGTTTGAAGCAAAATTTGTTCTTTTTTGGACAAAAACTGTTGAAAACTAGCCAAAATTTCAAAAAATTTTCCAGGCAGAGTCTACGGCACTACCGGACCCCTAAAAAATCCTATATTCTCTTAAATCTTCTCGAAATCACAAAATTTAGACAGTTTTAGACAAAACTGAAAATTTAAATTCCGTACCTTAGTAATAAAAATGAATAGAAATGAAAAAACAGGTAAATATTTTGGACATTTCCATTTCTTGCGGGAGCCCCCACCCTCTTCCCCCTCCCCGTATCAGTTATCCCAAGAATCAGTTTCATCCTCTAAAATTACCAAGTTGCAAAATTTAAAATTTTTTTATTTTTTATAATAAAAAAAAAAGTTTTCAAAATTTTTGTAAGCGGTTGTTTCAAAATAATTTGGTGAATTATGTTTTTTTTCATAAACTTTTTCCGAAAAATTTTTAAATAAAATAATATATAAATCTCATGGAAATAGAGCTAAAATAATTAAATTTTAAAGTGATATTTAAAAAGTAAAAATATCTGCAAGATTTTGTTATAGCGGATGTTTTATTTATCGAGCGCGCCGCGCGGAGATCGATTAAAGCATTTTATTATAAAAAAATTATATTTTGATCTTTGTCGGACTAAGTTTTAAATTAATTTTTTTTTTAATTTACAGGATATCCTTCAATTTTTATTGATTTTTTATTTTAAAATATTTCGAAAACAAAACTAATTTCCAATTGGGACCGTGAATGGACGGACGTTGATCAACCTTTATTACTTTCCAAGTTTAATTTTTTAAGTGAAAAATAAATAAAAATCTTTTTATCGGATGAGAAAGAAAATTCGAAATGCCCAAACTAAATTATTTTAAATATAATTTTCTTAACTTGGAATAATTTAAATTTAAAAAATTGTAGTCGGTTTTAGCGCCAATTTTTGAAAAAATTTTATCGTGTTTTTGAGCATCTGTGCAAAAAAACATAACATCATCCCTGCAAAGGACATGTATTTTTCGGAAAAAAAAAACATTGACAAAAATGCATTAAAAACGGCACTAATTAAAAAAAAGAGCAAAAAATCACCATACCATGATAAACAAGGAACGCATTTATATCTGTTAAAAAAATGCCAAATATGTATATATATATGCCAAAGAATCCCCAAAATATGTGTTAAAAACCCCAAAAAAGGCCAAAATATGTGCCAAAAATGCAAGAAAATTGCTTAATATATAAGTGTATTTCTCAAAAAAGTCTCATTTTTTATCCATTTCGCTTGCAAAATGATAATCAAAAATCAGTTCAGTGTTTTTTGACTAAATTTTTTTCTCACTTTCTAAGATTTATCATTTTCCGGAATTTTTTCGAAATTTAATTTTGTCATAAAATGAAAAAAAAATCCATGAAAAAGGTCAAAAAATAGGAAAAAAATAAATTTTGAAAATTTTTGGGCATTGCCAAGAATTTTAGTGCCAAAAAACTACTACTTTTATAAAAAAAAACTCAAATTAAAAAAAAATCACTAAAATATGTGCTTAAACTGTCAAAACATCAAAATGCCTGTGCTTTTATTTGCCAAAAGCCCAAAAATGTTTAATATGTGCTAAAACTCGCTCTAATTTAAAGGAAAACAGATAAAAAATACAATTTTTGAGCTTTACATGCGATAGCATATGCGAAAAAAATGTAAAAACATATAAATCCTTTCACTGGTGAAATCAATTCAATTTTTGCGCCAAAATTTTGCTTATAATTGCGCATCGGACATTCGCTTCGCCCACCCACATTTTGAAGAACATTGTGCTTTAATCGATCTCCGCGCGGCGCGCTCGATAAATAAAACATCCGCTATAACAAAATCTTGCAGATATTTTTACTTTTTAAATATCACTTTAAAAATTCATTGCTTTTGAAGAATTTGCCCGCCCCTCTCCAAAACCAAACCACAATTATCAGGGCTTCCTTTTTTATGTAAAAAGAAATTTGTTTCCGGATTCAGTTCTAATTAGTGGGAAAAACGTAATGCAAAATGGGGGTCTAACCGGGGAAATTCCGACTTATTTGTTGATTTTGGGATTTGTCGGAATACAAGTATGGGAAATATCGGTTTTTCTGCGCACTAGTTTCAATATATTAAGCATAAAAAACGCATTTTCCGCTTGGTTTGAGGCTTCTACGTTGACTTTTATTATGCCTTTTTTTTGCCTTTTTGTGATTTTCGTGCCTTAAATGCCTTTTTTGCCATTTTGCCGTTTTGGTGCCTTTTTTGGCTTTTTTCCCGAAAAATTCCATTAAAATGCAATAAAATCGGGAAAATACACCCTAAGAAATGCGTTGAAAAAGTTTCAGAAAATGCACCGCTAAGAATTGAAAAATTTTCTCAAAAATTGATCGCCAAAATTTCATTTTTTTTCTTGATAAAAAATTTTAGGTTTTTTCTTATTCGAAAAACATTATAAAACATTTAATAATCATTTAAATGACCAAAATTAAGTTATTTGGTTAAGTTTTACGTGTTTTGCTCCCTAAAAATCCTTAATAAAAAAATTTAAATGCCTTTTTTCATACCTTTCGGGATTTTCGTGCCTTTTCATGCCCTTTTTCATTTTTTTCGTGCCTTTTATAGTGCCTTTTTCGCGGTTTTTGGTGCCTTTTTAGTCGGTCTCTATCTCTAATTATTATGTACATATTTTTATAAATATTTTGGCCTTTTTCGTACAATTTCGCCATTTTTTGAAAATATTTTCATTTTTTTTACATATTTAAAGGTTTTTGAGAATTTAAAAATTTTTGTGAAAAATAAAAAAAATAATTTTTTTTTTGAAAATGTAGCTCAAAAAATCGGTTTTTTTTTTCCAAAAGTGAGAAACCTTAAAAAATTTTCCGATTTGGCCCATCCCTGTTACGTTTTTTCTAAATGTTCCTCCTCCCACGTCGCTAAAAAAATTTACTGCATTTTGTTATGGGAAAAAACTAAGCTTTTTTAATTTAAATTTTGTTATTTTCGTATTTCACATTTTATTTTTCGATTCGAAACAGCCCTGGTATTTATTAGCACATAGCAGTAATTGACTTTTTGATCAGTATTTAAACTATATTTTTGCATGAATTTTTTCATTTGAACCAAATCACCAAAATAAATTTTTAAAAAGTTTTAAAGATTGAAATTTTAAAAATTTTGATTTTTGAAAACCTTTAAAGAAGAGTTGCCAGATGTGATGATTTTTCAGGTTTAAATGTGAAAATACTTTTTTTTTTAATTTTCTCTTCTCCAACACATTAAGAATACCAAATGAATTGAACAGAGATATTTAAAAAAAAATCAAAAAAAAATTCAAATAAAAAAAGAAAAAAATATATTAAAAAAATGGTTTTTATTCGAAAATTTTCCAACCACTAAAAACAAAAAAAAAACAATTAATATTTTCTTTCCTTCTTAAACCAAAAAACC
The DNA here is from genome assembly GCA_023374025.1 of Heterodera schachtii. Classification (NCBI taxonomy): domain Eukaryota; kingdom Metazoa; phylum Nematoda; class Chromadorea; order Rhabditida; family Heteroderidae; genus Heterodera; species Heterodera schachtii. The sequence continues at coordinate 218,923 of SIJG01000101.1, read as the reverse complement.
CAATTTTTGTTCAAAATCGTTTAATATTATTACAAGATTTCTGAAAACCGCAGGAGCCAAAACCATAAAATTTTGAAAGTTTTCCAAAAACCAAAAAATTAATCATTTTAAGGACAAAAATTTTTTATAAAAGCTTTTTAATTTTTTACTTGTAAAATCATTCAATTAATTTTTTCTTTTTAAAAAATCTCAGTTTTTGCCTGGCCCATTTGAAAATTAGATACGACTATTATCCGTAAAAATTACAATCAAATTTTATTTGAAAATATCAAAATAAATTTTGGAATTTAAAATTCAAAAAGAGAGGAAAAGATGAAAAGAATAAAATTTAATAAATATATATATATTTTTTATAATGGAAAACATGAATTTTTAAATATTGGAACAGCTAATTTAGAAAAAATTTATCACTTTTTTTAGTCAGTTGGATCAGGAAATGCCCTAAAATTCTTTCCATAAATCTCGCAGTTTTCTTTATTTCCGTTTACTCCCAAACTTCTTCCTCCATAGCCTTAAACTGTTTCTGTCCACTCCCAATTTGTCTGCAATTTTGGTGTCGCTCATCATTTGGTTTTTGCTTTTTAATTTGTAAAACTTTTTTACAAATTCCATTTTCTCCGCTTTGGTGTAATGTTTATGTTTCGCTAAAAATATATTAAGATTAATATTAAAATTATTATATTAAAATGATACGAGTGGATATGCCAAACTGTCTCTTCCACAGATAAATTGTGGGCAATCCAACGCCAATTTTTTGTGTAATTTTTGCTTCAATTTTCTCAGTTGTTCTTATTTTAAATTTTTTAAAAATTTCTTCCTTCATTTTTTCAAATTGTTTTATTTTCTCAAGCCTTTGATTTTTAGAAAATTTCTTTGTCCCTGCTTAAAAGGGGTGACAATTAATAATTTATAAAAAAGCTATTAGTAACAATTGTATGATAATATTCTATATCTTTTCAAAAATTTAAACTACATTTTAACAAATTTACATATTTTAAAGAAAATATAAATTTTTAGCACCTTTAAAAATAAGCAAAAGCCTAACCCATAAAATTTTGAATTTTATTTACCTAGTTCGGTCTTCCATTTATAAATTTGATGCCGATTAATGCCCAAATCCTGCGTAATTTCCCGTTCAATTTTTGCTCTTTCACTCTTTTCAATTTTGTTGCCGTAAATTTTTTCCTTTTTCATTTGTTCAAATTTTTTGATCAGTTCCAATTTTGTTGGCTCATCTTCCATTCTTGGTTTCCTTATTTGTTGAAATTTTCTCTTTATTTTAAAAATATTGCTCCGATTTGTACCTAATTTTTTGGCAATTTCGCATTCAAATTTATTGTTTGTCATTTCTTTATAAATTCCTTCTCTTCGTAAGGTATTTTTCATCAAATTAAATTTATTTAATATTTCCAATTCATCATCACTTTCCTCACTGCTTTTTACATTCTGTAAATTTCCGCCATTTTAATTGGTTTGGACTATTTCTTTAATAATAAATTAGTTTTTACCGTATTATTTGTTTCGGAACTCGAATCATTTCCCTGTTTATTTGCTTCATCATTTAGTTGATATTCTTTAGATTTTGGAATCGTTATTTTTTGCTCATTTTCTATAAATGATTCTGATTTGATTTTTTGCAATATTTCAGGTTTTATGTCTTCTGCTGCCTGATAATTGTCATATTCTGTCTTAATGAGTGCACTATTTTTAAATGTTTGTTCATCATTTACACATTTAGCATCAATTTCTTCTTGTTTTAGCTCGAATTCTCGTTTTTCCTTATTGTGTTCGTCAATTCCGTCAATTTCAATAAAAAATAAGGCAATAATGAAAATGAAAAACTCTTTTAAATAAATGTTTGTCATTGGAAAGCTACAAATTAAATGATATTAGAATTTTATAAAAATAATATTGAAATATTTTGAGATTTTTAAATAAGAAAATGCATGCAATGAATCAATAATTGATTCAAAAAAATAATTGACTCTAATATATGATAATATATGCTATGCGAGTTATATGTTGTATATTAATATAAAAATGCCTAGAAAGCGTATAGACTAGTCATAAAAAACGAAATAATTAAAAGCGTTTTTGTATGCGGACGATGTTAAATTATATTATGCCCATGAAAATGAAAATATTTTTAAATAAATGTTTATCATTGAAAAGAAAATTTGTTTATCTGTGCTCAACAAAAATTGCTTTGACAAAACAGTAAAAATTAATTAATAATTATATATTTCAAAAAACTTCATTAAAATATTTGCCGTTTTAGCTAAATATAAATTATACAAGCTGTCGAACAAAAGTCTTAATAAATAGCAAATTTTTTTTATCACAATCCAATATAAAAATGTTTACTTAAATTTGTTTAATTTTTTGCATTAAAATAAATATGTGTAAAATCTCATATTCAAACCCAGCAATAATTCAGTAATTTTCTTCATCAAAAATAAATATACAATTGATTCATTATCGAAAGCAGTCAAAGCGGACAGTTGGCTAACCTCGTGAAGAACCTAAATCTTTCTATTTAAGTTTTTTATTTTATTTTTAGAATTTTTGATTTCATATTAAAAGGAAATAAAATTGCGACTTTTTATGTTAATTAAAATTATTATGTAAAAATAAATTCGAGACTTAAATTTTTTTTTTATTGTATATTCTATTTTTCGAATAAAATGCGGTGGGGTGCTTGGAAAAAAGTTTTTTGAGTCATTAATTCCAAATAAATCTCACTTTCTTTCCACAAACAACACAAAACGCAATTAAAGGAGTTACTTATGAGATCAAAAAGGAATTCAAACAAATGAAAAAAACGAAATTTAAATTTAAAACCAATCATTAAAATATCAAGTAAAATAGGAATTTAATACTTTTTTAATTATTGTAATTGTCGCAATTCAGTCATTCAGATAAAAAGTCATGTTTAAATCCGATGCATAATGAGCTAATTCACATTTGGATTTTATTTATGGAAAAATTTTCAGCTTTGACGAAATAATTTTATTTGCCAATTTTGGTTATGAATCTTAACTTAAAATTCGAAAAAAGTGATAAAATTTCGAAAATTATTCAATTCCAAAAAGACATTTTCCGAGTAAACATGAACTGGATTTGGGCAGATACACCTACCACAACAGTAAATAATTAGTAGAAACAGTCGCATCATCTCAAAGAAAATAATAATAATTTATAAATTAATTTATAATAATTTATTTGAGTAAAAAATAGCAATTCTATATAAAAAATTCAAACGAAAGAAAACCCACCAATTCAGTGAAAAGAATTTCAGTTTTTTTAATTATAAAATCATTGTCTGAATGGCTTATAAATATATTTTTAATTCTTATCTCCACAATTGTTGATGTGGTTGACTGTCAATTCCCACCACACTCAGATAGTAGTAAATGTTTACGGAGGTGGGGTATACCCAATTTTCAGTGACCTAAAAAGGGAAGGATGAATTAATAATCAATACATTCTCATCATTATTTCTGGGACGAATTGAAATCTTAGGAAAAAGAAATCCCATAGAACACGTAGTATTTTTTAAGATTAAAAATTGTTTTAATTCGCTTCAAAATTTTAAAAATATTTGTATGACATTAAAATTAATAAGACCGTCGGAAGCCGAGACGTACATGAACGAACCAGTGCTGTCACAAAAAGAATCGAGAATTTATTATTGGCTAAATCCAGTAACATTGTATTATTCAAAAGCGCTTAACAACCCTTTGATTTTAGAAATCACAAATATACATTTAAATGTTAAAAAATCTAAATAAAAATATGAATGGCGGAACGTGATGCCTCCTATTTCGTTCGATAAAATACTATCTGTCTGGAGGTGCCTGTGTGCTCATACTTGAGCGGGCGTGGCTTATTTTCAAGTAACATCCACTCTCCGTCACGCCACATTCAGTACCCTCACATTTCACTGGTCTTCATTTTTAATGTCGATTATTCTTTTTTGATATGGCTGACAATGATAAGAGTTAAAATCCAAAAACTTTGGCTGGCGCTGAAGCATGGGAGCCGAAATGACTCTTTCCCTTTTATTTGTTTCTTTGCGGAGATATATTAAGTTCCTATTTTCTTTAAATATAACTATATCACTATGGGTTGGTTCCGTGGTGCGACATTTGAGGACTTGACATTTGAGGACCAGACATTTGAGGACCCGACTTTTGAGGACCCGACATTTGAGGATATACACAATTTCAAAAAAAATAAATGAAAATTTTATTTATATCGTTATAAAAAAAGAGAAAAAGCCTTTCCTGAGGGCCAGGAAAACTACTTAATTAAATAGAACTTGTGTTTTGGTAATTCATGAAGATCCCCTTTTTTCTATTAACATGTGGAATCATTGTTAGGACCACAAGTCCAAACAAGAATGAATTTATAATACTTTTTAATATCAGAGTCATTAAACGGCTAAACAACGGACAGCAAACTTCAAAAGAGGGAGACATTCTGCTTGTTGAAGAAGAAGCAGAAAACCACGGCTTCACCGCATGCAAACGAGGACATCGACAACGTTTCTCTCACCGGCAGCGAAGATGAAATGCAGCAAAACCGGAAGCAAGGCGACAACGGAGGTCGTCAACAGAAGTCACGGCATGGAATGCGTCAGTTGTAGACGATTGGTCGCCTTTTTCCTTCCTTTCGTTGATTCGGCCTTCCTTGCTCTCCAGAATTACCGTGCTTCTCGTGTGTTTGCGATGGTTTCTTGAATGCTTCCTCCGCTTGTTTTGGTTTTTCAGCTCGCTACTGATCGTGGCTTTCTCTCCTTCGGTTGCTCCTCTTTTTCCGCTTCTGTTTGTGCAGATGCCCTTGGCAAGTTGGCGAGGTTTTGCTTCAATCTGTCCGACGACATGATCCGTGCTTTTCCGTTGTTTTTGGTTGTTTGGCGGTTGGATTCCTTTGGATCGGTTGCGGCGTCTTATTATTATTTTCTTTGAGATGATGCGACTGTTTCTACTAATTATTTACTGTTGTGGTAGGTGTATCTGCCCAAATCCAGTTCATGTTTACTCGGAAAATGTCTTTTTGGAATTGAATAATTTTCGAAATTTTATCATTTTTTTCGAATTTTAAGTTAAGATTCATAACCAAAATTGGCAAATAAAATTATTTCGTCAAAGCTGAAAATTTTTCCATAAATAAAATCCAAATGTGAATTAGCTCATTATGCATCGGATTTAAACATGACTTTTTATCTGAATGACTGAATTGCGACAATTACAATAATTAAAAAAGTATTAAATTCCTATTTTACTTGATATTTTAATGATTGGTTTTAAATTTAAATTTCGTTTTTTTCATTTGTTTGAATTCCTTTTTGATCTCATAAGTAACTCCTTTAATTGCGTTTTGTGTTGTTTGTGGAAAGAAAGTGAGATTTATTTGGAATTAATGACTCAAAAAACTTTTTTCCAAGCACCCCACCGCATTTTATTCGAAAAATAGAATATACAATAAAAAAAAAATTTAAGTCTCGAATTTATTTTTACATAATAATTTTAATTAACATAAAAAGTCGCAATTTTATTTCCTTTTAATATGAAATCAAAAATTCTAAAAATAAAATAAAAAACTTAAATAGAAAGATTTAGGTTCTTCACGAGGTTAGCCAACTGTCCGCTTTGACTGCTTTCGATAATGAATCAATTGTATATTTATTTTTGATGAAGAAAATTACTGAATTATTGCTGGGTTTGAATATGAGATTTTACACATATTTATTTTAATGCAAAAAATTAAACAAATTTAAGTAAACATTTTTATATTGGATTGTGATAAAAAAAATTTGCTATTTATTAAGACTTTTGTTCGACAGCTTGTATAATTTATATTTAGCTAAAACGGCAAATATTTTAATGAAGTTTTTTGAAATATATAATTATTAATTAATTTTTACTGTTTTGTCAAAGCAATTTTTGTTGAGCACAGATAAACAAATTTTCTTTTCAATGATAAACATTTATTTAAAAATATTTTCATTTTCATGGGCATAATATAATTTAACATCGTCCGCATACAAAAACGCTTTTAATTATTTCGTTTTTTATGACTAGTCTATACGCTTTCTAGGCATTTTTATATTAATATACAACATATAACTCGCATAGCATATATTATCATATATTAGAGTCAATTATTTTTTTGAATCAATTATTGATTCATTGCATGCATTTTCTTATTTAAAAATCTCAAAATATTTCAATATTATTTTTATAAAATTCTAATATCATTTAATTTGTAGCTTTCCAATGACAAACATTTATTTAAAAGAGTTTTTCATTTTCATTATTGCCTTATTTTTTATTGAAATTGACGGAATTGACGAACACAATAAGGAAAAACGAGAATTCGAGCTAAAACAAGAAGAAATTGATGCTAAATGTGTAAATGATGAACAAACATTTAAAAATAGTGCACTCATTAAGACAGAATATGACAATTATCAGGCAGCAGAAGACATAAAACCTGAAATATTGCAAAAAATCAAATCAGAATCATTTATAGAAAATGAGCAAAAAATAACGATTCCAAAATCTAAAGAATATCAACTAAATGATGAAGCAAATAAACAGGGAAATGATTCGAGTTCCGAAACAAATAATACGGTAAAAACTAATTTATTATTAAAGAAATAGTCCAAACCAATTAAAATGGCGGAAATTTACAGAATGTAAAAAGCAGTGAGGAAAGTGATGATGAATTGGAAATATTAAATAAATTTAATTTGATGAAAAATACCTTACGAAGAGAAGGAATTTATAAAGAAATGACAAACAATAAATTTGAATGCGAAATTGCCAAAAAATTAGGTACAAATCGGAGCAATATTTTTAAAATAAAGAGAAAATTTCAACAAATAAGGAAACCAAGAATGGAAGATGAGCCAACAAAATTGGAACTGATCAAAAAATTTGAACAAATGAAAAAGGAAAAAATTTACGGCAACAAAATTGAAAAGAGTGAAAGAGCAAAAATTGAACGGGAAATTACGCAGGATTTGGGCATTAATCGGCATCAAATTTATAAATGGAAGACCGAACTAGGTAAATAAAATTCAAAATTTTATGGGTTAGGCTTTTGCTTATTTTTAAAGGTGCTAAAAATTTATATTTTCTTTAAAATATGTAAATTTGTTAAAATGTAGTTTAAATTTTTGAAAAGATATAGAATATTATCATACAATTGTTACTAATAGCTTTTTTATAAATTATTAATTGTCACCCCTTTTAAGCAGGGACAAAGAAATTTTCTAAAAATCAAAGGCTTGAGAAAATAAAACAATTTGAAAAAATGAAGGAAGAAATTTTTAAAAAATTTAAAATAAGAACAACTGAGAAAATTGAAGCAAAAATTACACAAAAAATTGGCGTTGGATTGCCCACAATTTATCTGTGGAAGAGACAGTTTGGCATATCCACTCGTATCATTTTAATATAATAATTTTAATATTAATCTTAATATATTTTTAGCGAAACATAAACATTACACCAAAGCGGAGAAAATGGAATTTGTAAAAAAGTTTTACAAATTAAAAAGCAAAAACCAAATGATGAGCGACACCAAAATTGCAGACAAATTGGGAGTGGACAGAAACAGTTTAAGGCTATGGAGGAAGAAGTTTGGGAGTAAACGGAAATAAAGAAAACTGCGAGATTTATGGAAAGAATTTTAGGGCATTTCCTGATCCAACTGACTAAAAAAAGTGATAAATTTTTTCTAAATTAGCTGTTCCAATATTTAAAAATTCATGTTTTCCATTATAAAAAATATATATATATTTATTAAATTTTATTCTTTTCATCTTTTCCTCTCTTTTTGAATTTTAAATTCCAAAATTTATTTTGATATTTTCAAATAAAATTTGATTGTAATTTTTACGGATAATAGTCGTATCTAATTTTCAAATGGGCCAGGCAAAAACTGAGATTTTTTAAAAAGAAAAAATTAATTGAATGATTTTACAAGTAAAAAATTAAAAAGCTTTTATAAAAAATTTTTGTCCTTAAAATGATTAATTTTTTGGTTTTTGGAAAACTTTCAAAATTTTATGGTTTTGGCTCCTGCGGTTTTCAGAAATCTTGTAATAATATTAAACGATTTTGAACAAAAATTGGGTTTTTTGGTTTAAGAAGGAAAGAAAATATTAATTGTTTTTTTTTTGTTTTTAGTGGTTGGAAAATTTTCGAATAAAAACCATTTTTTTAATATATTTTTTTCTTTTTTTTATTTGAATTTTTTTTTGATTTTTTTTTAAATATCTCTGTTCAATTCATTTGGTATTCTTAATGTGTTGGAGAAGAGAAAATTAAAAAAAAAAGTATTTTCACATTTAAACCTGAAAAATCATCACATCTGGCAACTCTTCTTTAAAGGTTTTCAAAAATCAAAATTTTTAAATTTCAATCTTTAAAACTTTTTAAAAATTTATTTTGGTGATTTGGTTCAAATGAAAAAATTCATGCAAAAATATAGTTTAAATACTGATCAAAAAGTCAATTACTGCTATGTGCTAATAAATACCAGGGCTGTTTCGAATCGAAAAATAAAATGTGAAATACGAAAATAACAAAATTTAAATTAAAAAAGCTTAGTTTTTTCCCATAACAAAATGCAGTAAATTTTTTTAGCGACGTGGGAGGAGGAACATTTAGAAAAAACGTAACAGGGATGGGCCAAATCGGAAAATTTTTTAAGGTTTCTCACTTTTGGAAAAAAAAACCGATTTTTTGAGCTACATTTTCAAAAAAAAAATTATTTTTTTTATTTTTCACAAAAATTTTTAAATTCTCAAAAACCTTTAAATATGTAAAAAAATGAAAATATTTTCAAAAAATGGCGAAATTGTACGAAAAAGGCCAAAATATTTATAAAAATATGTACATAATAATTAGAGATAGAGACCGACTAAAAAGGCACCAAAAACCGCGAAAAAGGCACTATAAAAGGCACGAAAAAAATGAAAAAGGGCATGAAAAGGCACGAAAATCCCGAAAGGTATGAAAAAAGGCATTTAAATTTTTTTATTAAGGATTTTTAGGGAGCAAAACACGTAAAACTTAACCAAATAACTTAATTTTGGTCATTTAAATGATTATTAAATGTTTTATAATGTTTTTCGAATAAGAAAATTTTTAAACCTAAAATTTTTTATCAAGAAAAAAAATGAAATTTTGGCGATCAATTTTTGAGAAAATTTTTCAATTCTTAGCGGTGCATTTTCTGAAACTTTTTCAACGCATTTCTTAGGGTGTATTTTCCCGATTTTATTGCATTTTAATGGAATTTTTCGGGAAAAAACGCCAAAAAAGGCACCAAAACGGCAAAATGGCAAAAAAGGCATTTAAGGCACGAAAATCACAAAAAGGCAAAAAAAAGGCATAATAAAAGTCAACGTAGAAGCCTCAAACCAAGCGGAAAATGCGTTTTTTATGCTTAATATATTGAAACTAGTGCGCAGAAAAACCGATATTTCCCATACTTGTATTCCGACAAATCCCAAAATCAACAAATAAGTCGGAATTTCCCCGGTTAGACCCCCATTTTGCATTACGTTTTTCCCACTAATTAGAACTGAATCCGGAAACAAATTTCTTTTTACATAAAAAAGGAAGCCCTGATAATTGTGGTTTGGTTTTGGAGAGGGGCGGGCAAATTCTTCAAAAGCAATGAATTTTTAAAGTGATATTTAAAAAGTATTCCTTTAAATTAGAGCGAGTTTTAGCACATATTAAACATTTTTGGGCTTTTGGCAAATAAAAGCACAGGCATTTTGATGTTTTGACAGTTTAAGCACATATTTTAGTGATTTTTTTTTAATTTGAGTTTTTTTTTATAAAAGTAGTAGTTTTTTGGCACTAAAATTCTTGGCAATGCCCAAAAATTTTCAAAATTTATTTTTTTCCTATTTTTTGACCTTTTTCATGGATTTTTTTTTCATTTTATGACAAAATTAAATTTCGAAAAAATTCCGGAAAATGATAAATCTTAGAAAGTGAGAAAAAAATTTAGTCAAAAAACACTGAACTGATTTTTGATTATCATTTTGCAAGCGAAATGGATAAAAAATGAGACTTTTTTGAGAAATACACTTATATATTAAGCAATTTTCTTGCATTTTTGGCACATATTTTGGCCTTTTTTGGGGTTTTTAACACATATTTTGGGGATTCTTTGGCATATATATATACATATTTGGCATTTTTTTAACAGATATAAATGCGTTCCTTGTTTATCATGGTATGGTGATTTTTTGCTCTTTTTTTTAATTAGTGCCGTTTTTAATGCATTTTTGTCAATGTTTTTTTTCCGAAAAATACATGTCCTTTGCAGGGATGATGTTATGTTTTTTTGCACAGATGCTCAAAAACACGATAAAATTTTTTCAAAAATTGGCGCTAAAACCGACTACAATTTTTTAAATTTAAATTATTCCAAGTTAAGAAAATTATATTTAAAATAATTTAGTTTGGGCATTGTAATATGACTAGTACAGAATTTTAGCACTCTCTCATTTTTGCGTTTTCCCTCTCCACAAATAATTTAAGCGCCAAAAAAGATTTTACATTTACTTAAATTTTAAAATTAATTGTTGATATTAAAAAAATATGTTTAAAAAGAAAAATTAATTTGCCATTCTCTAAATGGGAGCATTGGTCAATAATATTTTGAACTTACTCAATTTCAAGAAGTTCAAAGCGGATTTTATTGTGCAGCGGACGCTGCGGAATTGAAAATTGCACAAATTTGGAACAGACGCCAAACTTTTCTATTTTTGTTTGTGTTCCCATATTGTGGCGATTGGTCTCCAAATTTTTAATTCGTTTTTGCCATTAAAGTGCGTGTCCACTAAAACATCGAAACGTGGCGAAATCAGTGCCAATTTTAGACCGAGTTGAGCATGGTCAAAATAAAAGAAAATGTCCATCCAAACATCGTTGCAAATCCAACTGAAATTGTGAAAAAAGGCAATCATGTCTTTTACTGGTCCAGATAATTTTTTAAAGTTTTCTAAAAATCTAATAACATATTCCTAGGGGTGTTTTGACGCGCTGAGTACGATTCCGGCCTCCTTTTTGGCGAATTCCGAACCCCGAACCCGGATTCGAACATTTTTCCAAAAAAAAATTTGGAATTTAAATTTTAAGTCTAAAAATGGTTTAAATAATCTTTTTACTGAAGTATTGATGGATGACATTCAGTTTGTTTCCATATCATATATATTTTAACCATTTTTAGACTAAAAAATGAAATTTGGAGGACTTGGATTTTCGACCTTTTATTCGAATTCGGGTCCGGGGCTTAGAATTATTCGAAATGGATGCCGGATTCGTGATCAGTGACCCCAAAAACCCTTGGAACTATGTTTTCACGGCTTTCGAAAACAAAAATTTTTTTCGAAAAATGTTCGAATTCGGGTTCAGAGTCAGGAATTCGCCAAAAAGGAGGCCAGATTCATATTCAGCGCCTCAAAATACCCCAAGGAACGTGTTAATAGAATTTTCAGAAAAGTTAAAAAGAATTTTTTTTTCGGGACCAGTAAAAGACATGATTGCCGTGAAAAAAATAACCTTGGAAATGAAAAATTCGCAATTTGATTTGGTAATAGTACCGATGGTAGTAGCCCACTTTTTCGAAAAACAAAATTTTGAAAATTTTTTTCGAGTGAATATTTATTAAGGGTTTTAAGGGTCGGAGAATCCGAATCTGACAGTAATTTTGACCTATGTCGAACCCCGAACCCGGATTCGAGCAAAAAGTCGAAAGATTCGGATTCTCCGACCCTTAAAATCCCTAATATAATCTTTTCCGAAAAAAAAACAAAAATTTTGTTTTTCGAAAAAGGGGGGCTACCATCGGTACTATTACCTTTGATTTTATTAATTGATTTCTTTTCATAATCACATCACAAATGTGATAATTTAAAAAGGGAATGAAATTTCGATTATTATGTACAGATTTTTACCAATGCCGTCGCCTTCCAAAAGATGTTTTCACAAATGAACACAACGGTTGCTGCTGCTGCTGCTGATTTTCACTAATGGCAGAAGAAATGACGGCGGTGGATAATTCTTGTCCCATTTAAAATTAATTAATTTTCGCCTGCAAATATTTAAAAAACATTTTAAATTTAAAGGGCTTTTTAAATGAAATTAGATAAGCACAAACTTTGAATAGAACAAAGACAAAAGTGTCAAATAATTAGGTAACTGAATATTGAAAAATTCTATATATTCGAATGTATTTTATAAATCCAATCGAGATTTATGAAACAGCCAAATTTCCGGATTTTAGACATTTGTCAAAAAAGTGATCCTGATTATGATTAATTAAGCAACTGTTGCTTATTTTTTGTTTTCAACTTTGTTTAAACGCTAGCATTTTCCTAGGCTTAGGCCTAAGCCGAGCCTAAGCAAACTAACGTCGACATAGGCTTGCTTAAGCTAAGATTTATGGCTTAATCTTCACATTTTCCTCAAAATTCGATTGTTCATTTTCTTCTGTTCTCCAAATGCTGTCTCAAATGTTCTGTATAAAATTAACAAATTTTACTTAAGACAGACTAAATAACTAATAGAAAGAAATGTACAATTTTTTAAAGATCAACACAATTTTTCCAAGAAAATATCCTATAATTCTTTACAGCAAAAATCTTAATAAAAATGCTATGATTTTCTGCCTAATTTGATTTATTTTTTTCAAAATTATTTGAATTTTGTTGACGCAAACAATAAAAAGTCAATAATATAGAAGGCAAAAGAAGTAGTGGTGGCACGGAGAAATGCACTGAAAAAAAGGGAGGACACATGAGAAAGGGTATGAATTACGACGGGCAAAATGGTGACCACCATGAAAGTTATTTATTTATGCAAAAAAGAAAAAGTCCACAAAAGTGAGTGAGTGATCCACTTACTCTTTCTGTGGACATGTCTTAGATTAAATCGGGATTAAATAAATAAAATAAGGAATCAGACAAATTAAAATACGATTAATGCATATTGAGTAATTTTGTATAATAATTTATAAAGGTCGTTTTTCTATTTAGAATTTAATAAAATTTCAAAATTCATAGCTTTTGAAGAATTTGCCCGCCCCTCTCCCAAACCAAACCACAATTATCAGAGCTTCCTTTATTATGTAAATAGATATTTGTTTCCGGATTCAGCTCTAATTAGTGGGAAAACGTAATGCAAAATGGGTGTCTAACCGGGGAAATTCCGACTTATTTGTTGCTTTTGGGAGATTTTGGGGATTTGTCGGAATAACAAGTATGGGAAATATCGGGAATGCAAAAGTAGGGAATCAACAGAGGGAGAAGTCGAAGAAATGGCGAGGAGAATTCGTAGTCCAAATGTTGTGTCGAATTGTGCCAAAGTCAAAGGAAATACTTTATTGGTCGAAGCAATATATTTAAACACAAAATTGACGCGAAAAGTAATCGCTTCTATATTCGTCAAGTCCATACGAAAACACTTTCTTTTTTGTGTTTTCGAACAAAGTAGGGACTTTTATTTACATATTTTTACATATTTCGGGGTTTTTCTACATATTATTATGTACATATTTTTGTAAATATTTAGGCTTTTTTCCTACATATTTCGCCATTTTTGAAAATATTTTCATTTTTTTTTTTTACATATTTAAAGCATTTTTGAGAATTTAAAAATGTTTGTGAAAAAAAATAAATAAATTTTTTTTTGTTGAAAATGTAGCTCAAAAAATCGGTTTTTTTTCCAAAAGTGAGAAACCAAAAAATAATTTTTAAATACCAAAAGGTGGTTTCTAAGCCTATTTAGTTAATTTTTGGCATTTTCTGCCTATTTCACCCTTTAAGAGGAATTTTTTCCAAAAATAACCATAAAAAATTTACTGCATTTTATTCTGGGAAAACCTAAGCTTTTTTTAATTTAAATTTGTTATTTTCGTATTTCACATTTTATTTTTCGATTCGAAACAGCCCTGGAATTTATTACCACGTAGCAGCAATTGACTTTTTGATCAGCATTTAAATAATGTTCGCATGGATTTTTTCTTTTGAACCAAATCACGAAAATAAATTTTTAAAAAGTTTTAAAGATTGAAATTTAAAAATTTTGATTTTTGAAAACCTTTAATGAAGGGTTGCCAAGTGTGATGATTTTTCAGGTTTAAATGTGAAAATACCTTTTTTTAAATTTTGTTTTCTCCAACACATTAAGAATACCAAATGAATTGAACAGATTGATTAAAAAAACCATGCGTATTTGTTAGTAATTATTTTTATGCGTTATTAATTATTTCCCTATAAATGTAGAGATAAAATATTATTCAAAATTCATTTGAATTTAATTTAAAATTAATTTATCAAAAAAATTTTTTTTTATAGGTTCGTTCCTATGTCGACCGCCGAATGGCTTCCAATTTTTCACAAATTTATATTCAATTTTTTTTACAAGAATTTTTGTTGAATATTTCCATTTTTCTTTATTTCATTAAAATGCATTTTTTTCACTTTCTTTTCCCATATTTTCATTTTCCAATTTTTTGCCAAATATTTCATCCAAAAATTGGTCCAAATTTTCAATTAACTTCATATAAATTAACTAAAATACTCGGTGTCGAAGACAGATAGAAAACCCGAGACTGAAACCAAAAAAAAAAAAAGATTTTTTGAGTTAAACAAACACGGGAATATTGAGCATCACTTTACAATAATGATCAGATTTATTGAATTTTGCTTCTTTCAAAAAGTGGCCAAACTGAATTTGAAATTGCGCCCAAAGTTTGCCTCAATTTTGTCACCAAAATAAGCCAAATAAATGATTGGAAAAAGTGAATCGACAGAAAAGGACAAATTGACGGTATATGAGAAACAGAAATGTTAAAGCATTTGATTTATAAAAACAACGAATTGTGGAAATGAATTAAAATAAAAACCTCGAAATAATGGTAAAATTTTTTGAAAAAATAATTGTTTTGAAAATAAACTTTTATCCCTTTTAGCTTTTTTTTGCATGTTCAAACCATTTTAGATTTTGCATTCCGATCTAAAATATATAAAGCAAAATTTTAATTTATTTTTTTAAATGAAAAAATAATGTAAAAATAGTCGGATCTGAAAAAAATTCAAAGAGCCCAAATCAAACCAATTTTTAATATATAAAGCACGAATTTGTGTTTTCAACTAATTGCGCACCGGACATTCATTTCGCCCACCCAAATTTTGTGGAACATTGCGCTAAAATCGATGTCCGAGCGGCGCATCGAAAAAGGAAGCAACGCAAATCACCAAATCCTGCAAATATATTATTAAATTTGTTCAAGCATTGCTTTTTTAGCAGAATTTTATATTTTTCTATTTAAAATATGAAAAAATTGAAATTCGAGTTTTTTATTATAGAATTAATATATATCATTATTTTTTCATTTTTAAAAAATTTTTCTAATTATTATCTTTTTTAGTTTTGATAAATCTTAGAAGCAAAAATAAAATTAAAATAATTACATCTAACGGTTTGGTAATTTTGGCTATGATCTGTTGACAAATTCTACTCAAAATTTCAATAGTTTTTAGCCGGGTAAATACCATTTTAAATTAATATATTTATTTTTCAATGTTCAAATAAAATTTAATCAATAAATACATTCAAACATGTTTTGTAATATGTCCCATTAACTTATTTTTATAATTATCTCCTTATTGATTAATTTAACTTATTTAAAAATTAATTTTCATCTTTAAGACTGTCGCAATTCAGCCCACTAAATTCTTTTCCTTTCACAATTCCCTCCGCTTTCGACTTGTGCCGGGGTTTTCATAAATCCTGAGCAGTGGGCTCGCAGAACACCAAATTTGCTCTCTGCACATCATCTGCTGTCGTTGCCATTTTTATTTTGGTGACCCATCTTGTCATAGATACGGTAATAATTAATTAATTAAAAATGGAAATAATTAACAGTAAAAAAAACTAATTTATCATAAAGATAAGATCTGACTCGTTTTTCTTTTAAAGACGTATTTTTTTTTCTGAGTTCATCACATTTTAAAGATTTAACGATCCTTTATTTTAAATTATATCATTTTTAATTGCAAATTTCTTTGAAATCTTATTCAAATTCACTCTTTAATTTAAATTTACGTAAACTTTATTAGAATGAAATTTTGTATTCTTGAAAAATGCCCATTTTATCCAAAAATTGGCAAACCTTGGAGGATTTTTTGAGTAATAAAATATTTATTTCGTTTCATAAATTTTTATCAATTTTTAAGTAATTTCTGTTTTCAAAAGGTTGAATGGGATGGTTCACAAGCAGTCAAATGTTTAAACAATTGGGAATGGAATTTTGTTGGCAAAATGTGTCAATTTTTGATGTCAGCGAATTTGATCAGGCTCAACGGTGTCAAATCAACAAATTGTTGCGCATGAAATGTAAATTAATGAACAATCAAATTAATTAAATATTTAAAAAATATTATTTATACATATATTTATTACCTAAATGTAAAATGAGTGTCAAATTTATTAAATTTAAAATCCGAACATTAAATTTAAAAAAGGGAAAATTTATTTGATATTTTAGTGCCCTGATAATTTTTTAAAAACTGGATTTTATTTATGTATTGTCTCAAAACTACCAAATTTCAATTTTTTGCCAAAATATAATAACAAATCCTCTCAGATTTAATGATTTTCCAGGCCGAAAATCTTCTTACATTAATTAATTATTAAATGCAGTAATTAATTAAGTGGCCCCTTTAAATGCCACCTTTGGACAATGAGCCAACAAACTGGTTGGCATTGATGAACGCATTCAAAAACTGGCCGTGCCGTCACGCTTGACTCAGCAAAAGCAAACCGGGCACAGACGAACGCGCGGAAGAAAAGGTGTGTGCAAATCCGACAAACAATTTTTTTGTGTATTCTTTTCCTCTACGTCTTATTTTTCCTTACAAATTTAATATTTTTAAGAAAAACTTCAAAATTAAAAAAACGTTTATTGGCAAAATAAAATTATGTAAATTATTCATAAAATTAAAACAATGCAAAAGAAAACATGATTAAAATTTTTTTATTTTCTTGCAATAAGAAAAAATTCAAATTTAGTCATTGATCTCATGTTGACCTCATCATTTATTATTATTTTAAATTATATATTTATTTATTAGGTTTGGTGGCGGTGCCGCCCCCAAGTTTTTGGAATTTTAAGCATATTTTCTAAACAAAACTTTTACAAGATTTACTTTTTTTGTGGGTTTTGAAAAAATAGAATTTCTATAAAAAAATATTTCAATTCATGTTTTTGGGTTGTCTTTCTTTATTTAAAACAAAAATGGAAAATTTTATTTAAATACAGCAAAAAAAGTTTAATGTTTGATAAAGAAAAAGGACGGACTCGTCCTTTATTTCAAAGGCGTCATGTTTTTTCTGGTTTAATCATGTTCAAAGATTTGAACAACAATTTCTTAAATTTTATGTCATATGGTTACATTAATTGTTCAAAAAATGTTTGGTGAATTGGTCTCTCTAATATTTTTCCTTCTTTTTTTGAGTTTTATTTTTGGTTCCATTATTTCCAGCAATTTGCCATTTTATTTGCAAAATTTTTTTTCCATTATTTTTTATTTGTTTTTTGGTCCATTAAAGTTAAAAGAATTGACAAAAACGAAATAACCTAAAGTCAATTTTTAAAGGAATCAGACGAAAAATTGTCTACTCACTATTTAATTAATTGGATATTGGATAATTTATTAAATTTATCAATTAAGTAAAGGAGAATACTTTATTTAATTACAAAATTTTTCATTCACTAAAATAAAAACATATTAACTTATTTTGCTAATTATCTCCTTTCCATATGTTTTATAACTTTAAATCAACAGATCCATTTATATTTGATTCATTTGAAATTTCATTTAGGAAAATATCGGTCATAGTCCCCAAATTAAAAAAAGGGGTGCGATGGTATAAATGATATAATATATTAAAAAATTATTAATTTTTAAATTGTGAAAAAAATTTTTTATTACTAATTTTAAAATATCTATTTATTACTTCATATTTAATAATAGTAATTAAATAAAAGGTTTTTATTTAGGTAGTCTCATTCGCGCATCGCAGTTACTGATCTGACCACACAATACGATTTGGACACGCTGCTCCGACACTGCTCCAATTGACACTCGACCATCGGCCGAATGGAATTGATTGGCAATTCGTAATTTTTTTCCTCTTAACTCAAATTCCGGTATATAATTAAAATTAATATCAGGTTTTGATTTTTAAAAATTTCAATAAAATTGACCCTTAAAAATCAAAATTTTTATTCAGCAAAAATAAATGTTGTTTTTTTTTAAAATTACCAGAAAAATTTTTTTCAAAAAAGGTAACTTTCTTTTTTTAAAGTATTCTTTTAATTTCTTTTAATATTTTTCAATTTTTTCTATATTTTTTCAAGTGAGAAGGGGTGGTATGGTATAAATAGTTATATAAAAATTTTTAACATTTAAATTGTGAAATTTTTCTATTACATTAAAATATCTATTTAATATTAATAATAGTATTTAAATAAAAGATTTTTATTTAGATAGTCTCAATGTCTGTTTGCCACCAATTCGGATACGATTTGGACGCTGCTCCGACACTGTTCCAATTGGCAGTCGTCCATCGGCAGAATGGAATTGATTGGCAATTCGTAACTTTTTTCCTCTTAAATATTAAAATAGTTCAAGAGAAAACAAGCAAATATATATTTAAAAATATTATTTTATAAAAAATAATTTTAAAAAAAACTTTTTCTAACAGTGATTTTGTAATGAAAATTGATGTATATTTACATATTGCCCCTAATTGTCGTGATATGTAAATCCTAATTATCTATTTTCCAGGCCGAAAGTCTGTCTGATCTACATATTGGCATTTCGTGAAGCAATGAAGCAGACAAAAAATAGTTTTTGCTCGGCACATCAATGTGACATCGAATTCAATTTTTGAATATTTACTTCGGATCGCGCAGCACAAATCACATTTGATGAAGTAATTTGAGTACGAATTATGATTGTAAATACTATGTCTTTAAACGGAATGCATCTGGGCAAAAATTAGAATTTTGTCAAAAAATGATAAATAATTATTTAGTCACTTATGGTTCGACTATCGCTAGGCGCAGAAGGAAACTTTTATTTTTTTAAATTTCCTTTTTCTTTTCTGGGAAGAGGGGTTGATGAAATTTTTCTAACTCCTCAATTTTTTTTCTTTGTAAAATTTAAAGAAAGTTTCTTTCCCCATAATTTTTATATTTTTGTTGAAATATGAAATTCTTATTTTAAACACACAGTTTTACATATTAAAAATCCACTCTAACATCTAAATCTGGAAAAATATTTGATAAAAATCTAAAATATTTAGACTCATAGGCTGTACATGGACGACGTCTACGGCTCCTCAATTGCATTTTTTTGAACGTTTTCAACCATATGGTCGGCCTTTTTTTGATGTGCAAAATGCCAAACATTTTCGATTTTTTAAAAATATTTTGTCTTATATGAATTGTTTATGTACTCATTTTTTCTCTTTAGCATCTTCCCACCCCCATCAACTTTTAAACTATAATTTTTTGATTCGTTTTAAAAATACTATGAATTTTGAGTAGAATTTATCTTATACTTTTTTAGATGATTTATTTAGAATTATAAATGTGCTCAAAATGAGGTGCCTTTTCTTAATGAATCGGGCTTCTCGATGCATAGTATATGTTTGGTGTACTGGTCTTTTTTTTTAATTTTTCATTTTTGGCACACGAATAAGCCCTCCGATAAAAAGAGTCCGTAGAGGGGGCATGCCTATCGGTACCTTTAACCCAAATTTCTCTAATTCATTAAAATTAAGACGGTTTATTTTTATCGTATATTTAATGCAATTCGTTAGAAACGTGCAGACCAGACGCATACCCAGAAAAACAGATAAAAACATTAGTTTTTTGCAAATATTTTATCTTCTCTATGAGAGAAATAGTGTGGGGCTACAGAGAGAGGGAAATTACATAAATCAAAATAATTAAAATGTCACTCTCGGGTCATCACCCGAACATAAACTAATTCTCATTTTACCTAGAAAATGTGACCAGCCCCAAGCGTTACACAAAGCAGAGGGCGGAATCGGCTGCTCGCCCGATGGAGAGTGGAACAAAGGTTGAAATTGCCTATTTAAAATAACAAATTCAGAATAACTGTATCAGCGTAATGTGTCGTGTGCAGGCGGCTCCCGATCGAATAAAGATGAAAAACAGCCATGGAGGAAGCAAGGGTAACAGTGCTGGGCCTCCGATGGCCTAAATTGACTTCCCGGGACGCATGTGCACCCGAGCCGATGAGGAACCAAGTCGTCGCGAGATTCTAGAGAATACTCTTATGATTAAGAAAGCAGAGGCTAAAACAAAAGAGAAATCCTTCTCTGTGCGGAAATGGCGCCGTTGAGGATGGGCCCTTTCGGAGGGTTGGTCCCGACTGCCGGACTAACCCCCATCCCATTTTCCTACACATTCATAGTTGAGGCGTAAAATATAAAAATACGACATTTTTAAAAAACACGTATTTTACATTTTGCTTTGACTTGTTTTTTTTTTTTGCGTTATTTAACCGACAGAAATTTTGGTGCATTTTCGGCAGAAGGGGAGCTGACTCACCCGCAGAGGGGGGTCTTTAAGCAAATGGAAAAAGAAGAGACATTGATTTTTTGAAGAGTGAAACAAAGAAAACAAATGAATATTGATGGTATCAGGTTAAAAAATGCCTTCATGATTTCGATGTGTAAAAAATATAAAATTAGGTCAGGCCAAATAAGCATTGTTTTTTGGTGTAAAAACTTTCTTTGTTAAATTTTGGCTTTGTCTTATCATTTTTGCGCTATTTAAGCGATAGAAATTTTGGCATTTTCACATATGAGAAAATGCAAGTAACCCTTCCATTCTTCAATTCGGCTGGAGAGCTGATTGGAGAGGATCGACCAAATGGAATTGTGCTCTACGCTCCGTGGACAGATGATTGGCACGTGCAGCAGCAACAACATAAGTCTTTTTTGATTTGTTTTATGAAAATAACTCAAAACAATCAGAAAAATTAACCAATCTAAATGAATTTATGTAGTGGTGAAAAACCCAATCCAAAATCAATTTGATATATTTTGGTATTTTACCCGATTATTTTAACCAAAATTTTGAAATCGGCTAAAATTCTACCAACTTGTACACTTTTGTATAAAAGTGGAATTTTAAAATTATGACCTAAAAACACCAAAATTGTGGCACAAAAAAATAGTCTTTAATTTTAAAAAATAAATAATTCAATTTTCCGAAAATGAAAGAACTTTGAGAACTAGGACATGAAAAATAGCACAATGTGATAAACTGATAAGATCAAAGGCCGAACCATTGGGACTCAAATGGCGGCGCCGAAAGAACGGTAGAGATGGTAGTCCGTTTTGTCAAGAAATAATGGCATTAATTAGTCAGTGCCGGAATTAAAGAGGGGGAATTTTTGTTTCCGAAAATAATCAGTTAAGTAAACAGGTATTTTGTTAAGCCAGCGGCAGAAGACCAAAAAAAATAATAAATACTAAAATATAATTGGTTTGATGATAAAGGGGACCGTTCTTATCAGTATTCGAGTGATTGAGAGTTGGAATTTGAGAAATTTAAATATTATTTATTGAAGAAAAAATAATTGACCGAAGAGAAACTCGAATTTAAATGAAGGAATGATTGGAATTACCTTATAAAATGGCAAAAAAAATGGACATAAAGCAATGAATAATGAACCAATACTCGTCGGGAGAAAATAAAAAAGGAGTGGAACGGAGAAACAAAGAAACAAATAAATTGTGATGTAATAGAAAAAAAAATGCGTTCCGCGACTGTATTCTAATTGGCGTAAGATGTTCGAGGTGTAAAAAATATAAAATTAGGTCAGGCCAAATAAGCATTGTTTAAACTCTTCTTTGTTAAATTTTGGCTTCGTCTTATCATTTTTGCGCTATTTAAGCGCAAGAAAATTTAGTATTTTCACATTTGAAAAATGCAAGTAACACTTCCATTGTTCAATTCGGCTGGAGAGCTGATTGGAGAGGATCGACCAAATGGAATTATTCTCTACGCTCCATGGACGGATGATTGGCATGTGCAGCAGCAGCAGCAGCAGCAGCAGCAGCAGCAGCCGCAACAACAACAGCAGCAACAGCAACAACAGAACCAACACAACAGCAGCAGGAACAACGACACGGTGTTCGTGCCGTGCCACGAACCGAAAGACCTTGGCAGCTGGGCGAGTGGAACATTCCACTAAAATTTTTTGAGTGGCAGGAGGAGGAAGAGGCGCGTAAGCAGCGGATGTTGTTGCGGTAAAGAAAGCCAGAGCAATGGATGCAGCTGCGGGAAAAGGAGCAAAAGGAGGAGCGAGAACGGCATGAGAGGGCTCTGATTCTCTTGCGAGAAGAAGATGGCTACGGCGATGACCATTTTTCCTTCATTTAATGATTTCCCATTGGCCATTATCAATTCAATCACATTTTATCCATTCACACGTTTTTCCTTTTTTCTCTGTAATGTTTCTCCGCCTATTCTCTTCGCATTTCTCCTTTCCCCAGTGATCAGTTAGTTCTTGAGCAGACTTCAATTTATTATTCCTTTTCTCGCTTCGTGTAAATCCAACAACGAGCGAATAAATATTTCTACAGTCAGTGAGTCGTTGGGATTTTGGAGCTTAGTCGTATAATGAAGAATCTGAAAGAATTTTTTTTTTGCGAAACCAATCCCTGAAGAGTTACAGATCCGGAACTGAAATGCCCAAATAGCTTCGGGCTTCTGAAAATGACATTGATAAAAAAATTAAAAAATTTTAAACCGGTTCAATCGAAAAACGGGAAAACTGTCAAATTTGGAAAATTGAATTTTGCTTATTGGGCGGCCAGTAAGTGTGGCGAGACCCGCCGGGCTTCGGAAAGTGCTGTCTGAAAACCTGGATTTTTCCTTCGCCCTCCGTCTCGCCCCACTAATTGTTCCGTCTTCTCGTGCTCCTTTTAGCGTAGTTAAAACCTGAAAGGGTTTTTAGTCCAATAAATTATTTTTATCAATGTTATTTTCAGAAGTTTTTGAAGAAACATAACTTGTAACTTTCATTTTCCTAAAAATTCTTTCGGATCCGTGATTACATGCCCGGAGGAACCGATTGATACTTATTATTCTGCATTTTTATACGTTTTAATTCAATGGACGGAGTCCCAAAGGCATTGACCGTTTCTGTTCCTGTCTGTTTTTATTAATTTGACAAAGTTAAGCTAAGTATTTTTTATTATTTAGCAAATAAAATCAAAATAATAATTAAATTTTAAATATTTATTATTTAGCAAATAAAATAAAAATAATAATTAAATTTTAAATATTTCACTCATTGATTTTTTTATTACTTTGCCACATTGATACTTTTGAATCGATGGGTCAAAAATTTCAAGGTGGTCCTTCTTTTTATACATTTAATTTAATGTGCAAAAGTCGACGCCAATTTACCATTTTAATTGGTAAACAACCGAACTAATGAAAAGCTGATAATTAGCAAAAAATCAGATAATAATACATAATAGTATTGTTAATGTTTCAATTTAATCTTAATTTTCTTAAAATAAATAATCTAATTAAAAAGCTTAATTAAATTAATAATAACCAAAAAATAGTTCCGGTGTAAAATAATCAATAATATTTTGAAGAATTAATGTGAATTATTTTTTTGTTTTACACAAAATAAAATTTCTTTGAAAGTTAATATGAAGGTTAAAATTGTTTTGGGTGATTTAAAATAAAATTATTTTTTTCTAAAAAAAACTCTAAAATCATAAAAATAAATTCATTAATTATTCTAAACAAGGAACGCATAAGTAATTCTGCATTATAATTTTATTTTGTTATCAATATTTACTCTTAAATCCCGAATTGTATCCACAACATTTATTTTTTCACTCATTTATATATTTCTATATATTACCAAGTTTTTTGCATTGAAAGATTTATTTTTCCATTTGAGTAAATTATGCAATGCTTTATGCATAATTTTGGAGTAATCAGAATTTTAGCGCCCAAACGGGAGTTGAATCTGCTCTTGCAATTGTCCAGATAGTACAGTACCCAATTAATATTGCATCATGTTACAGACATCCTACAACCATACTTGAAAAACATTTCGTGGAAAGCTATTTTTAATAAAAATTCAGCTCAATTTACCCACGCCTAATTTTTAATCTGATTGTTGGGGCACACATTTGACAGATATAAATGATTCAACAAACTGTCTAATAAATAGTGAATATTTGTCTTATTTTCTTTTAAGGCACATGATTTATTTCATTTTTCATTGTTTAAATTTTTTTGTTTATTTTTTTTACCTACTTAAAGACACCCAAATTTATTGTTAAAAATTTTTATCATTATATTTTATAATTTCATAATTAAGAATTTTAAAGTAAACCAAGAAAAAGTTGTAAATCAGTTTTTATGTAAACGGAATGATTAATGAATTATTAACACTAAAATATGCAAACAAAAAAACCATTGTCGCCAATTCACTGGGCCATTACTCTTTCTTTCATCCTTTCCTCCAATTTTGGTTCTAAATTTTCGCCTCTGACTTAATATTTTATTTGACAGTCTACAAATATTTGTTTTTGTATTTAATCATTATCCAACATCGCAACAAATTCCACTTCTTAAGTTTTCAAAATGTTTTTGTAAATATTCTCTTATTTTTACATTATAACGTCTTTTTGTGCGATAAAATTTATTTATATGAATTCATTAAATGGATCGTTTCATTCATAGTCATAGTCAATATATTAGTAAATCATTGACGGTGTAATCTAACATTTCGGTCCAAAAATGACGTTAAATGCTTCGTATTCATTATTGTTTAAAATTATAGATAATGTGTAATAAAAAAAATTTTGACAGAAAAATGCGCAGAAAAAGTCTAAAGAGCATAAGCTTTTTCATTAACACGCATAGACAATATTTTTCTTAAAAGCAAGAAAATAATGGAATTAGGTTAATTTATTTTTTATTTATTTTACATTAAGAAATAATTTAGCAAGGTCTTCGCCAATTCACTGGACCATAACTTTGTGAAGTCTGAGAGAAAAAGCGGCGCTAGTTAAAAGTTTGTAAGCCCAAATTTGTTTTTAAATTCAAAAATTAATATGTATATAATATAGTCAAAATTAATAAAAGCAGGTATTAATAATAATACGTTGACTAAATTGAAGGGAGAGAGGGAAATTTCCCCTAAATCGCAAATCCCGTTCGGGAAGCCTTTCCGCATTTTTCATTCCGTTCTGGAATTTTTTAAAGTTATCAATCTCTAGTAATTTTCAAGCGAAATTAAATTAAAACTTTATTATTCACCTTTCTTTTTTAATAAAAGAGAATTTACTTTCTTAACTTAATATTTTTTTAATTAGACCAAATTGATTAAATTTTCAAGGTCGAGAAAAAATCCTGTAAACATAAAATGAATTGAAAAAGTGCGGCAAAAATTTTTCGAGCAATTTGTTTAATTAATTTAATTTTTCACAAAATTGGCAATTCATGGTGCAAAACCTTTAGAAACAGGGCCAAAATTCCCAAACGGCGCTAAAAAAAATCTCTTTTATTTTTAAATTGACTCAAAAACCATGAAAGCACTAAAAATTTACAATTAAATATAATGTGGTTTTGTAAGTCCGTATAAAGGGGAAAAAAGCTTAAAAAAGCCGTTTTATATAAAAAAGGGAAAAAAAACCAATAAATTTTCGTAGACACTGGTTGTTTTTTTTTTCCAAAAATCCACAAAAATTGGCTCAAACTCGCAAAATCAGGCCATTTTTTGAACAAAGACCGTTAACAATTCGGAATTAAATTTTCATAATTTTTCCTGGCGGCGGTCCTTTGATTGTTAATATCAAAATTTTTTCAAAAATATTGTTTTTCTTGTTATCGAATCTATCGAAATTTTTTAAAATTTAATTATATATACCGTATATGCTCTAATTATCCCCCTGTCTCCATTAATCCCACTGTCTCCATTAATCCCCCCCCTTTCTGAGGAGGTTGAACAATAATCACGCCGTCTCCATTTATCCCCCCGGGGGGATAAATGGAATTTTTCTTTTTTCGGAAAAAATTTTTTTTTTCTTCTAAAAACTCGTGAAAACATGTTTAGGGAGGTTTTCGAGGTCGGAGAACCCGATTCTAACATTCATTTTACCAATTTCGAGTCCCTGACCCGAATTCGAACAAAAAGTTGAAACTCAAAATTCTCAAAATTCTGACTTTTGTTCCAAAATTGACCAAAATGCTAAATCCAGTCAACCATTGAACATCGAAAAATAATTATTCTGTACAGATATGAACATAAAAGTGAATTTAGAATTTTTTGAATTTTCGAATTTTTGTTCGAATTCGGTTCCGGGATTCGAAATTGGTGAAAATGAATGTTGGATTCGGGTTCTCCAACCTATAAAACTCCCATAAACATGTTTTCACTGCTTTTAGAATAAAAAAATTTTATTCCAAAAAGGGGGCCGACCATCTATAATATTATCAAAATACAGAAAATTCTGTTACTTCACCGGGACCAGAACCTGAACTCCTTTTCAAACCAGAGTTCTGAATTTTTTCTGAAAAATTGAAAATTTCCAGAATTTCTGGAAAAATTTTTTTATCTTTAACTTAGAAAAACCAAATAAAATACATAAAATTCACCGGATTTTCTTTATTTTTTAAGCTTTGTTCCACTAACACTATCCAATCCAACCCTGAAGTGAGTTATGAGTTTCCAAAAATTATTTCCCGGGCTCAAAAAATGTTTCAAATTTTTATGAAACGTAAAATAAGATTCATTTCGTTCAATATTTCTGGGATTTTGGTCAATGTTTGATAAACTATAGGCATTTTTCGAATTTTTCATGAAAAATTCAGAAATCTTTTAACAAAAATGCAATAAAAAATGTATTTTTTTGAAACGTTAACATTTTTGGCGAAATGATCAAAAAAAATTTCCAGTAAATAAATCGGTCGAAAAATAATCCCCCCGTCTCCATTTATCCCCCCGTATCTAATAATCCCCCCCTTTCTGGGGAGGTCGAACAATAATCCCCCCGGGGGGATAATTAGAGCATTTACGGTATATATAATTTTATATGCAAAATCTTTGGTAAATATTTATTTTTACTTTGTTTTTTCAAACTCTTTGAAGGAAATATTTATTTTTATTTTTTGGAAAATTATGAAAATTTTTCCAGATCTGGTTGGACATGGTACCCGGTTGAAAAACTTAGACCCGAACCCGGCTTTTCTGGACCCGGCAATACCCGGACTCGGTTTTTGCGAAGATACCCGAACCAGTGTAACCTTAGTTTTGGTGAGATCTGCTAATAAACATTAAAAACGACTTTTTCTGCCGTATTTTCTCCAAAATAATTTTCTTTTTTTTTGCTTTCATAACACTTTTTTGCCGGGACATTTTTGCATTTTTATGCGATTTGCTAACAGATTTGTGCTAAAACGACCAAATTTTGCGATTTGAATCAATTTTAAGAGAGATATGGGTTTTTAAGGGCCGGCGGTTTTAAAAAGTGTAATTACTTCAATAAATGTACGGTAAATTGGGCCTTTTGGACAAAATATTTAAAAAACCAAATTTTACAGTATTCTTCAATTTTCCAAAATGGGGCAAAGGTGCAGAATTTTCAAAAAGCATCTTTTCGGGATAAAGAAAGCAATTATGCCTTTTGAATTGTTGAACGAACGAACTAACGAAAAGCTACATTGAGTAAACCAAGCGAAGATAAATGGGGCAAGTGATGGATAATGAAACGATGACAAATAAATTTTTTTTAAATTTGCGATTTTTTGGGGAGTTTTGGCGATCGCACAGAAGTGATTTGAACACTTACAGTTCGAAATGTTCCCTTGTAAGTGTTTTCTATTTCCCTGCAAAATTTCGAAAAATTTCGTTGGGATTAAACGAAAGCTTAAAGTGTCAGGAATTTATAAACACAAGAAAAGAGCAAATAATGACATTAAGAAAAAAAGAATTCAAAGAGAAAACAAAAGTGAATAATGTTCTGTAATACATTTAATAATTTTATAACATAAAAAAAAAAGTTTAAGTGTCGGAGAATCAACAAATTATTGAATGGAAATGGGCTTCAAAATGATCAGATCAATTTGTTATCAATAATCTCAAAATAACCGATTATTAATCAAAAAATAATTCATTTTCGCACAGTTCGATTCCCATTTCTTTTGTTTTGAGCGGCTTCTTCTTCTTTTGCTGGTGGAGACAATGGCCTAATTAAAGAAAACTATTTGAATGTGATGAACACTTACAAATTAGGTAAAAGGAAACGTAAAATCAAATTTTGTTGTTGCCAGATTTTTAAATTTGGTAAAAATAAATAAAAAATTACTTTAAAAATAGCAAAATTTGCAACCAAAAAAAAAAAATTACTCACCCAATGCAATTGATGTCGCCATTTAAATAAAAGGAAATTTTGTTTGAATTGTCGTCCCAATTTTCCCACTGAATCGCCGTCGTCTCCTCAAAAATTGGACATCGCTTCATTCTCCATGAGCTAGTAAACTCCACATCTCCCCCTTCTTGCTGCAAAGTCAGCTTTTCGTTGGTCCGTCCGTTTACCAATTCAAATGGTTCAATTGTCGGTGAACATTTTATTACAAGAAAAATGTTGTAACTGACAGAAGAATCGGTGGCACGGAGAAATGTCTTAAGAATGCCAAATTGAGTAAATCAAAAAAGCAAATGCGGTGGACCAATTGGCTAGGAAAGTTTCGAAAATTTAATCCAAAACACTTTTGAGCGAATTTGAAAATTGCTTCGACTCATTTATGAAATATTCATTTACGACCTGCTTGAAGTTGTCAATCCATTCCATGGGTTCATCAAAAATTTTGAAAAGCAATTGCTTCGGCCGTCCATTTTTTATCGGAGTGTGAAACCATTCGAACAACACTTGGCCAATTGTTGAATATGGCCCATCCAAATCACCCATTATCCCATCATGAAACAGATCAATGGCAACGATTAAATGTTGTTGAGATCAGAGAGAGTCGTCGGCGAAAAGTGGTGAGAAACACAAACAGGTGAAAGTCACTGCGAAAGGTCAAATGGCGAATGTTTGGAGCCAAAATGGGCCAAATTTCCTGGACAAAAACATTCCAAATGTGCTGGACATTCTCGCCTTTGGGCGACCACACAAAAAATTGAACATAATGCCGTTTCTGTCCCAAATTTGTTGATTGGCACGGAGAAATTCGATGATGGAATGATCAACAATGTAACTGAAAGGGGATGCTTTTATGAGTTAATAAGCCTTTGAATTACTCAATCCGAAGGTCCTTAATGCGAATTTTGCTGGGCAACGGACGGTCGGGCAATGGAAATTCCACACATTTGTCATCGATCCGTACAGATATTATAGGATTTTCAGCATTTTCTTCCTTTCGAATTGCGATTGGTCTCCAAATTGTCAATTCGTTTTTGCCATCGAAATGTGTGTCCACTAAAACATCGAAACGGTCGGAAATCAGTGCCATTTTGAGGCCGAGTTGGGCACGATCAAAAAAGTGAAGATGTCCATCCAAATGTCGTTGCAAATCCAGCTGAAAATGTGAAACCAAATTAATCATTTTCTTGGTATCACTCAAAAGAGGTCTTGGCAGTTCGTACAATGGAGTTTCGTTTATTAGACATTTTTATAAAAGCTTAGAATAAGTATAAGCTTTCGGATTAAGCTTAGGCTTGAGCGTAGGCTAACCCTAAGCTTAGGCTTGCTTTGGCTTAGGCCTAAGCTTAGTCTTAGGCTTTATTTTGTACAATTTTTTATTGTACGAACTGTTATTGACCCATTCGAAGAATCCTCTATTAGCCTATGAACAAGATTCAAAAACTATGGTAATGTTCAGGAAATTAAATAATTTTTTGAAACATAAAGAAATTCTTTAAAAATTGTTATTAAAAATGTGATAGCTTCAAAGAAACATTTATTGTTCATGAAAGGAGCTCATTTCTTCAATGGCAAGAAAATTTTAAACAATTGTAATTCCTATTCTTAATTATTTATAAATATTAATTATTATTTTTCTCACATTTTCCTCAACATTCGATTGTTCATTTTCTTCTGTTCTCCAAGTGCCGTCTCAAATAAACTCGACGATTGCTGCTGATTTTCACCAATTGTGGCAGAAGAAATTAAGCAATGGTCGGCGGAGGAAAGTTTTTTCTTTTTTTCTTCGGGCGGTGCCATTGAAAATAATTGGCTTAAAAAGGTATATAAATTAGGTTAAAATATATCATATCAAAGTATGTATGTATATAAAAGCAGAAAATTATCGTTCAATCGGAACAACAATAAAAATATAATAATTTAATTTTAAAGTGAATTTCGAAAGATTGCAAATGCGTCAAATTTAAAGAAAAATCGCCAGTGAATGAAACATATCAAAATAGATTATTGCATCAAATCATTCCTATCCATCAGTTGTGATTCAAAACGATCTGTCATTTCTCAAACGATTCACTTCCTTTCCGCTGATCAATTTGTTTGGGCCAGGAATTTTGAAACCGGAATTGAGTCACTTACCCGGACATAGAGCAAAACTCAATGCATGGCATGGTGCTTTTTGTATATTTAAATGCAATAAAAATTGTTGTAGGGTTGTTCGGGTTCGCTGATCACGAATCTGGCATTTAGAAATTTTCATGTTATAACTTTTTTGATCATTGTCTAATCGCTAATTTGTAAGCAATACATTTGAAATAGCTTCTAAACAAGTAAATACTGTACTTCGCAAATGATACCAACCTAAATTGTTGGAATTGGTCAACAAAGAAAAAGTTATATCCAAAAATGTCGAATTTTCCAGGTAAAACCGCCTCACGGCGACATTAACTAATATGCTAATACCAACAAGCATAAATCCCAAATGTGGTGGCAGACCTATTTGAAACTGTTAAGCCATTCGGTGCTTCCTCCATAAAAGATAAGTCCACAAAGCAATCGCTTCGGCTTCCCAACTTTTCTCGGCGTGTGCAACCATTTAAACAGCGGAATTGTTGGCGAAGTTAGATGACGCAAATTGTCCAAATCAACATCACCGGCAACAAAGCTGAAATGACTAATGTTTGTTGCGAAAATGGGCCAAATTTCATGGACAAAAATAGCCCAATTCTCCTCGCCTCGTCTGGACACATATTCAACAACAAAATTTGAACAAAAAACTGAAACTCAAAAAATTTGAGCTTTTGACTATTTAACCGAAATCGGGTCCGGGGTTCGGAATTTGTCGAAATAGATGCCGGATCCGTAATCAGCGACTCCGAAAAGCCTTGGAAGACTGTTTTACGACTTTAAAAAAAATAATAATTTTTTCGAAAAATAGGGGGGACCAGCTCCACTATTACCGGAAATTCAGCCATTTCTTCAACAAATTCCAGCTTCCACTGTTGGTAAAAAGTTTTTCTAATACATTTGCCTGAGGTTTTCGATATCCCTGAACGAATATGATGTGACATTTGAATTCGAACAATCCAAAGTCTATCCTTAATTCTAATCAAAAAATCACAATAAATTTTATGGATTTTCATTTATTGTCTAAAATTTATTTTTAACTCATTTTTGACTGATTTGATGGATCCGGCGATGCCGACAAGCATCGCCATAAAATTTTGTTTTCAATGGGAATTGTCAACAAAAGATAAGTCAAAAAAATATGAAAAAGGCGAAAGTTTAAGAAAAAAAAATTGAGAATATTAAAAAATAAATTTTCAAAGAAAAGAACATTTTTTACATTTATGGGCATATCGCCAAATTTAAAGATAATTTGAAATAATATAATCGAGCGAGCCCAAAATTAATTTGCGACTCTAAATAAAAATGATCACGAATCCGGGCTAAGACCAGCGCCAACAATCTTTATTACAGTTTAGATGACTTTAAGCTCACTCCAGCACCCCAAAATCCTAAGCAATATGTATAAGAAAACCATGCTTATGTCATCGGAGACGGGTCCCATATTAAACATCCAAAGTAGAGATCGGATCGGTTCGGTTTTTTTCGGTATTTTTCGGTTTCGGTTTTTGACCGAAAAAAACCGACCGAGAAATTTTTGAGTTTTTCGGTTTTTTTCGGTTTCGGTTTTTTTCGGTTTTTATACCGAAACCGACCGACCGAAATAATCAGAAAACCGAAAAAACCGACCGACTTTATCAAAAAACAGTTGGCCATTTTCTTTCTTTATATATTTTTTCTATTGAAAGCGGATTTTTTTATTTGTACAAAGATACGATTATTGTTTAAAGAGCATTTTACTTATTTAAATAGATGACATTTTCATAATTTTTTTTTACTTTTATAAATATTTTTTGTGTTTTGGTTTTTTTTTTATTTTGAGTCAATCCTGAGTTGAACGTAACTTAACCCGGTTGACTAACCCTCAGCTGCGGTAACTTTTTAACCCGCACCTAATAAAAGTTCATAGAATTTAATTAGGTATTGAAAGAGTTATGAATAGAAATTCAATCATCTCTATTTGTAAGGTAATTTCATCATAGTGATACTAAAAGTTTTGTGTTAGTCACTATTTGTCACTATTTTGGACTTTTTAAACTATTTTGGCACTTTTTCTCACTATTTAAAAAAAATGTTTTTTGGCTTCCTTTTTTCAATTTTCCAAAATTAGTACACCATTCGATAGAGCTTCAATAGCTTTAATTTAGTTCAGAGGTGATCTTTAGCTTTTTCTGTTAATATAAATGTTTTATTGCTTTTTTTGGAAAAAATATAAAAATTCAAAAAAAAAAACGAAACCGAAACGATATACCGAAAATTTTTCTTCGGTTTTTTCGGTTCGGTTTTTTTCGGTTTTTTAACCGAAACCGACCGACCGAGAAATTTTTGAGTTTTTCGGTTTTTTTCGGTTTCGGTTTTTTTCGGTTTTTATACCGAAACCGACCGACCGACCCTCTTGTCCGGTCTCTATCCAAAAGGCCTACTTGACAAATTCTTATTTTTTCGGAAAACAACTTTAAAAATTAGCAATTCCATGTTTTCATTGGATCTTTTCAAAAATTAATAATTGTGTAAAAGTTGTCAAATTCAAAAAAAAGAAAGAAAAATAAACCTTTTCATTGAGAGAAAGAAGCAACAAATGAAAAAATATGAGGAGCAGTTCAGAGAGCAAATACAGCATCAATTTTGCTTCTTCTCCATTAAATTCAAATGATCGATTCTTTCTCAAATAATCCATTCACTTTTTCTTTCCCTGGCCACTGGGCCCGGCACTCATTGCCAGGCAAACTTTTCCTTTGAATTTATCCACCGCTGTTGGAGACAATGGCCTAATTAAGAGCAAATTAAATTTGATAATTTAATAAAAGCAAAAGTTGTGTTCCTCTGCTCACCCAATGCAATTGTCACTATAATACCCAAATTGGACAATGTTCAAATTGTCGGAATTTTCGTCTTCCCATTGAATCGGCGCCGTCGTCTTTTCACTAATTGGGCATCGCTTCAACAACCACCAAAAATTATGTAGAATTTCATTTTCGCGTTCTTTCTGCAGTGTCAGCTTTTCTTTGGTCCGTCCGTTCACCGATTCAAATGGCACAATTGGCGTTGACTCGCGAACATTAAATTTAATTGTGTAGCAGGCAGAAGTGCTGGTGATGGCACGAAGAAATGCCTAAACAATGGGAAATAACGAAAAATCGCATTAAATGTCGCCAAATTAAATGCTGAATTTTTAGTGCCGGTAATACTGGAGAATCTGGGCTCCACCCAAAAAATTTTAAATGTTGATTGGGCAATCATGAATAATGGGGGTCCCATATTTTTCAAAAAATATTTAAAGTTTTAAAGTCGTATAAAACACTTTTATAGATTTTTGGGGGCGCATATGATATCCATTTTGACCTATTTCGAACCCCGGACCCGAACTCGAACAAAAGTCGAAAACTCATTTTTCAAAAAATCCAATTTCATTGTCCAAACTAATTCAAATGCATGGTAAGAAATAGAAAACAGGGATTAATGGCCAGACCGGGTTTGAATCGATTCTTGACATAAGGGTGGATTTTGGTTAAAAATTAATTTTCAATTTTTGTTCGAGTTCGTTCGAAATTAGTCGAAATGGATATCATATTCGTAATCATAAAACCTCAAAATCCACGAGTTGATGATATCTTCATTGAAAAAATAATATTTTTTTTAGAGTGGAGCCCAAGTGTCAATGTAAAACGAAGGCAAAAATACGAGCAAAGAAGGGATGCACTTCATTCTTCTCTCTCGTCGTACCCCCTCCGAAAATTTAAAAACAATCACTGGAAAACAAATTTTTTTTTTTGGGGGGGGGGGAAATGCTCCGAAAAGAAAGGACCTTCTTGAAATTGTTGATCCATTCAACAGTTGCAGAATCATTATAACCAAAGCAAAGCAATCGGTTCGACTGCCCAACACTCCGTGGAGTGTGTAACCATTGGGACAACGCTTGGCCAGTAGAAGAAGTTGCATTTGGCCCATCAAAATCACCAAGCAGGTCGGGCAACACACCATGTGCTTTGATTGAATTCAGGTTGAGATCGGAGAGAATTGTTGGGGAGATGAGACGACACAAATTGCCCAAATAAACATCAAATGGAAAGCCCAACTGACGAATGTTTGGCGCAAAAATGGGCCAAATTTCACGGACAAAAACATCCAAAAACCGCTGGACATCGTTTTTGTGCGACCATACCGACAAACCCAAATTGGTGCCTGTTCTGGCGAAAATTTTTTGATTGGAGCGGAGAAATTCGATCACGGCATAGTCAATGTACCTGAAAAGGGGCTGCATTTAACAGTTAATAATTCGGCACTTTTGCTGTTAGGTAATCCGCCGCCGAAAAATTTTTCAAAAGAGAACCTTTTTGTAGGGATTTAGAATTGTTGGGTGAAATAGATGTCAGATTTGTGATTAACGAGCCCGAAAACCCACGTGAACATGTTTTCACTACTTGGGGTTGCCCTCTGAAATTTTTTTTTGATGGGGGGGGGGAGTAAAACAAAAGTGCCAATAATTTATTGGATTACTCAATCCCAAGGTCCGCAAAGCGAATTTTGCTGGGCAGTGGACGGTCGGGCAATGGAAAATACAAAGAACAGTAGTCCTTTGATGGAGGAAATTCATTGACTTTGCCGGTAAACACACAAAGTTTAGGTTCTCCCAACCCAATGTCATTTTCAATATTGATTGGTCTCCAAATTGTCAATTCGCTTTTGCCATCGAAATGTTTGTCCACCAGCGCATTGAAACGTGGCGAAAGCAATGCCAATTTAAGGCCGAGTTGAGGGCGACCAAAAAATGGGAAAATGTCCATCCAAACATCGCTACAAATCCAGCTGAAATTGAAAATTATTTTAATTACATTTTATTTTTGGCGGTTATGAAAGCCCAAAAGAGGATGTGTTTAATAAACCGCTTGAACAGTGTAAAAAGTGCAAATTTTCCTTTTCCAATAGATTTTTTCCTCATATTTCCCCCAGAAATTATTTATTTATTTTCATGACCAACCGAACACTTCGCATGAGGCAATGCTGCTGGTCATCGGCGGAAGAAGAAAGTTTTGTCTTTTTTTCAACAGGGGATTCCATTAAAACTTCTATTAAATTAAAATAAGTTGAATATTTTAAAACGCAGAAAAAAAAAGGAAATTTCATGAAAATATGAAGAAAGCGAAAAAAAATGATATCAATTTGTGAAATTTTTTTTAACTAACAAATAAAAATAATTCATTGTTT
This sequence comes from Heterodera schachtii, assembly GCA_023374025.1. Taxonomy (NCBI): domain Eukaryota; kingdom Metazoa; phylum Nematoda; class Chromadorea; order Rhabditida; family Heteroderidae; genus Heterodera; species Heterodera schachtii. The sequence goes on along the minus strand of SIJG01000101.1, from coordinate 183,044 downwards.
GCATATTTTTAATATCTTATCCATTGAAATTAATTAATTTTGATATCTCAGGCATACCAAAAAATGCAAAATATGCAAATAATCTTTTCAAAATGGCAAAATTCCTCTTAATCTCTTCAAATCGTTAAATTTAAGCTAAAAATCCCGAAAATGGTCAAATACTTTGAAAATTATTTTAAGAGGAAAAATACAAATAAAGCCAATTTTTTATTTTAAGAAAGTCAAGTAAGTAAAAGTGTTGGCCTATATTTACATAAATTTTTAAAAAGTTCAATTTTTAAAATAATATTCTCAAGAAAATCTCCTAAGTAATTTTTTTTAAATTGAGCTGGCAGCTGAATGGAAAATGAGGAAAATACGAAAATTGAATGTAAAAAGCCGGGAAGAATCAACATGATTCAAACCACAATTTGTATATTATTTGGAGGATTTGTAGGGACCAATAGGTGTGCAAATGGGGAGGGGGGGGGGGGGCTGTGAAAAGAGAAGAGAAAAGGGAAAAAGGGAAAAATAAAGAAAAAGGGAAAATATCCCAGCCCCATTCAAAAATTGTAAAATCGATCCATTGAATAAACAAAGTCTCCAAGTTTTTTTTCCACAATAAGCCTAAAAGAGGTATAAAACCAAAAATTAGAATAAAAAAAAATCTTTTTTTATATTACTTATTCCTGTTAAAATTTATACAATTTTTAAAGCTAAATTAATTTTCAATGGCATCGCCCGTCTAGAAAAAGAAAAAGGTGAATATTGGTCATATAGCCCAGAGTCAAAATTGGCTAAAATGTAACCAATCGATAGCTCTCTGTCTGTAATGGAAGAATCAGAAAGAATTTTTTTGCGGAAACCAATCCCTAAGAGTTTACAGATCCGGGACTTAAATGGCCAAATGGCTTTGGGACTGAACCGTTCAAAGCCTTAAATGCATGGGATTGCGACCAAATAGATATCAATCGCTTCCTCGCGGTCTCTAATGTATGAATACAAATGATTTTTGGACATAAAAGAAATTGTCAAATTTTAAGTCATCAAATTCTTAAAACTGTTTTTAAACCGGTTCAGTCGGATAAATGGTAAAACATCAAATTTAAAGATGAGTTTTGATTATAGTATTTTTGCTAAAAAATATTGGTGGGTTTTTCGCCGAAACAAAAAATTATTAAGGGAATTTGTGGCAATGTGTGCCACGCCGCCGGGAAGAATTGGTTTTTTATATAGAAAATTTACATTTATTATAATATAATTTTATTCATTCACTTTATTTATTCATAATAAATTTTATCTTTTCGATAAACAACTTTTTTCTTAATTTATTTCATGAATTGGGATCAGGGCTGGGCGAAACTTGGCTTCGGCTTCGAAACCATGGTTGGCCACTTCACAAAAAGTGCAAATTTGGTCGCTTCACAAAAAGTGCAAATTTGCTAAATTTTTGACTAAATCAAGTCATAACTTTTCTCAGACACAACCAAATTCCACAATCTTGGTATCATACGATAGCCCTTGAATTGCTTTATTAGCTTGCTAAATTTCAAAAAATTTATTAAGTTTTTCAAAAGTTCTAGCCAAAATACTGGAAAAATTGTAAACCTCCAAAAAACTAAACATGCCAGGCGATTTTAAAAAATAATTTTTTTTTAGAGGATGGCGGCATACGTGAAAAGGGTTTAATAGTTGACCAAGATTTTTAAGGGGTCAGAGGGTTGGAGAGAGATCGGCGGTCAAATGTTAATGAGATCAATTCATAAATTTAAAGATTTTACATTGCTTTTTAAGTCGTTTTTTTGCGGCGCGCTTTTTTTAAAAAATTTTGGGGAAAAAGGGGTCCGGCGGTGCCGATAGACGTCGCCGGGAAATTTTATTTGCAAATTCTAGATGAAATTTGAGATGAAAAATGGATTTAATTTGATTGGATTTTGAAATTCTATTTCACTCCAACAAATTAATATAATTTTAATGAAAATATAAAAGAAAGAGGAAGAGAGAGCGGAACAGAAGCAAAAGGGAAAAGAAAGAGGAAAATAAAGAGAAAGAGGGACTTCCCTGCTATTAAAAAAACCATTTATTTTAGGTTCGAGCAAACAAAAAAAGAAAAAGCTATACGGTTGTCCACCCAGAAAATTTTTTAGATACGATCAATCACTATGTTTTTTTAATTTTATTTAAGAAAATGTTTAAAATTGCACCGAAAAATTATCTAAAAATTCATTTGTAAAGCGAAAATCCAAGTTCTCCCAACTTTGTCAATTAAACAAATTAAATTTTTTGAAACGTAACTCCCGTTTGGGTAGCAAACACTTAACCGAAGTGTGAAAGTTTAAATTTTCTTTGCGTAAAATAAATCAGACATATAAAAAATAAGGAAGATGCTATAGAAATAATTAAGGAACATTTAAAAATAAGGACGATGCTATAGAAATAATTAAGGAACATTTAAAAATAAGGACGATGCTATAGAAATAATTAAGGAACATTTAAGAAGAGAACAGATTAGTGCTCGAAAACATTTTCATTTTTGTTGATAACTCAGCGTGAAAGCGTAAAACTTTCTATGTTTAGAAAACCTCATAAAAATGAAATAATGGACAAAAGAATATAAATTTTATTTCTTACACAAATTAATGGGTTAATAAATTTTTAAAAATATTGCTCTTCTTTATAGAATATTAAACTGAATATGTCATTTTAGTTGTCAATTTGTTCAGATTCGAAAATGTTTTCATTTATAAATCTATTTCTGAATTTGTGCGTCGGGTCCAAATTCTCGGCCATTTTTCTAAAATTTAATTATTTATAAATGAACTGACTAATCTCTCTGCCCTACTTAAAATCGTTCAAATGTGGGTAAATACTGCTTTTGAGGAATTGGCTCGGCTTCATTGTGTAGTATTTTCCCCAGTGCGGCCGTGCTCCAAATTTTGTTAGCACCTGTGATTTATATTTGCTTTATATTTATGCTAGAGATACATGTGTATATATGTATGTATGATATATATTATATTATATATATTAAGATTGTGAATATACGGCCGTGAGCCGACGAACATCGATTGATCAGTCGGAAATCGATGATCATATGAATGGTTTACCTTCTCAATCTGTGAAACTGCGTGTTTCGCCTTGCTTGGCCTATTGTCCGACCAGGTGAAATGAATGGCCACCATTGGGCCGTTTCCGTTGTTCATGGATAACCAAAGGTCGTCCCCTTTCACTGTTCTGATCACTAAGGCAGATACTTTATGTCGAATTTGTGGGAAGAGATCGAAAATCTGAAATATTAAATGAATAATTCAATGACCAATTAATTAAACATTATTTGTTTTTGATTTAAAAATTAACCGATAAAAATATCAATCCATTTAATCCTTTGATAATATTTTAATTTTTTTGATAATATTGTTCAAAAACTCATAAATCACTTGCCGCTTTAATTGCGGGCACCCCATTTTTGTAGGGTACGAAATACTCAGTTTCGAGTCTGATCCCGTCACTGCCGGAAAGGCCAAGTCGAAAGTGCAGAAGGCCGTAATACCAAGGCTGCACTATGTTCGCTTCGCTCCTTAATTGAACAATTAATCAAAAGAAAATCATTAAAACTGTTTTTTGAACTCAAGCGGTGGATTAGGTGCCAAAGAAAGCAAAGCGCCGAATAAATTGGAAATGTTGGCAATTCGCTGGTGTTGGGATGAATTTGCCACAACAGTTATTCTTAACAAAACATATATAATATTAATGCGTTTTGAACGCGATATTAAAGTGAAATTTGAGGTAAAAAAAACAATGATGCATTTTTAAATGCATAATTTTATCGAGATCATTTATTAAATGTGATGCCAGAAGGAAGCGGAGTGTGGGAGAAAGAGGGAAAAAGATATGGAAGCTTTTAAAAGAATGCCCGTAGCTCAGCCGGTTAGAGCATGGCACGAATTGCTGGGGTCATGGGTTCGAGTCCGACTGGCAGATCCATCCCATTTTCTCCCCCCCCCCCTTCACTCACGTCACTCTGTCCCACACACTGATGTTCGCAAATGTGGTCACCATCAAAACATTGTTGCCCATTCTGTGCATTTTGTCAAAATGCGCGTAAAGACTGTCGGTTGGCAAACTGAACAATGAAAAAGGGAAGGGAAAGTTCAATGAAAGAGGGCAGTGGTTTCGAAATATGCCGAACAGAACCGAAAAAAGTTATTAAACGAAAAATAAAAAAAGGAAAAAAAATATTTAGTTAATTATTATAATTTATTTTGATTCTTTTCAATGTGGCGAAGAAAAAAAAGAATGAAAGTAAATAATAAATTAAATTATTTCTTTAATTATGACAAACAAATTTTATGAATAATTATTAATAAAATGATCAAAGTAAGCAAATTAACATTCAATTTTCTCAATACCATTCAATAGCTTTCTAAAAAAAATAAATTACAGATATTCAAAGAATTGAAAAATGAAATTTCAAATTTTTATCATATTTAAATTTAAATATTTACTATTATTAAACTTTTTTTTTGTCTTTTTTCGTCTCCGCCAAACACCTTTTTGAAGATATGATACCTGACGAAATCATAGCTGATCGTGTCAAAGGTGGGCACCAAATTCAGCTCGACTTCAGTGATGACGCCAAAAGCGCCCAATCCGCACGCGACGGCCCGCAGTTCGGCACTCTCCGGGCCAAAGTAGGCCTCAGTGCCATTGGCCAGCACAACTCGCATGGAACGCACTTGGGTGGCCAAGTTGGAGTTGGACAGTCCGCTGCCGTGGGCACCCGTCTGAGTGGCACCGCCGACGGTTATTTCGGCAATTCCGGCCAAAGTTGGCAATGCGAAATTTTTGGCATCTGTCCAAAATGGTAAATTGCAATAAATTCCACTTTTATTTTCCATTTTAACTGACAAAGTATCGGTGCCAAGTCCGTGTAAGTGATCCCTGGCTGCACCGTAACAGTCGGTCGGCTTCCATTGAAGGCAATGATCGAATTCATTCCAAGTGTTGACAAAAGCGTGCCGCAACTGTCCGCAATTTTACTGTAGCTGTGCCTACTACCAAAAACGCGCAGCTTTTGCGCCCTCCGCACAATTTGTTGAACTTCGGCGGTGGTGCGCGGATATTCGATATTTTGGGTGCAAAATTTGAAATTGTCGCCCCAATTGTGAAGTCTAAAGATCAAAAACATTTCATATTAAACAATTTTCGGTTTATCTTCCACCTTATCGCTTCATTATTATTCTGCTCGTCACATTTTGCCACGGATTTGTCCCCTTTTTGCCCCTTTCCGTGCACAATGTCCGCCACCAAAAGCAGAAGAAAAAACAAAAGCTGTTGCATTTCGACAATGCAAATAAAATGGCACAAAAATTTCATTTAAGGAAGGCCTTTGGCTTTATTTTGTCCGTTTATAAACATAGAAAGGGAATGTTTGTAAATATATAGTGAGGAAAACATTAGGAATTTTCTTGTGATGTTTCGGTCTTTATTTTTACAAATGCAATAATTTAGCAATTAGGTGAGCAAAATGATTAATTTGTTCGTCACAAGACAAATTATGCTGAAAGAAATACCAAATGAATAACTAATTAGGAAAGAATTTGCTTAGCAAATTTGTTTGTCAATTAATTTTCTTTTTTATTGCAAAATAACAGAAAATAAATAGAAATGAAACCAAAAATGTTTGAACATGTGCTTATAATTTTTTCAAAAATTTTCCTTGAGTATAAAAAAATTTTCTGTTTAAACTCATAGAATTTTTAAGTCTTGAATAGACCGAGCAATACATTAAGCTTTAACTGGATAAATTTTCAAATTATTTTTAGGTAGAATTCGTTAAAAAATGCAATAAAATATAAAAACACCCATAATCATTAAAAAATTAAAACGTGTTTTAAAAATAATATTTTTCATAACAAAAATTTTTGGTTTAAAAATTGTCCGTATTGGAAAAAACTTTAAAATATTTAATAATTTCATAAATATTTGAAAGATAACAAAAAATAATTATATTTTTGTTAAAGTTTGTATTAGTTTTGCTAGCTAAATATAAAACTTTTTTTGAAAGATACGATTATATTTGTTTGGGAGAGGGGATACAGGGCTAAAAAAACCCATTATAATAATTTAACAAACTTATAAGTGTTACAAAAAGCAATAACAACCATATATATGCGATTATTTTAAATTATTTACAATAACAATAATTGTAGCAGTGTAATTTTATGATTAATAAAAATGCTCTCGAGTCAGTTAGCAAAAAAGTTGCAAAATGTTAAATTCACAATATACTAAAAAATAAAGTTTAAAAAAATTCTTCAATTTTCTTAAAGCCCTGCAAACTGCCTGCTGAAAATTTGAAAACTTTATCCACCAACAATAATAAAATAAAATAATATTATATCAAATAGAGAAAATGAAACTTAAACTAAAAATTTAGGCTATAAGATAAAATGATTAAACACCATCTAGTTCTTGTTCCCAGATCACAATTTACCGCACGTTATCAAGTGAATTTAATAACCAAATAATCAATTTAGTTGTCAGGAATGTTTTAAATAAAACTTATTCAAATATTTACGTAAATTAATACTGATAATTGTAATCAAAGTACTTGAGATTTTGCTTTTTAAATCTATTGTAGCTGATTTTCAAGGAACCTCATATACATATATATAAAATAAATAATAATTTTTTATGAAAATATAATTCATAATATTCAAAAAGTTAAAATAATAAAATATTTAGTGAAACAAAAAGTTTGCTTCATTTATTTCAAATTTATGACATTTATAAAATCTTTCACAAATAATCCATTGCAAAAATTTAATTATTTACTAATTTTTATTAAATTATAAATACCAAATACCATAAAAACTTATAGAACAAGCTCTCACTATCATGAAATTTTACATAAAAAGAATAAACAAATTGTGCCTAATATCATTCACTACATATAAAATTTGGCATTAACCAAATATTATTTCAAAACAAACTTTATTTCCAAAAATAAAATAAAACAAAAAAAAAAAATTGCAAATCTCCAATTGATATTTGAGTTTTTTATGAAAAAGATAATTGTGTATACAAATTTAATGATCATCATAAATATAATTTTTTAATCCAAATCTACAAACTATTATATTAAAGACATAAAAAGACATTGATAATTTTTAAGATTCTTTATTAAGGATAATTCACCATTTGATTAATTCATAAGTTTTTAAATAAGCGCAAATTATAAAAGATAAATATATAAAGGATGTACAATTAAAGATTATAAAAAATTTCAGTAGAATAAAAAATAGAAAAAAATAAAATATATTTCTGATGGGAATTAAAGAAATAATTTGTTAATTATTTAATAAACAAACATTAATTTGAAATAATCAGCAACGACTGATCTTAAAAATAATAATTTGGATGTTCATAGCAAAACCTGTGAACATGAAATAACTCACGTCGCATCCAACAAGAGATGATTAAAAAATATAAATATATTTTAATCGTAACAGAACATTGAAATAACATTGAAGAAAGAATTATGGATTCAGTCATTAGAGCATTAATTAAATGATATTTTTCCATTTTTACATTTCAATAATAATTTTGAACGATCACAATAAAATTTATTCAATAATTCTTCCCAATTTTTACATGACAAGAGAAAACCCTCCAATTCATGTGGTGTCATTATTAGGGCTATAATTTATTTTTTAAATATTTTATTCGGGCTACTCATGGATTGAAACGCACGAAAAACATTTTAAATTCATGTTCAAAATTTATTTATTTCCTTGACAGTTTTAAAAATTATATATCTCAATACACATTTGACTTTCTTTGTTCCTTTTTGGAAAATTTTGATGGTTTTTTAATGAAAATTAAATCAAAATTTAACTCGGTGATTCTCAACTCAAAATCCTGGCCCTAATAGTCGGAATGGATATATCTGTCAGATGAAATCCGCCATAAAGTATTATTTATTATTCTATAAAAATTATCTTTTAAATTTTTTGAAAATTGTTTTTCATTGCTTTTATAAAATAAAAAAAATTATTATTTAGTGGTTGAGAAACCTTAGCAATTACATTAAAAACAATTTTACTTTTATTTACTTTAATAAATATTGAAAAAATAATGAAATTTTTCTGTGTGGGAACCGAACCAAGGCAAAACCAAAAAAAGACTGGAGGTTTTGCCACTAGACTAAACGGTTTATAAGCAAAAAATCAAATTATTATTTTTTAACAAAAAAAAATTCCTTTTCTTCCAATTTTGAAAAAAAATGTTTCTCTCAACCCACTCCCCCATTCTTTCCAGCGCTTAAAAATTTCGTGTTTCTTGCCAAAATATGAAAATGAAATGCCCTAAAAACCCGAAAATACGAAACACGAAATGATCAACTAACGTCCCTGGCGGGGATCATTTTCAGGGTCAATGTCAGCAGCAGTCAACAGAGAAAATTGGAATTCACATTTGCACTTTTCTTTTGCGAAAGCCATATTCCCAAAATTTGTCTCTATCGATTTGTTCAATTGTAAATAATTCAGCTTTTTGCCTATGCCACCAATGGATAGGGCGTGTAAATATTACTTACATACCCATGCATATATTTTTCGTTTGGCGCCAAAGTGGCCGGTTCCCGTGGGAGGGGGGAGGGCTTGGAGAAGGTCACGTGGCGCTTTAAAATGCCATCCCACGCAAAAAATCAGCAGCAAAATTATGCCGTTGAACATGCGCATCGATTGCAGCATATGACAATGGCCATTTTTAGCATAAATATTATATCAAATTGTTCATTTTGTAATAAGAATGGCCATATGTATTTTATGCTTTAATAAAAAATAATATTTTTTAAACAAATTTTCATTTTCCTTGCAGAAAAAAATGGTGCTGCGTCGCATTACTCCAAATATTGCTGTGTTTATGGTGTCGTTTTTGCTTGCATTTTTTAACGGTATTAAAAATAATTTAAATAGTAATAATAAAAACGATTAATTTTGGGTTACAATTGCAAAATAAAGGCACATTTCCAAATTTGTCATATTAAAACTCATTGTAAAGGGGGACATGAAATTGGGGAAATTTCAATGATAATTGTTTTGTCTGAAAGAATCTGACCCTGTTGGACGATTTATTTTTTCAATTCCTACCAGTCGCACCTTTATTTTTCAAGCATTTTCTCCGCTAAAATTCAAAATTTGGTAAAATTGAAGATGATTACCAATTTTGATTTTGATATTCGGTTCCTCTCAATGACAGAAATCGAATGGTACATTTTCAGGCCGCGGCAACAAGTCTGAGCCGAGTTACAGACCCGGGACTGAACTGCCCATTTACCAATGGGACTGAATCCTCAAATGTATAAAAATGCATCAATATGCAAAATTTTGGTGGTTTATCCTATTTTTGTGAGTTTTGACGATTCAGTCCCACTGGTAAATGGACACATCAGTCCCGGGTCTGTAACTCGGCTCAGGCTTGTTGCCGCGGCCTGAAAATGGTGGTCATTTGACTTAAATTCCCATCCCTAATGCTAATAACCAGGGCCTGGATTTTGAAATTAGAACCTGGGACTGGGCTTCGAAAATGGACCGGGGCGGGATCCCGGGGCCGGGGTTCACTTTATTCCGGGATTCCCGATTCCGGTGGTTTGTCCAAAAAACGGGGCCGGGAGCCCCGGCAAAATCCCGGCCCTCCCCCCCTCCCCCCGTACGGGCTCTACTAGCAACAATAATAATGGCTTTTTTATTGTGTCTTTCACCCGAACGGATAAATCAGCTGAAAAAATATTTAATATTTCAAAGTTTTAAAAAAAGTAAAAAAGGGATTTTAGATTTTTAAAAAAAGAAAAAAAATTTTTTAACTATAAAAACTTTGAAAAAATCGTGTTGTAGTTTAATTTTTTGTAAAATGAAAATGTTTTGCCTTAAAATTAAAAAAAATTGGCATTTTTTTGCTGCAAATTTTGCCAGCTTTGGAAATTCACAAACATAAAATGTGATTCATCATCTATTAATTCTAATTAGGTGGCGTAAACTCGACTACTGTAAAAAATTTCTTACTCTCAAATGTTCAAAATCCGCCGGTAAACATTCCGAAGAATTCAAACGCCAATTTGCTGCAGCAAATTGACATGACTAATTATCAACAGCAGAAACAGCAGCGGCAGAACGCCAACTCATGGAAGGGTGATTAAGGATGCCAAAATTAAAAAATAGCATAGATAAACTATTTTTTGGATTTCCTTTTCAGATAAACAAGTTGGGAGTGTTTGAAATTTTTATAAGAAAATTTCAAGAAAAAAAATTTTTTTTTCAGTAATTTTTTTCAAGGTTTTATGATGAATTGCTAAGTCTCTTCAAAATTTCTTCTAAGAAATCACTAAAATTTTAAAAGAATTTTTCTTGATTTTTTTTTTTTTAAAATTCCTGTTTGAAATTTTTTTAGTGTTTTGCTGGCGGAATGATACGGGGGGGGGGAAACGAGCTGCTCCTGTGCTCGAGAACTTTGGTCTCGAGAGGGGCAAAAATTTCTCGACTATTTGGGTCTCGTCTTGAACCTCGCGGCATTTTGTCTGGGGGTCAAGTCTTCAAAATGAAAAAGCTTCTTCTTTAAATAGGTTAAGATTTTTTTCGACTGTCTGACAAATTTTTTTTTTAATTTCGCAAAATTTTATCAAAAAAAATCTCATGAGTTGCCTCGGCATCACGAGACTCTATTTATTCAAAAACTCACCGAAAAAAAGAAATGATATCGAAGAGTAAAAAAATCTTTCCAGTGAAGAATTTTTTTATTGGAAATTTTTACATATTTTAAGAGAAAAAAAAATTTTTTTAATAAAATTACGAACCCTGACCAAAAACTATTTATGACTTAATCCAACCTAATTTATTTTTTATTTTTTGGTTTTTCTTGCATTAAAAATGTAAATACTAGCAATATTATTATTATTAATTTTAAAAAATTATAAAAAAAACTTACCTTCCAGAGAGTGATCGAGAACAAAAAGCAACGTAAGCAAAAACATCATTGATACTCATGGCCAGCAGGCCTTAACCAGAAATAAAAAATTCGAAGGCTTTTGCCTCAAAGATTTTTTTCTTAATGTAATTTTTTAAAATTCTTGGACCCGCGGAAGCAAAAAGACACAACTTGAATTATCGTAGCACCTAATTACCGTATTATCTCATGTACTAAAAATACTACTATATATAACATTGATGCACATTTTTTTCCATGGAAGTGTTTTGCACATTTTCCACCGATGTACATTTCCTGGAACGAACCAACCCTCGCCTTGTTCTTCTTCTGCTGGTTATGGACCTGTTGCCCATGCCCCACTCCCCCCAATTAACGACGACTAATTAGGCATCCAATTAATAATTTAGCCCCTCGCGCAGAAAGAAAAATGGGAAAAAATCGGACAAAAAAATAAAAACCGCTGCGGAAGAGGAGAAGCCGAAGAAGCAAATGCATCAAGAAAATGACAAAAATAATGGGAAGAAAAGGAAGGAAAAAAAGAAGAAATCGCAGATGGGCCGAGTGGGAAAATTTATGTGAGTGAATTTGGGGGGGGGAGAGCAATTTAGAGCCAAATTTGAGTAGCAATCAAACTTTTAAACAAACGAATTAATTTTTCAAATTTAACCTGGACTTTTTTCAGCTAAACCGGAGAAATCTAAATTCGGAAAAACCCAATGGACCCCAGGAATCCGAGTTCTCGATCTGGGTCTGGAAAATTTCGGTCGGAAATCCTGACAGTGCCTTTTTGACGAAAATTCATGAAAATTCGAGAATTAATAATTCAATAAAATTTTCAACAGTGAAAGTGCCATTTTTGTACAAAATCTGCTAGTACATAATAAATTACATATAAATACATAAGAAATTTTCCTCCACGACCGACTCTCCACTGTCAAAAATTGGAAAAACTTTTAAGCAAATTTTTCTGAGAAATAGAAAAAATTTAAAAATTTTGGCCCTTTCTGCTGGGCATGATAAAATTTGTTGGCCGCGTATTCATCGTTTTTTACAACATGCATTTTGGTCCCTGTTTTGTGCACAGGTTCACTGTGTTCATGGTGATCAGTATGTTCGTTCCACAAGTTCCACTCAATTTGGTGATCCGTGAGTGCAAAAATCAATCATTTAAAAATAACAACAAAAATCAAGCATTTATTTAATATAAAATTTATTTTTTTAAATTTAATATTATGATATTTTGAAAAGCATTATGTGCGATCGATAGCGGAATTTTTTTTTTCTATTTTATTAATAAATAAACAAGAATTAAAAATTTAGTTACTATTGAGGGTGCTGCATCGTTTCGCAAAATCCGCCAAGGGGTAATAAAATGAAAAAATAAAATCATAAAATTGCTTAAAGTCTTCCAAATTGAATATTCGCGATATCACTCGACAGCTGTAATATTCTCTATAAGAATTAATAATTTCTAAAAATCTTGCAAAATAAGAAAAAGTTATTCTCAAAAAATCTAAAATCATGATTGATTTATGATTTTATGATCATTCGGGCTGCCAAAAATATGTACAAAAAATTGTCAAATATGTACGCGTAAATATATAAGACAGATTTTAAAATGGTTATTTTTTGGAAAAAAATTCTTCTTAAAGGGTGAAATAGGCACAAAATGCCATAAAAATTTTACCGAAATTTTGGATTTTTTTTGAGGATTTCCTAAAATTTCCGTAAAAATCCTCAAAACTTGTAAAAAATGAAAATATGTAAGAAAAAAGTCCAAAATATGTACCAATATGTATAAAAGCCCGAAATATGTAAAATCCAGGAAAAAATATATATTTACATAAACTTGGCAGCCCTAATGATCCTAACTTCTGCAACCGAAAATTTTGCTTTTAATCGAACTTATTCGACGATTTTGGAAATTTTATTATTTTGAAAAAATGTAAATAAAAATTTCGAATATATCAATTATTTGCAAGAGTAATCAATGAATAAAATAGTTTGCCATAATTTGAAATTGTTTTCATATAAAAACAGCAAATTAGAAAATTATACCTCTAAATTTGGAATTTTTTCGTGCTTATTTTCGCCCTTATTTAAGGCCTTATTTTGGACTTTTCGCCCTTAAAAATCCGGTCCCTACTCATTAGTTTTTTGATTCTAACATTTTTTAAATTGTATTTTTTAAAGTTTTAAATTCCTATAAAGAATACTTACAGCTGTCGACGGATATGGAGAATAGAATTAGTATTTGGTTGACTTATGCAATCTATTTTATGATTTTTTCATTTTATTACCCCTTGGCGGATTTTATGAAAATAACCCAGCACATTTTATAACATTAAATACTCAAGACAACAGACAAAATTAAAAAATCTCGTTCAAAATTCCTCGATTCCGTTTTTGAAACCTTTAATAAATTAATAAAAATTTTGAAAATACCAAAATCCGTAAAAAACCTAAAACATACTGTAATTGGATTATTGCATCTCACATATCAATTCACGCTTAAAATTTTAATTCATCATACTATTATTTTATTCCGCTGATGTATTTTTAGTTATTATCCATCTGACACATAAAAATTGAAGCAAAAAATTGATGAGAAAAAGAAAGCTTTTTTAATTCCAAAAAATCTTTAAAATGTGTTAATTTAATTTTCCATATTTTAAACTTAATCATTCCCACTCGCCGCTTAATTGCATTTGTTTGAAGAGCACAATGACCAATTTTTGCCAATTGCGGCAGAAAGTTTGGCATGTCACCAGGCGACAAATGGCAGCGGTTACAAGTGCGAGCTGAGCGTCAACCAAATGGTGATGGACGACGACTGTAGGGACGTGTCCATTTGGGCACGGTTGGACAACGACACGAGCACACTAGAACTGTTGGGTGAACAGGTGAAGAAGAAGTTGAAGAAGTTCAGGGAAAAATGGACGGGCACCACTGGAGAATTGAATCATCAAGGATTTTTGAAAAATTGGCACGGATTTTCATTAAAATTGGACCCAATGGATTTGTCGGACAGTTGGGAAACGGCTTTTTTGGACAATTTTAAATACCAAGGATTTTTGAAAAAATGGGCGCTGGAAAACTGATGAAAAATGAACATTGGATTTTCGAAAAATTTTAAATACCAAAAATTTTTGGAATTGGGACTAAGTTTTCAGAAAGTTTTTGAAATTTAGATTTAAATATTTTCGAGTGTTCAGGACTTGTCCAATTGTACAAAAACGGATGATCACATGAATTGTGCCGCCGAATTGGTGATCAAGCCTGATCATTTCGGACAATTACAGCGTCTACCAACCGAGGCGATTAGCAAAACAACCAAAATACCGAACAGCAATTTAACAGAAAAGAATCGACGAAGATTGGATGAGGGTAATTAAAAATAGAGCTCACATTTATATATTTAGCACACTTTTTCATCAACTTTTTGGAAGAATTTATTCTGCCGTTTTGCCTAAATTTCCTCATTTAAAATTTTATTAAAAAATTTATTTGAGGCGCAGAAGTGATGGAGGCCATGGAAAGAATTTTCTAATGAAATATGAAAAAAAATTTTTAAGGTTTAAAAACTCCAAAATTTCATTTTCGGGGGGGGGGGGGGCTTTAGCTCCTCAGTCCCCCCTTGCTACGCCCTTGTCAGGGGTTCGGAATTTCCGAAATAAATGTAGAATTCGTGATCAGTAGAGAACTCGAAATTTTTAGGAAAAAACGATTAAAAAATGGGGCCGGCAACAAAAAATTTTTCAAACCCTTTTAACCCTATCTCAAAGAATATTTAAAAATCAAAACGCCAAACAAAATTCAAGGATTCAATACCGGCGTGTGCACTTTCCCACCATCACCCAGCAGCCAATTGATTCCGGACACATATCCTCCTATTACAACGGTTGGCCAAAAAAAATGAAAAAAAAACACTTGCCAACAAAACCCGTCAAAGCTTGTTGGTCAAAGGCTAGTTTAGGCTTAAGCTTGTTGGGATTTTGAGTTTAAATGAAATGATTAAAATTGGAAAAAAAAAATGTTTTTCAACAGCAAATAAAAATTTTCTCAAACAAAAGTTAAAAAATATATTTTAATTATTTTCAAGGCGAATTAATGAAATGTGAAAATAAAAATAATTTTAAAAGCAGTTTTTCCAAGTGTCCTGGTTTTGAGATTTATCCTGAATCTGAGAAAGGCACTTTAAAATTTCAATTCCCCTCCCCCCCCAAATTAAAAAAATTTAGAAAAAATTTTTTCTAAGAAAATTTCAGGAAATAAAGGAGTCTACGATGACTTTAATAATGCCTATTTTTGCCTATTTCGGGGTTTTTGTGCTTAATGCCAAATCACCTATTTTTGTTCCTATTTCGCCATTTTTGGCGCCTTTTTAAGGGTTTTCGGAAAATCTTTAATAAAAATGCAATAAAAACGAAAAATATACCCCTAAGAATCGACTCAAAAGATTTTCAGAAAAATGCGAAATTACCAAGTTTAACTTTTGGTTAAGTTTTTAAGTGTTTTGCTACCTACGTTAAAAAATTTTATTTGCAATTTTTTTCTGCCTTTTTAGGTGCCTATTTTGCGATTTTTAGTGCCTAAAAAACGATTCATTATAAAATTTTAAAAAATCATAAGAAAAATTTTCCAAATTTTTTTTTATATAGTTTTTTCTTATAAATTTACTAATTTTTTTTTGAAAAATTCTAATTTAAAAAAAATTTCGGGAGGAAACAATACGGTGGAAACTGATTTGGGGGGTGAACTGCTCCCGTTTTAAGCACCACTGGGTAAAAAGTACCAAAAAAATTTAGAAAACAAAATATTTTTTTGCATTTTGCCAGAACACAGACTTTGGCTTCACCACCTTCGTTGGCGGTCCTGGCATTCTGGGAGGGGGCGAATGCGATGAGAACAATGTTGACATGAAATACATGTTTGTGTTGGAGGACGGCGTGACGCTTGAAAATGCCATTCTGGACTCGCCGGGCATGGGCATTTTCTGCAGAGGCAGTTGCACGCTGAAGAACATTTTGTAAAATTTTTTTTTAATCGTATTAAGGGCATAGCAGCAGCTATACACCTTGTTTCAGGGGGCGGAGTCATTTGGCGAATTTGTTGATAGATTTGCACATAAACTGCTGAATTGTGGATTTTTTGAAAATTAGCGAAATTTTCTTTTTGGGAATTTGGGTCAGGGGGGGGGGGGGTCTTGGAGGGAGTACCAATAAGGAAAATAGTAATTTTCAGTAAAAATACTTTTTTCCTTTAATCTAAGCGTTTTAATATCTAATTCAAACACTGTCAAAAACTGGCACAATTTTTTTTTCGCCTTTTCTCACGAAAATGCCATTCTCAGGGCAATCTATTTAATCCTCAACCCGAGTTGGGGTTGAAGACCGGGGTTGAACACGTCGGGGATAGTGATAACCGCGAAAAATGGACAAACATTTCGAGTTCGTAGTTCCACCCTTATCCAAACCAATGGTGCCGCGAAAGCGGCAAGTATATTTAATTAAGTTTTAATTCTTTTTAAAAAATATTTTCATTTTTGTATTCATTAAATGAATAAGGGGGAGGAACAAATTCTAACAGAGACTATTCGAAATTTTGGTCCTTGTCCTAATTGAACGAACTTGATGCTAACATTCGATAACCTTAAATTCCACTCTTAGCCTGGAATATTTCAAATAATTTTAAGTTTCAAAACGGTTATGACTAGAAATCGTTTTTTGAGAATAATCTTTTGGCCATAACTTTTTTGAAGTTAATGAAACTTCATAAATTTTCAGGCTAACAGAGAGCAATTAGGACAATCAGATGACACTAATTTTTCCAATTAGGCCAAAATTTTGGGCAATATTTTCCCGGTTGGACGCACTTTTATAAAACGATGTTTCAGTTACAAAAAATTATGCTTTCATGCTGCCGGGTTTGGTTACGTGGACATCAATCAAGTGCACACTTACAAAGTGATTGGTGGCGGTGGCATGGGCTCACCGGACAAAGTGATAATTGTTCATTAATAATGTGTTGAGTACAAATAAATAACCAAAAAGCGGATTTATATCGGCAAAAATTGTTAAAACGGTTTTTCCCCACCTGCAGTACTTCACTCAGTCGGGCCAAGGGGAAACGCAAATCACCGGTTTTTGTGGAGACGGTGGGTTTATTATTAGACATTATGACAAAATTAATCACACAGATAATTGGTAAAATTTATGAAATATTTATGTGTAATAATTTTTAAATGTAGGCAAGTTCGGAAAGCTGTTCTGCTCATGTGGCAACTGTCCTGATCAGGTGACACGCCATGTCACTGTTTCAGACATCAAAATGCGGGGACCCGGACTGACGATTGTCTGTATGTTTTTCGACAGAATATGTACATTCTGTGTCAACCAGCAGCAGAGCGTGCTGCCCGAAAATGCGAACTGTTGTGATACAGTAGTGAAAATATTCAGGGATCAGAACCCTACAGTATTCATTCAACTTTGCATTTTCTTGCACGCCCGGCCTAAGGATGCCATGGAATTCCGAATTCAGAGCATTTTGGGTGTCGTAATTCTGAGTTTTGAAATTCGTGCAGTTTCAGGCTTACGGACATTTCTTTTTTATTTTTTAAATTATAAAGTCTGCTTACTTTTTGTCCATAAAAAGTTTTAAATTTCCAAATTTCGATACTTGAGGATCCCAAATAGAGGACACTTTGAATCGAGGGGGGGAAGGGGTTGTAAAAGGCCGGCACCCCTTCGCAAATTTGGACGTTGACCACACCCCACCCCCTCGAACTCCCCCTTTTTCACTCATAATTTGAGGGTCGAAACATGGTTTTTTATTTTACGAATATTTTGAGGACCAGAATTTTAGAGAGGGGGGGGGGGAGGGTGTGAGAGTGTAGGGCACCATACAGTTAAAGGACAAACTCATTCGGTGTTTAGCTGTCAACAAAAAATACAGTGATACAGCATCATTGAGTGGCATTCATTTGTATGGTCAAGATTCACCAAGCACAGCGGTCGAATACATTTGCCAGGTTTAGCAGGTTTTGGCCAGGACCTCAGCCCCTTCCCCCGCTTCAGACATACCTCGGCCAGTCCGACAGATATCCACAACAAGAATACATGCCCAACGAGGACGGGCAGGGCCCGTGCGGCTACAGCACCACCCAAGTGGCACTGGAGACGGCGGGTGCCGTGTCGTCAACGCCCCAGCAGCAAGTCCCAACCGCCGGTGGCACGCCCACTGCTGCTGGTCAACAGAACCCGCAGAACACAGTCCCAACCGCCGGTGGCACGCCCACTGCTGCTGGTCAACAGAACCCGCAGAACACAGTCCCAACCGCCGGTGGCACGCCCAGTGCTGTTGGTCTACAGTACCCACCGAACATGATCGATCCAATCACTGGGCTACCGGACCCAAAAATCATTGACCCGGCCACCGGGCAACCGTACCCAAACATCATTGACCCTGCCACCGGGCAACCGTACCCAAAAATCATCGACCAGACCACCGGGCTACCGTACACCCCATTCCGCTATTACACAAACATGCCCCAGCGTTCGACGTTCCCCAACTATTTCGGCAGCGAATTCAGCGCCAGCAGCAGACTGCCAAGACCGCTGTTCTCCTCCTCATTGTGGGGCTCAAGCACGTAAGACCGGTTAAAGTGCATAAAACACACATACACTTATCGGTATCATGACAAGTCATAGAAAAGGCAGCTCGTACAATTGCTTAGGCCTAGCTCTTTAGGCTTAAATATGCCTTAGCTTTAGGTTAGGCCTAGGCTTAGGCGTGCTTGAGACTAGGCTTGGGCTTAACTTTGACCTTAGTTTGTAAAATATGTACGAGTTGCCTTTTGTACTGAGTTGTCATTGGCCCCAATGCTCATCATGGGTTGATTGGAGTTCAGGGCTGGGCACAATTTTAGATTCGGGTTTTTGCGTTTCGAGGGATTCAAAGTTCGAATTTTTCCATTTTCTCGGGCTTTTTGTTTATGATTTTGGCTGGCATATATTTCTATGTTTAATTTGCCTACCTCAAATCATTCACAGTTTCTACGTTTGCTTGCTGATCAGTCTGTTTGTGCCACAAATTCCGAATACTCTGATGATCCGTAGGCCACCCGAATCAAATTTTATTATATATATTTTTTGTTTTTAATATTGATTTTTGCACGGTAAAATTCAGATCATAATGATCAATTTGTGGAAATTGACTCCAAATATTTGTCCTGTAATCCGATCACCAATCACATGCCAGCCGAAGATGATGAAGAGGAAGACGAAGAAGAAGAAGGCGGATTCTACTGTAAGTTCACAGTACGCCTGGAGCAACAGGAGGGGAACAAATGTGTTAGCCGAACGCTTGATTTTGGAGAAATTGGAGGAGGACGAGACAAAGGCAAAAGCAGACCGACTGTTGAACGAAAGGATAATGCCAAAAAGTTCACTGATCAGCGCAAGAAAAGTGCCAAAAACAGAATTGACCGGCTGAACGACAATGCCAAAAATGGAGCTACTGACAAGAAGGCCAGTGCCAAAAACAGCATTGATCGGCTGAACGATAATGCCAAGAATGGACCCACTTACAAAAAGGAAAGGGCCAAAAACAGAATCACTAATCAGAAAAAAGGATCCACTGATAAACGAAAATGAACGCTATGGGCTTTTTCTCTGTTATTGGGTAACGATGTGATTTCTGAGAAACAGGCACACTCTTTCTGTACATGGGTGTTTGTTTTGCCTGTACCTGTATTTTGTTTGCTAAATTGAAGAAAAAATTCTATTTTTTAAAAATTAAAAAATTTTTCTTTGTAAATTTTTCAAAAAATACAACAGGTACAGCCACCTCAGAATCCCAGGCCAGCCTTGGCCGACCTATACACTTTTCCTGTATAGTTGGTTCACTTATTAGTGTTCGCTAGAATCGCTTGGTGCCAGAAAAGTTGGAAAAGAGTGGCAAAATTCGAAAGTTCAGCCAAAAATTAAATTTAGACCTTAAAAAGCATAACATTTTGGAAAAAAATTATTTTTACATTCTAATAAATTCCTAAATTCAACGAATAATACCAATTTCATTTCGAGAGAAAATTTTTTAAGAAGAATGGCAAATTTTAAATGAAAAACTGGTCAAAGGTTAGCGGATAAATTGGGGATTCGTGTTAAATTTATCAAGAAAATTAGTTAGTGTTATGGAAAAACTAAACGAGTTTTCAGGAAATTTCATGAAACGCAAATAAAATATTTTAAAATTGGCCCTCTGACACCCCAGCAGAATTGGCAATTTTGTGTATTCATTTCTTTTTTTTTTTTGTATCTAACTTTTTTTTTTCAGCCTTTCATAAACTTTATTATTTGTGCATGTGCGAAGAAATATTTTGTCATATAATTTTCTGCTGATGTCGCCTCAAATTGGCCATTTTTTGTGGCACTTTAAAATTTGCGCCCAAAAGATTTTCAAATTTAAATCACTCATAAAAAAGTTTTATTGATTGATCAATTGTGGGTCAAATGAAAATCGATCAGCAATCCTTTTTGCCCGCGCTTTTCCATCATCATTTCTTGCTGCTGACGGCACGGCATGGCTGGCTACAAATTGGACAGGCGGCGCATCACGCCGGCCAACTCGGCACGGAGAAAGCAGTCTCCGCCGACCGACTGCCGCTGCCGCTCATCAGCCCTACTATTGTGGTATTAGCGGACAGTAGCGAAACCGTCGGTACGGTAGTCGATGAGGATCTACGGTAGATGGTTGTGGAGGTAGTGGTCTAGTAACATGTTTTATTAATTTTTAATAGAAAAGATACAGAATAAATTAACTGAACTTATGTCAATTACCACTCTTATGATCAAAAAAATGTGTTCAAGAAAATTGTAAGAAAAAATAATATCAATAAAATAAATGATAAAATAAATATTCATACCTAATAAAATAACCAAATTAATTTTCGAGATTTTCTTTCATATTTGGTACATATTTTGGACTTTTTTCTTTTATATTTTCACTTTTTTATAAAATTTTTGAAATCCTCAAAAAAACCAAAATTTCGGCAAATTTTTTGTACATATTTTCATTTTTTTACAATTGAGAATTTTTGAAAATTTATAGTGAAAATGATTATGAAAATGTACCACTGAAAAATACCAAAAAGTAATTTTAAAGTAATAAAAGATGATTCTAAGCCTATTTTGATCGTTTTTCATTTGTCTTTATTTAATAGAATTTATTAAATGCAAAATTTTATATTAAATTTGGAGTGATCATTTTTAGGAATCATTAAAAAATCAAACTCATTAATTACGAATTGCCTTTTGTACGGGTTGTCATGACACTGTTTAATTGCTGCGTCCGTTGCTTATAATTGGTATATAGGCTGCTGGACAAGCATCGCCGAGAGTGATTTGCAAAAGTTTCATCGGTTACAGCACACTGGAAAATCGGTATTTTTTCGTTTTGGTGCCAAACCCCTTTTTAAAAAAGACGAACTAGCCGTTTAGTATTCTGACACTAATGTGCATTTTTTTGACTTTTTTATTTTTCCTGCTTGTTTTCTCGAAATATTTTGGCATACCTTTTTTTTTTGTAAAAAACGATTTTTAAGAGTATAATTTCAAAAAAAAATTGTAAAAAATTTATAAATTTAAATAATCAAAAATTGGTAATAAAAAATTTTGTACGAAAAAATGTGAAATTTTTTATTTTAATTTTGACAATAATTAAATTTTCTTAAAAATTCCCCATAAAGGGGAGAGACAATAGAAAATTTATCTTTCATCCCTTCCTTATTTACATCGCATCTTTTATTATATAAAAATTTAATTAAAAAAAGAGAATATGATTGTTTTTTATTCCTGTTTTTGTTTCAGTGAGAAAATTTTTATTTTTAGTTGTGTACATTATTTAATAATATTTTTTGTTATGTTCTTTATTTGCGTTTATTTTATTTATATATAATTCGTATTATTTTTTTTCTTTCAAAAAATCATTTCTTTTTTTATAATTTTAATTTTAAGAAAGAATATTTGTTATTTTAAAATGAATTTGTTATTGTTAAAGAGAAAAGAATTTGTAGCTAAAGAGCGGTGTATTTATGATTTTGTTTAGTAACAAATGGAAGAAGCAAAAGGATTTTGAATTTGTTTTCATTTTTGTAATATGTAATGTTTTAATAAATCCCAAGTTTTATAATAAGCCAACAAAAAAAATTTGTTTACAGAAAGTAAACAAATACTAAATAACAGGTATAAAGAGTCATTAGACAACATAAATAGTCCCGAGAATATGCAATTCTTAAAAAATACAACAACTAACCGGCAATTTTGTTTTTTATTTTTAAACAAGTTTTCTGTCAACAAACTAATGACCACAATTTGGCATAAAAATAGATTTTCGGAATGCTATTTTGTTTTGTTGTTGCCGATCAGTAAATTTAGCTAAAAACAACAGTTGTGAACTGGATAAAAACACGCAAATGCGCCTCTAGCTAGCAATTCTCCAGGAATTTGAAAACCAATTTTTAGTCGGATTCTGATTGATGGTGTTCGAGCCTGGGAATGACTCAAAGAACTCAACATTGCTGTTCACAGATTTTATAATTATTCTTCAAAAATTGGTCTTTTTTGGGTGCCAATTAATTTATTGTAACATTAAAAATGTGAATGTTACCAAAATTCAATGACAAAATAATTTTTTTTACAGTTATATCTTTTAGAACCTGAACATTTTTGTGAATTGTTTTAATAGTTATAACAAAACTCTAAGAGAATTGCGATTTTTCTAAGTAGGATTATACATTTCATTTCCAAAAAAATAATGCCTTAAAAATTAAAGATTTAAACTACAAAAATGCCGTTTTTATCCCAGGTTTTCGCTACTGTTCCAAAATACTATTCCAATAACTAACCGTTCCCCCTCTCGTAAATAGCGTTCCGTTGCGCTTTTTCAAGAATATTTTCCCACAAATATGACAAGCATTGGCACCTTCAGTATGCTTTTATTAAATAAGCAGCAAAGCCAAATAATAGCAATAAAGAATGCAAAAAGAAAATAATTTGATGTCATATTGATGAATTGTAGTGAGTAATTAGTAATTAGAATATAAAATTATTAAAAGTTACGCATCGATTGTTATTTAACAATAAAAATGATCACCAGACCATGAGAGCGATTATTGAAAGAATTAATTAATTTCCTTAATATATGATGTAATTCATCATCTTGCATGTTGCCAATCTTTTATTTTGAGTATTATTTAAAAAATTGATGCCTAACCAAAGGAAAAATATTCTTTTTTTTTGCTAAATTTTCATAAAAATTCAAAATTAAATAATTCGTTTTTAGTTTTAAAGCCTCAATATCTTATTTTTAACTTCTAAGAATTAATTTCACACGTCAAAATGAGATGTTGGTCTCTTAAGTGATTAAAATGTGGCCCCGACAATCCGTCAGTGGACAATTCGAAAGCAAATTTTTTTTTTGCGCAATAATCAAAAAATTTGCGAAAATTAACAAATACAATTTTCATATATTTTTAACATTTCTAGTTACTTAATATTTCTATTAATTGACCATCTCGAGAAATTATAATTTTATTTTAAAATGATTATTTCATAATTTTTATAAAGTAACACAAATTATTAATTCACTTTTTTAGCGACTTAAATTAATTTTCACATGATTTATAAATAAATCTGGGTGTTTTAAAGAATAAATTTGCTTATGGATTATTTACTGACGGATTGTCCACGACTTTTCTTTCCCAAAGAGTCGGGGAATAATCCTAGATAAATTTTGTTCTAGTTTCAGTTGGGATAGGATTCCAAGGCCCCAAAAATTTTCGGAAAGAGAAATCGCAATTCCGAGGCCCAAAAATGTCGGAAATGAGAATTACGTACAGCTGATGTCCAGCATTTATATAATATGCGGTTAATTTTGAAATTGTAAAAAATTTCTTTGCGACTAAGTATATCTCAAAAAATTTAAAATTGTTTCTTTTTTCTGAAATTTAGAAGAAACGTACTAACGGGGCCAAATCTTTCATTCCTTGTTATCCGAATTTTTTTTTTAATTGTTTAATATTTTTTTCCCGAAATTGTACACAAATGTCCGTCCGCAAATGTACGGAAGGCGGGGGAATAGATTAAAAATCAAAGAATCTTTATTAATATCAAAAAATAATGAATTTTAAGCTGAAAATAATTTATTTATATGCACAGTTTGGCCTTAGTGTTTTTCTACATTTCTAGGGGCATATAGAAGAAAATTAAGTACAATTTTAAGCATAAAATGATCATTTAAAATCAAATATTAAGTACAATTTTTACGCATAAAAATGATCATTTATAATCATTTATAATATCTACAATAAAATGAAATAATAAAAAGAAAATTAAGTACAAATTTTTTAAGCATTTCACTGAATTCTCTCATAAATTGCCTTTGAAAAGTTGGTTGGTCTATGACTTTTAGCAGAAATTATATTATTTCAGATATCAAAAATCAATTAAATTCTTGGGGGAGGGGAATTTGCGAAGGGCTTCCAGTCATGCAAATCCTATGATTTTTTTTTTTTTTTTGCTTTTCAAACTTAAACTGACAATATTAGTAAAAAAATAATAATAAAATGCAAAAAATGAGGGAAAAAAAAATTAAAATATAAATTGGAATTTTAATGAATTCTTTGGGAAAGATTATCAATTTCCATAAATCTCTTGCTTTTCTTAAACAAAAACTTACTTTTAAATAATTTTATATATAAAACAATCGCTCCAAAAAATAATTTTCTTTTTAAAATTTTAACCAAAATTGCCGCGGAGTCACTCAATTCCGCGGATCGCGGATTTAAAATCCCGCGGTCGCGAATTGCGGATCGTGGAAAAAATGCCGCGAATCGTCTATTGTGCATCGCGGTCGTGCTCCACCCCTGACACCTACCTCTACCCCGGCGCTCTGCACCACGACAAACCCCGACCCTTTAACCCGAGTCTTATTCTTAATTAAAATAATATTGAAAAAAGAATAGAAAATTATAAAATAGAAATGAAATAGTTATTATATTAAAATTAAATTTGCAAATAAATTCAGAAGGATAATTTTATGAAAAAAAAATATTTGTATGAAAATAATTTGATAATTTGGTGGATTTTTGGGGCCATTTTTTGTGGCCAACGTTTTGTAAGTTAAGCGGGCAGAAAAATCTCATTACCATGAGCGCATGTTAAGAAAAATGAAAATAACATTTGAATAACGAGACAACTTTTTAAAAATTGCTCATACAAATTAAAAAAATAATAAAATTTAGTATATTACATCTTTCATATTTATTTAATTTTTTCACGGCGTTTTCTTAATTTATTTCGGTTTAAATCTTATTTGAATTGTTTATGTCAAATTTTTAATTAATACGCTTTTAGTTACTCTCGAAAAACTCAAAAATATACTTATTTAACAAAAAATAGAATATTCAAACAAGGCTCAACACTTTTATAGTAAATAATATGAAAAAATGAATCGAATAATAAAAAGTGTCATTTAAGAAACGAATAAGAAACAGCAATGTTTTCACAAGTAACAAGTAACAACTTTAGTAATTAAAAAAAATTGTTGCAAAGACTTTTTCGGTATTATAAACTAAAAAATTTGTTACTTCTTTACAATACCTTATGGTTTTGGTATAAATTGGTTCAATTTTCAGAAACCGAAGCCCTTCGATTTTTTTGTTTGATCATCTCAGGAAAAAGTTCCTTTTTCCAATTTTGAACTGATTTTATGTCAATATTATATTGAGCAGCAATTCTCGAATTCGCCATTCCTTCATTCTTTAGTTTTTTATAATTCTTTTTGAATTCTTCTTTTAGTTCCATGTATTCTTGTCTAACTAAATTTTTTTAGTTATTTTCAGAAGTCTTTCAATATATAATAAATTAAATAAAATTCGATTATGTATGTTTATATACTAAATAGATATAATTAAAATATTTTTTAATTAAAATTTTTTTTAACCAAAAATACAAAAAATACATGTGATTCATCTATTATTCATATGAGTTCAACTTTTTGCATTACTTTTTCTTTTTTCTGGGAAAAATTCCATTTTCCACCTTTGAACTGTGTCTCTGTTAATTTTATATTGAACAGCAATTTCTGAATCCGCCATGCCTTCATTCTTTAGTTTTTCATAATTATTTTTGAATTCTTCTTTTAGTTCGATGTATTCTTGTTTAGTTAAAAATTTTTAAGTTATTTTCATTAGTTTTAATATACAATAAATTAAATAAATTCGATTATTAAAACAATAACATTTTATTTAATTTATATCATTCTAATTATATTTATAAAACATCAAATGGTAATGCTGAAACCTTAACAAAAACTTAATAGATTTTAGTTACAAATTTTTAAATATTTAGAAGATGTTTTATATTATTATTATTTATATGTTTATATTATAAGTAGAGATAATTTAATAAATTTTTTTAATAAATTTTTTTCCAAACTAAAAATAAATGTTCTAATTCATCTATTATTCATATTAGTTCAACTTTTGCATTACTTTTTATTTTTTCAGGGAATAATTCCCTTTTCCACTTTTGAACTGTGTCTCTGTCAATTTTATATTGATCAGCAATTTCCGAATTATTGATGCTTTCATTCTTTAGTTTTTCATAATTTTTTTTGAAATCTTCTTTTAGTTCGCAATATTCTTGTCTACCTAAATTTTTTTACCTTTTCAATTATCTTTGAAATTTTTCTAATAAAATATTCAATTCCGCTATTATTATATGAACTCAACTTTTTGCATTACTTTTTCTTTTTGTTGCGCGAACTTTTGAAGAATATACAGCAGTATTAGCGCCGTCATAATCAACTAAATATATCATTTTATCCCCATTTCGTTATTATCAGTAATAATGCTTTATCATTATTAGCAACAATTCAAGTAATCTTGAACCCATGGCTCAATAATATTTTACGATTGAAAAATTAATTAACGGTTACTTGGTAGATCAATGTTCGGCTGAACAAATGAAGATTCTTCACAATGACCAGCAGCAATTTCTAATTCGTTAAATCTTTTTAATAGATTATCACTGTCTACATCAATTTTGTCTGCCCCTTCAAAAATTAAAATACCATAATTAATTAAAAAAGAAACTAATTGCATAATTATTTCGGTGGTAGTTTAATTCAAGGAGATTTAATTGATCCTTTTATAACTTAAATGAAATTTCTTATTGAGAAAGTTTCTAAATCATCTTTTAATCTTAATTCAAAATGATTATATTAAAATTTTTTAAGTTACTACACTAACAAAAAGAAGGCACAAAAAATTACCCGCACTTGGGACATGTTTATCTTTGTTTGTTGGATTTTTAATAATTCCGCAAATCTTTTTCCAGTTCTTAAATGATGATTCATCAACCCCATACAGTTTCTTTATCCCTCATTGTTTTGGAAAGTTCTTCATATGCAGTTTTGAACTTTACACAAAAATTCAGGTCTAAGTTTTGAAAATATTAAAAATATTTGGTCTTACTTATAAGTTTTTAAATTCAATTAAATTTTTAGTAGCTTTTTGTTGTCCAAAATGTTTATTTACTTACAAATAAATAACTTTTAAATTTAATCATGCCTGATGTTGCTCCAAATTTTTGTTTAAAGACTGGTTCAAATCCCTCCATTTGATGGTCATTATACACAAGCTCATTCCCACCATCAAATAGATTTTCTTAAATACTTAAAACATTATGTATACAAAATAATAAATAATAATTTATTTCTTTATTTCGTGATTAATTTGGTTGAAAATTTTTAACATGTCATATCCGAGATCAACGACCTATAAAACCCACAGATATCAATGTTTAGTCAAAATTCTTTAAATTATTACCCCAATTCTTCGGGATATCCGTTACATTTTGAGGTTCTAATTCACCTGTGAGAAATCTTATATGATCCCTCAACGTCTTACCATGTAATAAAGGTGGTCTTGAGGTCATAAAAATTACAGGAAAGTCAGCATTTTATTTTCACTGAGTTGTTTTTCAATTTTTTTTCTGATAAGTGGAGAAATTTTTAATTTAAATTTTTAATCAAAAAGTATTTTTTCAGGGCAGACTCGGTTTTTTTTTTTCAAAATTCTGGTGCCCAATCCCATCCGGGCTCTAACCACCAGTACTGTTACTCTTAAAGAATCCTATTATATTTACTATCATATGTATAGCAATTGTCAAGATTTGGCAGATCTTATAAGCCATCAATCCCGTCAAATGTCATATCAAGTTCTTCATCTTGTTCCTCACCACTTGCACCTTTGCATTCATTAATGCTGTTAAGCCAAATAAAACTTATAGAAAATATCAAAAAAGATTGGTGCATCATTTGTAGAAAAATATAATTTTAATATCTAAAATTATATTATAACGTAGATAAGAAGTATTTTAGAGAATGTATAGCATACTTTATGGGTATAATGTTGTATATTAATAAATATATGAAATTATTATTCATGAAGAATGGATCCTAAGCCTTCCCATTTTTAATGTAATTGATTAGTATCACATGAATTGCTTATTCTTATATATATTTAATAGAATTTTATTATTTTATTTTTTGCAAGAAACACGAATTTCTAAGACAGGCTATAAACTTTTAGATATGAAGAACAATTACAAGTTTAAAATTAAATCCAAAAAATTGAATTTTCATTCTCAAAGGGTTCGCAAATTTTCAAAATTCGGAGAAATTTTTTAAGATGGCAAAAGAATATTCAAATTATTTATGTCGAAGAAAAGTGGAAGGAAATGTACATGGATATGACGGACAAATGATCACATTTGGATTATACGGAATTGAGAAAATGAAAGAGCATTTGACACAAAAATATAAAGTCCGTCTTAGCGTTGTGCATTTCATGCAAAAGAATTGGCAATGTGAGAAAATTGGGGAGAGATTTGAAGAAAAATGTCAAAAATATCGAAAATATTTGGACATTTTATATGAATATTTATTCCGATTATATACTAAAGGTTTCGAGAGTGTTTTGGAAAGATTATGAAATTCTCAATTATGAAATAAAATTGGTGAATGAGGAGGAATTGCATTTGGAAATTAAAAAGAGAAAAAAATTTGGGAAGAATTCGAGCAAAAAATGGAAAAAATGTATGAAAATATGAAAGGAAATGCCAAGAAAGAAAAGGTGAAATTGGAAAACTAATAGAAAATGCAGCAACTGTCGAGGAAAGGAAAACTCTGAAAAATGAATTTAATGACAAATTTGGCGCTTTCATTTCTTCACGATCTTCATAAAAATCCTTTTCACAAAATGATTGACTCTTCTCATTTTTTAAAAGATTCTTCTCTTTTCCTTTCGAAGAACTTTTATTTTTCAATTTTCATCTTTCATAGATATTTTATTTGCTTCATTTTTTATAATGTTTAAACTGTTTTACCATTAAAACAAGAAAATTTATTCATTTATCGCTTTGAATGAATCCATGAAAAATGTTTAAATCTTAAGATTTTTTATTATTTATTTTTTCACTTTAAAAAATTAAACTTGAAAAATTCCCAGGTTGTTCAAGGTCCGTTCACAGTTAATTCGAAAATGTGTTCAAAGTATTAGTCAATTTTTGGTTAATGCTTTCGCATTTTTCTAAAAATGCGTCTGATATATGAAAAATAAATCACTTTAGGACGAATCAATTTTTCTTAATAACATTTGCATTAAAAAATGGGAATTTTCAAATCACTATTAATTTTTATTTGGCACTTTTAGATTTTGTTCTGATTTGATAAGAGTTTTTGCTCAAAAAATTTTTGAAACTTAATTCTTGAGCCCATCAATAGGGGAATATTTTTCACATTGAAAACTCGATTTTTATGGAATCCATTAGATTATTATTTAGACAACACCAAAAAATTGTTTTAATTGTACAATTATAGTAAAAATTAAGCATTTTAAATTAATATTATGATATTAGCTTTAGACCTATATTCGTAAGAACCGACGAATAAATGAAATTTTCCATTTTTCAATAATATTATTTAAAGATTTATAAAAAACTCCGAAGAAGCAATTATAGTAAAATAATTAAATATTTTTTGGTAAAAGTTCAGATTACCGACAACATCGAATTTGCATATAAATTATATATCAATCGATTCTTCTCAATGAGAGAAGTCGAATGGTACCATTTTTAGGGCGCGGCGACAATTTTGAACAGAGTTACAGACCCGGGACTGAAGTGTCCAAATGGCTTTGGGACTGAACCGTCCAATGACTAAAAACGCAAGAATCTCCAACAAAATATATATCAATCGATTATTCTCATCTCTAATGTAAGAATATGTAAACTTTTACAAAATACAAACAAGGGATCCCTTTTTGAGGGCGCGTAGCGCCCGCCTTGGCGAGCATGCGAAGACGGAGCAAGTAGTGGGGCGAGACGAAGGGCGGAGGAAGAAGTCTGACGAGCGCCACAGGCGGTTGACTGCGGGGGCCCGAAGGGCCCCCGCCAATCAGTCAACCGCCTGCGGATCACGCGCGGACTTCTTCCGTAGCCCGTAGTCTCGCCCCACCTACTGGCCGCCGTAGTCGAGTGTGCGGTGTTATGGCCAAAACACACTCACCTATTCACTTTTAGTTTGTACAATTCAATCCCGTTCCTCATATAATTTATAACCCTAGTCATAATTCATAAAAACCCTTTGGACGGTTCAGTCCCAAAGCCATTTGGACACTTCAGTCCCGGGTCTGTAACTCTGTTCAAAATTGTCGCCGCGCCCTAAAAATGGTACCATTCGACTTCTCTCATTGAGAGGAATCGATTGATATATAATTGGAATGCAAAATCAATGTTGTCGGTAATCTGAACTTTTTCCTATTTTTTATACAAATATTTTAAAGAAATAATATTATTTGAATTATTCTTTCGTCAATGTTATTAAAATTTTATATAATGCAATTTGTGCATTTCTTTTCAGCCGAGGATAACACAGCTGGTGACAACTCACCTTTAGGACAATTTACAAAAATTTCCCGGTTTATTTTTCCAGAATTTTGGGTAATGTTTTGGTAAACTCTTCGCATGTTTAAATATTTCAAGAATTTTGCAATGTTTTGAAAGACTCTTCCCGGGTTTAAATGTTTTCAGAATTTTAGGTACTGTTTTGGTTCACTTTTCGTGTTAACTTTCACGGTTTAATATTTTCAGAATTTTGGGTAATGTTTTGGTAAATTGTTCCACTGTTTAAATGTTTTCAGAATTTGGCACTTTCCCGGTTTATTTTTCCAGAATTTTGTAATGCTTTGAAAAACTCCTCCCGGTTTAAATATTTTCAGAATTTGGTAATGCTTTGAAAAACTCCTCCCGGTTTAAATATTTTCAGAATTTTGTAATGTTTTGAAAAACTCCTCCCCGGTTTAAATATTTTCAGAATTTTGGGTAATGTTTGGTCAATTGTTCCACTGTTTAAGATTTTCAGAATTTAGGTAATGTTTGATAAATCGTTCCACTGTTTAAGGTTTTCAGAATTTTAGGTAATGTTTTAATAAAAATTTTCCCCGGTTTAAATATTTTCAGAATTTTGGGTAATGTTTGGTCAATTGTTCCACTGTTTAAGATTTTCAGAATTTTAGGTAATGTTTGATAAATCGTTCCACTGTTTAAGGTTTTCAGAATTTTAGGTAATGTTTGATAAATCGTTCCCCTGTTTAAATATTTCCAGAATTTGGCACTTTCCCGGTTTATTTTTCCAGAATTTTGTAATGTTTTTAAAAACTCCTCCCGGTTTAAAGATTTTCAGAATTTTAGGTAATGTTTGATAAATCGTTCCACTGTTTAAGCTTTTCAGAATTTTAGGTAATGTTTTAATTCCCTTGTTTAAATATTTCTAGGATTTGGCACTTTCCCGGTTTAAATGTTTTCAGGCTTTTAGGTAATGTTTGATAAAATACTCCCTTCTCTTGTTTCCAGAATTTTGTTATGTTTTGGTTAACTTTTCGTGTTTCCATTCCCGGTTTAATATTTTCAGAACATTGGGTAAAGTTTTGGTCAAATCTTCGTGTTAATTTCAAGTTTACTCCTCATTAAATGGAATTCATTAAAATTTTCTTTAGACAACCAAAAAAATTAATTGCCTTTTGGATCCAATGATTAATCCAAATATGAAATGCGGGACTGTTTAAACATTTAAATTTTTCTTAAAAAATAATATAAAAAGATTTTAATTGGATTTTGTACCCAATGAAAATTATTGTCAAAGAGATGGAAATCCAAAACATGAAATGCTGGACAATTTAAAACCATTCGATTTAAGATTTATAAAATAAAATAGAACAATTAACGGGCAAGTTTAACAAGATATTTTTGACTAATCCTCAAATTATATTTTGAACGGCAAATCCAATCAAAGGAAAGAAAGAATGGCATTTGTCTCCATTTTTTCGCTATATTTTATCAATTTTACTTTATTCTTTTCGTTTGTATATTCTTTCTTTTTGTTTTATTTCTCTTTTATTTTATATATTTTCATTTTTTTCTCTTTTTTCTTCCAAAGTTTCTTTTTCTTCCCATTTTTTCCAATGTTTCATCAAAATATTTTTGTTGCAATTTTTTCTCTTTCGTTTTATTTTTATCAATTTCGTTTATCAAAAATATAATTAAAATGAATAATAGGCGGATTTTAATTTTAAATCACATTTTATTATAGTTTCCGGGAAGAAATAATTGAAAAAAATCATTAAAAAAAGAGAAAAAAAACAAAAAAGAAGAATATACAGGAGAAAAAGAATGGAGAAAATGAATTCGAAAATAGCAAAAAAAAAAAAATATGAGTGACAATCAAATTGCTAAAACATTAAAACTTAGTCTAAATACCATTTTAAAATAGTAAAAAAAGAATTTTCGGCATCTGAAATTGACTGCTGATGATAAGATCGAAAAGTTGTTCAAAATTTGCCGACAGTTCTCTCCAATCTTGACATTCAATCGAATCTGATGAAATATACTCGCAATGAAAATTGTCAAAATGCAACTGCTCGAAAAAACGGTGAACGAATGAATGGTTGCACACTCCGAGAAAAGATGAACAGCTGAAGCAATTTCGTAGCAATCATTATTAGTGCTGAAAGAGACCGAAAGTTTTCCCAGACTAGAGACTGAGACATAAAATCCTGAGACCGAGGCCAAAAAAAACCGAGACTTTTTTTTCAAAAAATTTTCGTATTCGCTAAAAATCGATTATATTTTTTGAGGCTTTTCCTAACCATTTTTGCTTTTTTTTTTTTACAAAAGCTTAGAGTACCAGGAACTCATAAATGCAAGAAAACAGCAAATACAGACATCAAGAAAAAAAAAATTACAACGAGAAAAAAACGAAAGTCAACTTTTTCGAGAATATTCATGAATAATTTTATGTTGTTATTTTTAGCTGAGAATTTAGGTATACTGAAAGTTCTTTTAAACTTCAATCTTTCGTTTAGATATTGGCCAAGTGAAAAAAGTTATGGCCAAAGTCTGATCATACGCCACCACTTGTGTCAATTTCATCATTCATTTCAAAACTGCATGAATCAAAACCAATTGAACAATTCAAATTGATTAACGACCGAATCAATGAGAAATGACAATGCACAAAGAATCAGATTATAATTAGGTGATGAAGCGACACTAATCAGTGGGAGAATGGAAATTCGAACAATTGGAGAATGTCCAATTTATTGTTTTTATCGTGCAATTATTCAAGTGATACTTCCCTGCACTGAGTAGGGGAAAAACGGAAGTCTTACTTTTGATGCATTCATATTCGTTAGAGAAAAGTAAAAAGTATTTCTATATGCATTCTATTCAAAGCCAATACAGCAAATATTATCTTATATTATAGTCATAATATTTTAAATCAATCATTGATTCATTGACATGCATATTCTTATTTAATTCTTTCAGAATATTTCGATATTATTATTTTTTGTATAAACATCAATTGAATTTTAGGCTTTCCAGTGATGAAAATTTATTTAAAAGTGGTTTTCATTTTCATTAACGCCTTAATTTTTATTGAAATTGACGGAGTTGACGAACACAATAAGGAAAAACGAGAATTCGAACAAAAAAAAGAAGAAATTGATGCTAAATATGGAAATGCTCAACAACATTATTATTATCAGGCAGAGGAAGACATAAAGCCCGAAATATTGTCAAAACCCAAATCAGAACCATATGTAGAAAAAAATGAGTTAAAAATAACGGTATCAAAATCTGAAGAATATCAACTAAATGATGAAGCAATTAAACAAAGAAATGATTTGAGTTCCGAAACAATTGACACGGTAAAATTGGCGATTTTATGTACACAAAAAACAAATCTTATAATTTTCACCGGACATAACCTCGGCATCTAAATCTTTAAAATTTTAATTGATTTTTAAAAAAAAATCATTTTAAAGAATTTTTTCAAATATAAACTTTTAGTTAAATGACGGAAATTTAAAGAATCTAAAGAGCAGTGAGGGGAGTGATGATGAATTTGGAATATTAAACAAATTTAATTTCATGAAAAATACCTTACGAAGTGAAGGAATTTATAAAGAAATGACAAACGTTAAATTTGAATGCGAAATTGCCAAAAAATTGAGTACAAATCGCAGCAATATTTTTAAAATAAAGAGAAAATTTCAACAAATAAAGAAACGAAGAATGGAAGATGAGCCAACAAAACTGGAACTGATCAGAAAATTTGATCAAATGAAAAAGGATAAAATTTACGGCAACAAAAGTGAAAAGAGTGAAAGAGCAAAAATTGAACGGGAAATTTCGAAGGATTTGGGCATTAGTCGGCATCAAATTTATAAATGGAAGACCGAACTAGGTAAATAAAATTCAAAATTTTAAGGGTTAGGCTTTTAGTTTTTTAAAAAGCGCTAAATTTATGTTTTCATTAAAATTATATTAATTTGTTGAAATGAAGTTGAAATTTCAAAAAATGTGAATATATATTTATATAATTCTTTTGTTTATTAATAATTTCACTCCTTTTAAGCGGGAACAAAAAAATTTTCTAATAATCAAAGGCTTGAAAAAATAAATCAATTTGAAAAAATGAAGGAAGAAATTTCAAAAAAATTTAAAATAAGAACAACAGAGAAAATTGAAGCAAAAATTGCACAAAAAATTGGCGTTGGATTGTCCACAATTTATCTGTGGAAGAGACAATTTGGCATATCCACTCGTATCACTTTTTAATTATTTAATATTATTTCAATACTTTTTAGCAAAACTTAAACATTACACCAAAGCGGAGAAAATGGAATTTGTGAAAAAATTTTACGAATTAAAAAGCAAAAATATTTCTAGGATTTGGCACTTTCCCGGTTTAAATTTTTCCAGAATTTTGTTATGTTTTGGTTAACTTTTCGTGTTACCATTCCCGGTTTAATATTTTCAGAACATTGGGTAAAGTTTTGGTCAAATCTTCGTGTTAATTTCAAGTTTATTCCTCATTAAATGGAATTCATTAAATTTTCTTTAGACAATCAAAAAAATTAATTGCCTTTTGGATCCAATGATCAATCCAAATTGAATGCGGGACTGTTTAAACATTCTCATAAAGATTAACTAATAAAAAGGACAAAATGACTGGCAATTGAACTTAATAGAAGCGCCAACGATTTATACCTCATTAGATGGAACACATTAAATTTTTCTTAGAAAATAATATAAAAAGATTTAATTGGATTTTGTACCCAATGAAAATTATTGTCAAAGAGATGGAAAATCCAAAACATGAAATGATGGACAATTTAAAAGGTAATGTTTTAATTCCCCTGTTTAAATATTTCTAGGATTTGGCACTTTCCCGGTTTAAATGTTTTCAGAATTTTGTAATGTTTTGAAAAACTCCTTCCCGGTTTAAACATTTTCAGAATTTTGGGTAATGTTTGGTCAATTGTTCCACTGTTTAAAGTTTTCAGAACTTTAGGTAATGTTTTGATAAATTGTTCCACTGTTTAAGGTTTTCAGAATTTTAGGTAATCTTTGATAAATTATTCCACTGTTTAAATATTTCCAGAATTTGGCACTTTCCCGTTTTATTTTTCCAGAATTTTGTAATGTTTTGAAAAACTCCTCCCAGGTTTAAATATTTTCAGAATTTGGGTAATGTTTGGTAAATGTTCCACTGTTTAAGGTTTTCAGAATTTTAGGTAATGTTTTAATTCCCCTGTTTAAATTTTCTAGGATTTGGCACTTTCCCGGTTTATTTTTCCAGAATTTTGTAATGTTTTTAAAAACTCCTCACCGGTTTAAATGTTTCAGAATTTTGTAATGTTTTGAAAAACTCCTTCCCGGTTTAAACATTTTCAGAATTTTGTGTAATGTTTGGTCAATTGTTCCACTGTTTAAAGTTTTCAGAACTTTAGGTAATGTTTTGATAAATTATTCCACTGTTTAAGGTTTCAGAATTTTAGGTAATGTTTTAATAAAATATTCCGCTGTTTAAATGTTTTCAGAATTTTGGGTAATGTTTGGTCAATTGTTCCACTGTTTAAAGTTTTCAGAACTTTAGGTAATGTTTTGATAAATTATTCCACTGTTTAAGATGTTTTCAGAATTTTGGGTAACGTTTGGTCAATTGTTCCACTGTTTAAAGTTTTCAGAACTTTAGGTAATGTTTTGATAAATTATTCCACTGTTTAAGTTTTCAGAATTTTAGGTAATGTTTTGATAAATTGTTCCACTGTTTAAGGTTTTCAGAATTTTACGTAATGTTTTAATTCCCCTGTTTAAATATTTCTAGGATTTGGCACTTTCCAGGTTTATTTTTCCAGAATTTTGTAATGTTTTTAAAAACTCCTCCCCGGTTTAAATGTTTTCAGAATTTTGTAATGTTTTGAAAAACTCCTTCCCGGTTTAAACATTTTCAGAATTTTGGGTAATGTTTGATAAATTGTTCAACTGTTTAAAGTTTTCAGAACTTTAGGTAATGTTTTGATAAATTATTCCACTGTTTAAGTTTTCAGAATTTTAGGTAATGTTTTGATAAATTGTTCCACTGTTTAAGGTTTTCAGAATTTTAGGTAATGTTTTAATTCCCCTGTTTAAATATTTCTAGGATTTGGCACTTTCCAGGTTTATTTTTCCAGAATTTTGTAATGTTTTTAAAAACTCCTCCCCGGTTTAAATGTTTTCAGAATTTTGTAATGTTTTGAAAAACTCCTTCCCGGTTTAAACATTTTCAGAATTTTGGGTAATGTTTGATAAATTGTTCCACTGTTTAAGGTTTTCAGAATTTTAGGTAATGTTTTGATAAAATATTCCGCTGTTTAAATGTTTTCAGAATTTTAGGTAATGTTTTAATAAAAATTTCCCCTGTTTAAATATTTCCAGAATTTGGCACTTTCCCGTTTTATTTTTCCAGAATTTTGTAATGTTTTGAAAAACTCCTCCCAGGTTTAAATATTTTCAGAATTTTGGGTAATGTTTGGTAAATTGTTCCACTGTTTAAGGTTTTCAGAATTTTAGGTAATGTTTTAATTCCCCTGTTTAAATATTTCTAGGATTTGGCACTTTCCCGGTTTATTTTTCCAGAATTTTGTAATGTTTTTAAAAACTCCTCCCCGGTTTTAATGTTTTCAGAATTTTGTAATGTTTTGAAAAACTCCTTCCCGGTTTAAACATTTTCAGAATTTTGGGTAATCTTTGATAAATTGTTCCACTGTTTAAGGTTTTCAGAATTTTAGGTAATGTTTTAATAAAATATTCCGCTGTTTAAATGTTTTCAGAATTTTGGGTAATGTTTGGTCAATTGTTCCACTGTTTAAAGTTTTCAGAACTTTAGGTAATGTTTTGATAAATTATTCCACTGTTTAAGGTTTTCAGAATTTTAGGTAATTTTTTGATAAATTGTTCCACTGTTTAAGCTTTTCAGAATTTTAGGTAATGTTTTAATTCACCTGTTTAAATATTTCTAGGATTTGGCACTTTCCCGGTTTATTTTCCAGAATTTTGTAATGTTTTTAAAAACTACTCCCCGGTTTAAATGTTTTCAGAATTTTAGGTAATGTTTGATAAATTGTTCCACTGTTTAAGGTTTTCAGAATTTTAGGTAATGTTTTAATAAAATATTCCGCTGTTTAAATGTTTTCAGAATTTTGGGTAATGTTTGGTCAATTGTTCCACTGTTTAAAGTTTTCAGAACTTTAGGTAATGTTTTGATAAATTATTCCACTGTTTAAGGTTTTCAGAATTTTAGGTAATGTTTTGATAAATTGTTCCACTGTTTAAGCTTTTCAGAATTTTAGGTAATGTTTTAATTCACCTGTTTAAATATTTCTAGGATTTGGCACTTTCCCGGTTTATTTTCCAGAATTTTGTAATGTTTTTAAAAACTACTCCCCGGTTTAAATGTTTTCAGAACTTTAGGTAATGTTTTGATAAATTATTCCACTGTTTAAGTTTTCAGAATTTTAGGTAATGTTTTGATAAATTGTTCCACTGTTTAAGGTTTTCAGAATTTTAGGTAATGTTTTAATTCCCCTGTTTAAATATTTCTAGGATTTGGCACTTTCCCGGTTTAAATTTTTACAGAATTTTGTTATGTTTTGGTTAACTTTTCGTGTTACCATTCCCGGTTTAATATTTTCAGAACATTGGGTAAAGTTTTGGTCAAATCTTCGTGTTAATTTCAAGTTTATTCCTCATTAAATGGAATTCATTAAATTTTCTTTAGACAATCAAAAAAATTAATTGCCTTTTGGATCCAATGATCAATCCAAATTGAATGCGGGACTGTTTAAACATTCTCATAAAGATTAACTAATAAAAAGGACAAAATGACTGGCAATTGAACTTAATAGAAGCGCCAACGATTTATACCTCATTAGATGGAACACATTAAATTTTTCTTAGAAAATAATATAAAAAGATTTAATTGGATTTTGTACCCAATGAAAATTATTGTCAAAGAGATGGAAAATCCAAAACATGAAATGATGGACAATTTAAAACCATTCTATTAAAGATTTATAAAATAAAATAGAACAATTAACGGACAAGTTTAACAAGATATTTTTAACTAATCCTCAAATTATATTTTGAACGGCAAATCCAATCAAAGGAAAGAAAGAATGGCGTTTTTCTCCACTTTTTCGCTATATTTTATCAATTTTACTCCATTCTTTTCTCTTGTATATTCTTTCTTTTTGTTTTATTTCTCTTTTATTTTATATATTTTCATTTATTTCTTTTTTTTTTCCAAATTTTCTTTTTCTTCCCATTTTTTCCAATGTTTCATCAAAAGATTTTTGTTGTAATTTTTTCTCTTCCGTTTTATTTTTATCAATTTCGTTTATCAAAAATATAATTAAAATGAATAATAGGCGGAGTTTCATTATCAATACACATTTTATTATAGTTTCCGGGAAGAAATAATTGGAAAAAATCATAAAATAAAAGAGAAAATAAAACAAATAAGAAGAATATACACGAGAAAAGAATGGAGAAAATTATTTCGAAAATAGCAAAAATAAAAAAAATATGAGTGACAATCAAATTGCTAAAACATTAAAAATTAGTCTAAATACCATTCTAAAATATTTCGCCATCTGAAATTGACTGCGGATGATAGAATCGAAAAGTTGTTCAAAATTCGCCGACAGTTCTCTTCAATCTTGACATTCAATCGAATCTGATGAAATATACTCCCAATGAAAATTGTCAAAATGCAACTGCTCGAAAAAACGGTGAACGAATGAATGGTTGCACAGTCCGAGAAAAGGCCGAAGCAATTTCGTAGCAATCATTATTAGTGCTGAAAGAGACCCGAAAGTTTTCCCAGAGTAGAGACTGAGACATAAAATCCTGAGACCGAGCCCCAAAAAACACGAGAACTTTTTTTTCAAAAATTTTTCGTATTCGCTAAAAATCTATTATATTTTTTGAGGCTTTTCCTTACCTTTTTTGCTTTTTTACAAAAGCTTAGAGTACCGGGAACTCATAAATGCAAGAAAACAGCAAATACTGACATCAAGAGAAAAAAAATTACAACGAGAAAAAACGAAAGTCAACTTTGTCGAGAATATCATGAATAATTTTATATTGTTATTTTTAGCTCCGAATTTAGGTATACTGAAAATTCTTTTAAACTTCAATCTTTCGTTTAGATATTGGCCAAGTAAAAATAGTTATGGCCAAAGTCTGATCATACGCCACCACTTGTGTCAATTTCATCATTCATTTCAAAATTGCATGAATCAAAACCAATTGAAAAATTCAAATTGATTAACGACCGATTCAATGAGAAATTGACAATGCACAAAGAATCAGATTATAATTAGGTGATGAAGCGACACTAATCAGTGGGAGAATGGAAATTCGAACAATTGGAGAATGTCCAATTTATTGTTTTTATCGTGCAATTATTCAAGTGATACTTCCCTGCACTGAGTAGGGGAAAAACGGAAGTCTTACTTTTGATGCATTCATATTCGTTAGAGAAAAGTAAAAAGTATTTCTATATGCATTCTATTCAAAGCCAATACAGCAAATATTATCTTATATTATAGTCATAATATTTTAAATCAATCATTGATTCATTGACATGCATATTCTTATTTAATTCTTTCAGAATATTTCGATATTATTATTTTTTGTATAAACATCAATTGAATTTTAGGCTTTCCAGTGATGAAAATTTATTTAAAAGTGGTTTTCATTTTCATTAACGCCTTAATTTTTATTGAAATTGACGGAGTTGACGAACACAATAAGGAAAAACGAGAATTCGAACTAAAAAGCGAAGAAATTGATGCTAAATATGGAAATGCTCAACAACCTTACTATTATCAGGCAGAGGAAGACATAAAGCCCGAAATATTGTCAAAACCCAAATCAGAACCATATGTAGAAAAAAATGAGTTAAAAATAACGGTACCAAAATCTGAAGAATATCAACTAAATGATGAAGCAATTAAACAAAGAAATGATTTGAGTTCCGAAACAATTGATACGGTAAAATTGGCGATTTTATGTACACAAAAAACAAATCTTATAATTTTCACCGGACATCACCTCGGCATCTAAATCTTTAAAGTTTTAATTAGAGTAGAGCGGGACCGGGAATTTTGGGCAAAACCGGGACCGGGACTTGCCGGGACCTGAGAAGCCGGGACCGGGACCTCGATTTTTCTTCGGGACCGGGAACGGGAACCGGGACCAACCGGGAAATTTAAAAATTCAAAAAAAAATTTAAAAAATTGAAATTTTAATTTATTTCAAGTGAAAATAATACAAAAATTAAATTTTATTTTTTTATTTAATAAAATCCAAAAGCTAAATTAAATTAATGAAAATTTTTTCAAACAAATTTTGTTCAATTATTTCAAACAATTAATCATTTGGGCTAAATGATAGAATATTATTTGAAATTTAGATTTACTTATCACACTACTTTTTTCGGCGCGCTTTTTCCAGAAAACTTTTGGGAAAAAAGGGGGTCCGGCGGTGCCGATAGGCGCCGCCGGCGGAAATTTTGAAAATTTGAGTGAGATTTGTTAACAGATTTTCAACAAAAATGGCTTCTTTTTTGGGATTAATAGGCTAAAAATTTGTACGGATTTTCATTTAAAAAACGATAAAGGATATATCAATTAAAAAATATGAGGAATGATATTTTCTTGATAGGAAAACCAATGAGTATACAAAAAGAATT
Source organism: Heterodera schachtii (assembly GCA_023374025.1). NCBI lineage: Eukaryota > Metazoa > Nematoda > Chromadorea > Rhabditida > Heteroderidae > Heterodera > Heterodera schachtii. The sequence continues at coordinate 141,374 of SIJG01000101.1, read as the reverse complement.
CAGAATATTTTAATTACTGTAGAGGGATTGAACCAGGGGAAAGAAGAAGGGAAAGTCAAGGAGACTATTTTAGTTAAATGGCGGAAATTTAAAGAATCTAAAGAGCAGTGAGGGAAGTGATGATGAATTGGGAATATTAAACAAATTTAATTTCATGAAAAATACCTTACGAAGTGAAGGAATTTATAAAGAAATGACAAACGTTAAATTTGAATGCGAAATTGCCAAAAAATTGAGTACAAATCGCAGCAATATTTTTAAAATAAAGAGAAAATTTCAACAAATAAAGAAACGAAGAATGGAAGATGAGCCAACAAAACTGGAACTGATCAGAAAATTTGATCAAATGAAAAAGGATAAAATTTACGGCAACAAAAGTGAAAAGAGTGAAAGAGCAAAAATTGAACGGGAAATTACGAAGGATTTGGGCATTAGTCGGCATCAAATTTATAAATGGAAGACCGAAATAGGTAAATAAAATTAAAAATTTTAAGGGTTCGGCTTTTAGTTTTTTAAAAAGCGCTAAATTTATGTTTTCATTAAAATTATATTAATTTGTTGAAATGAAGTTGAAATTTCAAAAAATGTGAATATATATTTATATAATTCTTTTGTTTATTAATAATTTCACTCCATTTAAGCGGGAACAAAGAAATTTTCTAATAATCAAAGGCTTGAAAAAATAAAACTATTTGAAAAAATGAAGGAAGAAATTTCAAAAAAATTTAAAATAAGAACAACAGAGAAAATTAAAGCAAAAATTGCACAAAAAATTGGCGTTGGATTGTCCACAATTTATTTGTGGAAGAGACAATTTGGCATATCCACTCGTATCACTTTTTAAATTATTTAATATTATTTCAATACTTTTTAGCAAAACTTAAACATTACACCAAAGCGGAGAAAATGGAATTTGTGAAAAAATTTTACAAATTAAAAAGCAAAAATCAAATGATGAGCGACACTAAAATTGCCAACAAATTGGGAGTGGACAGAAACAGTTTAAGGCTATGGAAGAAGAAGCTTGGGATTAAAGGGCAATAAAGAGAACGGCGACACATATACGAAAACGCAATTTGCTGGCAATATTTCGATTAAACTGACGAAAAAAAATAGAAAAGTGATAAATTCTTTCTAAAATTGGGTGTTCCAATATACAAAAATCACGTTTTCATAAGTAAAAAATATTTTAGTTTAATTTTATGCTTGTTATCTTTTCCCCTCTTTTTCAATTTAAAATTAAAAAATCTATTTTCGAAATAATAATTAGAAATTTAATTTATTTTGTTTTCAGCGGAAATTAATATTTTTTAATGGATTAATTTAAGTAAATTTTTCCGTTCCTGTTTTTTTCAAATACTGAAATTCTAAGCGTCATTAATTGATTTATAGTAAAAGAATTTAATATTTTCACAGAGACCAAACTTCACTTATAAATTTTCATTAAATGTTGTTTAATTGCTCTTGATTGAATTTAGCCAGTGAATTATTTTTAATCATTATTTAAGTATCATTACTTTTAAATTAAGGAATATTCTCACTTTTAATTATTTATTTCCATGCTTTTTTGTACAAATCTTTTTTAGAAAAAAGCACAATCCAGAGTTCGTCAAACTCCAGGCGGAGTTTCATGAACATAGCACTGGCGCCATTTATGGCCTGCGCCCCATTTAAAATGGTTATTTATTTCAGTAATGTGTTTAAAGCAAAGTTAATATAGGTTTTTATCTAATTATGCTTGCTCTTCTTAAACGATCAAAGACAGACATGCGGCTTAAAATTTTAGTCAATTATCGTTTTAAATAACATTTATTTTTATTATTATTGAAATGTGTTTTCTGATAGATAGTTTTTCTTGAATAAAAAATATAAAATATCATCTATTAATTTTAATATCTATTTTGATGGCGGATTTAGGAAATGCGCATGGGTGACAGCTTTTAGAAAATACACCAGCACATTTGAAAAGAATGATTTATAAAATAAAAAATTATCACTAAGCAACGAAAACGAAGAAAGAAAATAAAAAATGAAAATAAAATGAAAAAATGTATTTAATTTATAAAAAATATGATTTGTTTCAACAGAAAATCCAATTTCAGAATCTCATAATCTTCAGAAAACCTCTGAATTTCTTTAGTCGCATTAAAGAATTTACACCGCTATTACGGAAGATCTCAAATTTTAAATAATGTTATTAAAATGACCAAGTTCTTACATGATAACGGTCACAAGCGAAAAATTTAAATCTGTGATTTATTTTTTTAAGCATTAGATTTTTGCAAAAAGTTGAAATAAATTAATCATTATTTCTTTTATTTTCTCGGACAGTTTTATTCTTATACTAATGGAATTTGCCAATTTAACATATTTTGGGACCACATCATCTTTTTAAAAATACATAAAATCATCAAGTAATGATGATATTGAGAAAATCTTTTAACAAACACGGTAAAATTTTCTGTGAATTTTTAAAATTCACTGCGTAAATTATAAATTGCTGATAGAATTCTCCGGCAATAAAATTTTAATAAAACATAACCTATCTTGGGAATTTTGTTTACACAAACAAAAATTTTTTCTTTTTTTTTTGTGTTCCCATTGAAAGTCATAAGATGAATTTTATTGATTAAACATTGCTAATTTCTTAGGCTCGGTTTTTTGGATATTTGAACCAAAATTCCAGAAATAAAAAATTTAAGTTTAGTCAAGTTTATTTATGTTTCTGAGAATTTTTCCATTCGTGTTTTTTTAAGTGTAAGGTTAAAAAATCAAGAACAATAAAGTTAATTTATTCATACTTTATACAAATTTACTATAATCTTAGTAGGCCTCCGGATTTATATATATACTTTATTTATACCATAAAATTATATTTAAAGTAAAAAAATGTAAAAAAGGTCACTTTTGAATAAATTGCTGATGCAAAAAAAAAAACTATAAAATATATGTTTAAATTCCATGTTGACAAAATTGGTGACATAACAGGAAGAGAAATGCACAAAAAATTGTTAAATTGGCTATGATATTCGCATTCAAATTTGCCATGGCGTGTAATGCAATAGGCATTTCTTTCTCATAGCATCTATGCAAAATACGTGGAAAGAAATTGGCCATTTTTCTAATTTTCTCTGTCTCTCTATTTCTTCATTTCTAGCTTTTTCAAAATTAAATTGCGTAAATTAAAATTTTCGCCAAGAAAATTTTAAAAACAGCTAAAAAAGTAAGAAAATTTATTATTTAAAAATTTTTTGTTTCTGGGTTTTTGGGTTGAAATTGTAAAGATTTTAGAGGATTTGGTCCTGCGGTGCCGACAGGCAAGTTCGAAAGACTTGAGGTTTAACAAAATATATGCAGAAAAGCGCTCCAAAAATTGAAAAAAAATATAGACAGAATGAAATTTCTTGTTAGATTATTCTCCGATCAATATTCTAAAACCCTGTTCGGTGCCTAGCTTTTCTTTCACAAATATATTTATTAGCCCTCAGTTTGTTATTAAAGGTCTGGATCTAGGATGACACAATAATAAAAAAATCGGGCTCTAATTTTTACATTTATATATTTAATATTTTTACAAAAAAACCGTAGCAACGGGATTTATTCACGCCAATTTTATATTCGCATTCAAATACGCCACGAAGTGTAAAGCAATTGGCTTTTCTTTCTTTCTCAGCTTCTCTATTTCTTTAGATAATTCTCATTCCAATATATGCCAAAATACGTGGAAAGAAAATTGGCCAATTTTTCTCTTTTTCTCTGGCTCACTATTTCTTCATTAATTCTCATTGAGTAATGCCACATTTACGTGGAAAGAAATTGGCATTTTCTTTCTTTCTCTGCCTCTCTATTTCTCCAGGTCTCATTCCAACGTATGCCAAAATACGTGGAAAGAAAATTGGCCAATTTTTCTCTTTTTCTCTGGCTCACTATTTCTTCATTAATTCTCATTGAGTAATGCCATAATTACGTGGAAAGAATTTTTATTCATTGGGTAGTCAAGACCATCATAAAATAGAATTGACTAGCTAAATGCAGATCATTCATTTTATTATTTTTTATTCGCGTAAGATTCATTGTTTTGCTTTATTTCTATACAGCAGGAATATTCCACGTCAAGTTCCAAATTATAGAATCAAGGTTTGTAAGACATGCAACTTTTTATAGATCAAGAAAAAAACCTTGAAAAAATTCAAATACTAATATAATTTTTTGTGCTGATCAAAGAAGTCAGTTTCACCGCTGTGATCAGATAAATTCTTTAGTGTGACCAGGAGTGAACAGAAGCACCCCCGGGTACTTTGGTCTTCTTTAGCTTTCCAGTACAGTCAAATTGCATCCAATTATCGAAAATATAAGTATCATGCAATCATTTTTGTTTTTTAAAAGATCCTATAAATTAAACAACATTCCAATACATTGAAATTTTTGCTGATAAAATACCGTTAATACATGGGTAGATGCAGAAACCAAAATAAGCAAAATATGCTCTCGAAATGCCTCCTAAAGCTTCAAACTAAGCTGAAAAGATGTTTTTCGAGCATTTCAGTCCTCCCAACAATAGTGTCATTTTTTCTGGTCTCCAATTTTCCGGAAGCCATTGATAGGTAATAAACAATTGGTAAGAGTAAAGTCTCCTTAAAATAAATTTTCCAATAAAAAAATGAAAAAAAGGATATATGTTAAGGACAAGGATAAGTCGGCAAAGGGCAGGGTTCGGATCGAAAATTTTTCAAAATAAGAACATCAAGGCCAAAAAATAAGATTTTGGGATCAAAAATAAGAACATTTTGCGAAATGCTTCAAAACAGTATTTTTACAATTTATTCGATCAAAAATGTATCACATATTATATTTTTCACCTCTCATTATCGATTTTAACATTGTTGGGGAGGAAATAAGCAATTCGCAGTGCATCTGGGATCAAAAAATCAGATTTTAACAATTTTTTTCGGCGCATTTTTTCAAAAAACTTTTGAGGAATGGGTGAGGGGATGGGGTCCGGCGGTGCCGATAGGCGCCGCCGGAAAAATTTTGTAATTTAGTTCTGATTTGTTAATAGATTTTAATCAAAAAGTCAATTTTTGCAATTAAAAGCCAGGCGACGAATTTTTTTGCCTTTAAAAACGCTTTTTTTTTGCGGCGCATTTATTTCAAAAAATTTTGAGGGATGGAAAGGGGCGTCCGGCGGTGCCGATAGGCACCGCCGGGAAAATATTTGAAAATTTGAGTATAATTCGTTAACAGATTTTGTCCAAAATTTGTACAAATTTTGTGATTCTGACAATGAGCCAATTTTCAAGAAAACAAAGTATTTTTGGGGTCCGGCGGTGCCGTTAGGCACCGCCGTGGAAAATTTTGAAAATCTTAGTGACATTACACCATAAAATTACAATTTTCTGAAGAATTTTAAGAAATAAGAACAATAGCCCAAAATAAGGACAAATCTTACAAATACGGACATTTTTATTTTGTAAGATTTGGACCCTCCAAATAAGGACAAATCTTATAAATAAGGACAGATCCGAACCCTGGCAAAAGGGAACCCAGCAGTGAAAAAAATAAATAAAAACTAATTAAAAAAATAAAATGGAAAATTTATTACATCTCTGTTATTAGAAAGCATAGGATTTATGTGCTAAAAAACGAGAAATAGGTACGGTACCTAAAAAATTGCTAAAAAACAGAAATAGTTGCTAAAATATTAAAAATGCCAAAATATTTATTAAAAGAGTTTTCAAAAAAGTCAGTCCTTTTGGCGATAAAAGGGTACAAATTCATGAGGTGCTGTATTTGTTAAAAGATTTTATACGTAAAGCTTCGGCTACAAAAGTAAATAGCTAGAAAAGAATTTATTGACCCAAGATCCCGCCAAGGAAACTCGCAATTTTAAATGAGAGATTTGCGGGATCTTCGCTGATTAATCCCGTAAATCCAGTTCGGCAGAAAATTTAATCCCAATCGTCAACTTTGTCCTTAAATAAATCTCAGCAAACTGTTATTATAAGGTTGGCTTTATATCAAATGACCTCTATTTGATATTAAATTTTTAATCTGGAATGTCATGATGCTGAAAAAGTCGGGCTCTAATTTTTACATTTTATTTAATATTTTAATAAATAAATTTTTCATAAATTTAATCGTAATAACCGGGATAATTTTTTTTCATTCTTCATAATTATATTTGCATTCAATAAAGTAATTGGCATTTTCTTTCTTTCTCAGCCTCGCTATTTCTTTAGAGAAATCTCATTCCAATATGTGCCAAATACGTGGAAAGAAATTGGCATTTCTTTCTTTCTCAGCCTCTCTATTTCTCCAGATAATTCTCATTCCAACATATGCCAAAATACGTGGAAAGAAATTGGCATTTTCTTTCTTTCTCTGCCTCTCTATTTCTCCAGATCTTATTCCAACGTATGCCAAAATACGTGGAAAGAAAATTGGCCAATTTTTCTCTTTTTCTCTGGCTCACTATTTCTTCATTAATTCTCATTGAGTAATGCCACAATTACGTGGAAAGAATTTTATTCATTTGGTATTGCCATCATAAAACAGAATGACTAGCTAAATGCATATAATTATTCATTTTCATTTCTTGAAATTCCTTTCTCTTTCAAAATTATTGTTTTTGCCTTCTTTCTATACAACAGGGATATTCCATGTCAAGAAAACTTTTTTTTGAATTCCCAAAATTTCTAACCATTTTTGTAAAGTTTTATTTCAATCTTCCTTTGGGTCGTTTTGTTTTTTGCTTTTTAAATTATTTTTCCAAAAAAATATATTTCACTGCTAAATCTCGCTTTAATTCCTCATTGCTTTTTCATACAGAAAAATGGAACATTTTTCTTTCTGCGCATTAATTATTGCTATTTTTGTTGGCGCCCCTTTTCGTCACTTTTGTGTTGCAATGGACAACAGTAGACAAAACTCGCTCAACCCCATGTATCCAAATCTGTTTGGGAGTGGGGGGAATTCGTTATCAGGAAATCCGGTACAAGGACAGAATTTGTACAGCACTCAATCATCATCAGTTGGTCAATACGGAACGGCACCATTGCAACAATATCAACATATGCCATCATCACTTGGCCAAGGAGCAGCCACAAGTGGAGATATGCTGCATCATGTGCAAACGATGGTATCAAATAATCAACCAATTAGTACCAGTGGAAGTGGCAGCTACAACTATTTCAAAGATCAAAAAGATTTGTTTGATGCCGTCAACCCTTTTGCCTCGCCAAATGCATCATTTGCACATACGCATCAACAAGTTGTTCAGCAACAACAACAACAGCCGCAAACGCAAACGCCCTCATTGAATGCAATGGTTCAACAACAATCACAACAGAAACCAAAGCTCAAAAAGAAGACGACAATAAAGCAACAAAGCACACTTGTCACTGGGCAAATGGGTAATCTGTCAATTAACGAGTACAAATACAGCCTCTTCACATACGGCTGTGCCATTATCGTCACAAGCAAATCAACCGACCATTCAAACCTCGCCATTACAACACACTGGAGGCCGTACAAGCTTCCAAAATTTACCACCAGGAGGAAATCAACAGTCGCATCCACATCCACAAATGTTGGCACCCTCTCCGCTAGGCAATATGGCTGGAAGGACTAGCATGGGCCACGCATCGGCGGGACCTATTCCGGGTGGGCAACATCCGCTAGGCAATATGGCTGGCAACGCCAGCATTGGTCAGGCTTCGGCACTGCCGGCACAAACGGGACACATAGGGCTATCACCGCTTGGTCAAGCGGCTGGCAACAACAGTATGTTCAATAATGCGACAATGATGGCACCACAGCAACAGCACGCCCAAAATCAAGCACAACCGAATATGCAAACTCAAAATTCATTGGCATCAAATTATTCAAATCCTTTTTTGACACCACAATTATCAATACAAAATCAGCCGCAAATGCAAAACTTTCAATGGCAAAATTCTGAAAGGAACAGTCTGCACAATACTGCCGTAAATATGATGGCACCACCAAATAATCCGCAAATGCAAAACATTCAATGGATGCCGCCTGGTACTGGTGCCATTCCAATGCAAGCACAAAATGTTGGTCTGCCACATACTGTTAGCAATGTCAGCGATTCGCAAAATTACCCGCAGGTTGTAAAAATTAAAATTTAAAATAAATTCCTTTAATTATTCCAAATTGCAAAATTTCGACTTTTTTCTGATTTAGAATTTTCAAGTTTTTCTAACCCTTATTTTTCTTTAAAAGATTTTTTTTTTATTTTCTTTCTAACCTTGCAAAATTACAAGTTTTTTCATTAAAAATGATTTTTTTTTTCTTGCTGAGTCAGGTTGGAATCAGCGGCGCTCAAATGGAATCGTTTTTTATGGGTGCAGGAAATCAGTCACAAACAAATGTAACAAATAATTGTTCATTATTATTAGGACTGCCACTTTTTTGCACAAAAATTCTCGAAATAGGCACGTAAAAAGGCAGAAAAATCGCAAAATCGGCATTAAATATGCACCAAAACGCTCAAATAGGCACAAAATAGACAAAAAAATTTTATGTAGCAAAACACAAAAATATAATTTTAAAAATATGTTTTCTTACATTTCAATTATAAATGAAGTTTTTAAATATTTTAAAGGTTTTCCCAAATAATCAAAGCTTTGAACCAAAAATTTTTATCCAAAAAAAAAATTATATTTTAGGGAATCAATTTTTAGGAAATTTTTTTCAATTCTTATTGGTGTATTTTGGTTTTGTTGCATTTTTGTTAAGGTTTTTTCGAAAAGCATGAAAATGGTGCCAAAAATGGCGAAATAGTCACAAAAATAACCAAATAGGCATTAAGCACAAAAAACACGAAATCAAGTGCGTAGAAATTTTAGGCATTTGCATAAAAATGGCAGCCCTAATATTTAAAATATAGAAATAATTATTATAATTATTCTATTTAAATATTAATCAGCTTTTCCTTAGTCTATAAAATTCTTCTTTATGATTATGTATCAAGCTTCCCCGTCAAACATAAATCGCCGCCTTCACAAAAATTATTTTTCAGTTTTTATTTTTTTAAAAATGTTTTAATTTGATCCGAGTTTTGGGTCATTCACCTGAATAAAACATGAATAGGTTTTTTCCAACCTGTTGACGCTAAATTCTCAAATTTTTTTAAAATTCATTAATATGACCCAATAATTAAAAATTTATTTGCCAGAATTACAATAAATCGTTTAAGATGATGTCATATGGATCTTCAGCGAATCTGATGTCTGCTCCTTCCCAAAAATATGTTTTTTTAATGTTTTTTCTTATTATAAATCAATTAGCATTCTTTTTAAGATTCAATATAATCATGTGGCACCAATGTTGCCATCTGATAGCTTCATTGCTGGCGGGCACGGCGCCATGCCACAAAAAGAGCCAAAAAAGAAAAAGAAACAATCAAAACCGTAAACCCAATACAATATATTTTAAAAATTTATTTATTTTTGCTATATTATTTAAAAATTAACTTTTTGCGCTGATGGCATTAGTATCATCAAGTTGTTATTTTTTAAATTAATAGACGCCATTAAATAATCATTTTCCCGAAACTTTTTAAGCAAAAATGAAATTGGAGGAGAATCGATGAGAATGCCATTGGAAATCACAGTGAGTTCGTCAGTCAAATCGAATACAGGAAAAACTTCAACAAAGAGCGGCGGGGTTAATAATAAAATATTATAACAAAAATGCAAAAAGAAAAAACAAAAAAAAATATGTATATTAAGAAATGACCAATTTTAGAAAATACACTCCTAAGAAATGAAAAACTTTCTCAAAAATTTATCCCATAACATTTATTTATTTTTTCTTGAGATGAATTTTTGATTAAAAATTGTCCTTATTCAAAAAAAAACTATAAAATATTTAATAATTACATTATAATTGAATAGACACAAAATTAAGTTATTTATGTGTTTTGATTAACTAAAAATCTTTATTCAAAAATTACTCCTATTTAAATACATATTTCGCGAGTTTCCTCACCTAAAAATTATATTTATCCGGTCTCTTTTTACTAAATTAATAATTGATAAGAAAATTTTAGTAAATTTTATTAAATTTAAATCAAAATTGAGCAACTTATAGTTTTTACAACAAAAATATTACAAAAACTAACTAATATGGCGGCACATTTTTATTAAAAAAAGAGGGAAGAGGAGGCCAATGCTATTTAATGTTTTGTTTTTTAAATATATAAATTTAAGCGGCATCCTTTGGATCTTAGCAGCTCTCAAAGAAGAGAGTCAATGTCATCTGCAAGACAACCATACAACTTTGTGACGCCGGCATTGGAATATAATGTGTCAAATGGTTATTTTCTGTTGTTTTTGAGATATTTTTCGAGTTATTATTAGGGTTATAAATTATATGGATTAACATATTTTTTCTGCGCATATGCTATGAAGAAAGGGGCTCAAAAATAGCATTTCTACGTTAAAATTTTTTGATTTGGTGAAAGTTTTTAGTCCATATAAATCCATATTTTGGGGGCTTTCGGGATAAATCCATATTTCGACATTTTTGCGTTTTTCATCCATATTTTGTCCATTTTTGGCAAATTTTCACAAGAAAAATTCAAAAAAAAGCTAAAAATACACCCCCTAAAGATCGACTTTTTGGGAATTTTAAAAAATACATCCCTAAAAAAGAGTTTATTTTTTTCGAAATTTCGGAAAATTTTTTTAGGTTTTTTTGCTTCCGAAAATTTTCACTGACAACAATGAGATTATTACAAAAATTTTGAGACGTATTTGGTTTGCATTTGTGAAGCTAGAATTAATAAAATTGACATTTTTTAATTTTAAATCCATTTTTTGGCAGTTTTTAGCGTATTTTTAAGTCTGTTTAAGCAAATATTGAATATAAACACCTTTTTCGCAATTTTTTAGGGTTAAAGCATATATTTCGGGCTTTTTTAGTCCATATTTTATGTCCATATTTGACCTTTTTTTAGTCCATATAATTTATAACCCTAGTTATTATCAACTATTTTCTAGGTTTTTATTTTAGAACCTAAAAATATTTTGGCTTTTTCAGAAAATTATTTTTAAAAAATGCAATAAAAAAGAAAAACACCCCCTAAAAATTGACCCGAAAATTTTTAAAAGCACCCCTAAGAAATGAAAAAAATTCTCAAAAATTCATCTCCAAAATTTTTCTATTTACTTCCTTGACAAGAATTTTTGACTTTAAAAATGATTTATCCCAATACTGATTTTGCATAAATTTGTTGCTTTTTTGATAAAATTTTACGCTTTTACAACCCTATGTTTGAAAGTTTTTAGCACCTATTTTTGGATTTTTTTTTATAACCCAAAAACTAAAAATTTTGGCAGTTTTTAGCAACTATAAATTGCATCCATAAAAATTAACCATCCTCGGCCATATCTACACACCTATACTTTTCCACTTCGGCATTGCACTAAATGTTTCAGCATCATTTGCATCGTCATCTGGGAGGCAACCATACAACTTTGCGATGCCGGCATTGGAATACAATGTGTCAAATGTTTCGGCATCAAATGCGTCGCCATCTGGAAGACTACCGCTCAACTTAGGGCCAAACAGTGGGTCATATGCTTTAGCATCAACGAGTAAAAAATAAAAATAAATAAATACATTACATAAAAAATATACAAATTTAAATGAAAAGAAAATATTTATGCAATTATGAGTTTTTTTTATTTTTATAATTTTCAATATTTTTAATTCTTTAACAATACCCCAAAAGGCCTGGTCGCAATTTTTCCGCTTAGCCGGAGCATTTAGAGTTTTGAAATTTTTTAAAGACATAAATTTCAGTCTAACAATTAGTGAACAAAGAGTTTCAAAGAGCTTTTTGGAATTTATCTTTTTTCGACTTTTTATGAAAAGTTATTCCATGACGAGGGTGTTGCTATTGCTCCCCACTTGAAACCTTTAATCCGTAAAAATACGTATTCATCAATTATATGGTCTTGGTAGATAAGTTTTTTTGATAAAAATTTATTTAATAAATACAAATCGTTAAAATTTAAAGCCAAAAGACTTTCAAAATAAATTTATTATAAATTCTAAGCAACAAAATAATGGTAAAATGTGGGCGAAATATTTTAAAAAATCTGTACTTTTTTATATGAAATAAATTGAAATCGATGTAAATAACTTATTAAGCAATTATAATTACAAAAAATTATTACATCTTTTTGAATGAAAACAAAAAAAAGAAGTTTTTTCTTTCAGAAAATTGGATTTTTGGCTTATTTTTCCATTTTTAGGTCAATATTTAAAAAGAAAATGGATTATATACTTACGGACTAATCCGGAAAATCCGTAGTCGTAAAAATCCGTTTCCAGAAAAATAGGGATCCGTATACGGGTAAGGATTATTTATTTATTTTTTATAGAAAAAATGCAAAAATACACAACTCGGAACAAATGGAAGTGGGGTTAAATATTTCATGAATTTCGGGAGTGTTTTGTTTTAGAAAATTAACATTTCGGCTGTTTCCGGTGTCAATTAAGACCATATATTATACGTGGACTGGTGAGGGTTATAATTGTGCCTTTACGAAATACGAAATACCCCTACGCCCAGCCTCCTGAGGTCAAAATTTACGAAATTAAAAATTCTCAAAAATTTTTGACCACGATAATTTTTTTGCTTTTAACCCCACTTTTTTGCTTTTGGCGTATTGACTGCATAAAACTAAAAATTTACTCCCTTCCACCTTAAAACAACGTCATAAAAATGATCCTTAATCCGTGTCATAATTTATACGGATAAGGCTAAGGATTAAGAACTTAGAATCGATACGTATTATGGACTTACATGCTAAAAATCCGTAAAATAAGTTTTGTTGTTGACTAAGAAGGCCTCATAAAAGACAAGCTAAATTATTTCCTTTATATCTATAAGTTTGGAAGAAACTTTCTTAAGCGATCCATTTTTACAATCATTTTCCAAAAAAAAAAGATTTTTTAAGAAATTTTTTTCCCGAAATTATCCGAAAGTTAGTCTGTAAAACTCTAAAAATGGTTAAAGAATGCATCAATTTAAATTTTCAAATTTTTGTTTATTAATGACGCGACAAAAATCTATTAGTGAAGAGCAAAAAAAAGAAGCAAAATCTTGCGCTAAAAATCTCTGATTTTTTTTTTAAATCAAAAACCCCTTTCTTCTTTTTATATAATGGATAAAAAACTATTTAAAGGAGAAATGACTTTTTTGAAACTTTGAAAAATTAAAGACTGCTTAATTTAAGGTCAAATGTTGGTACCGTCCAATCAGGGGAGGAATCAATTAGCACTGCCACGAAAAGCTAAAAAAACAAACAAAACAAATGCCATTGTGCCAGTTCAAAATGCGGCCTCATTTGGAGACCGAGGATATATACCATCGAGTGAACTCATATTAAAAACAAAACAAAAACGAAGACCAGAAGCATCTGCTGAGGAATACATCAAATTCGTAAAAAATGCCGTAAATTCGCTCAACAAAAGTGACAATGTAAAAATTGATAATTAAACAATAAAATAAAAAGGATATTAGAGCTGGGCTTTTTAGGGACGAAAATTTACAATTTAGGACCTACATAGTGGTAAAATTAGGGGCAAAGAATTTGAAAAAATTCTGTCCTTTTTTTCAATGAAAGTAAAAAATTGATGTACTACTTTCAATTTTTTTTTTTTTTGTAAAAATTGACCGCTTATTTTTTCTTTTTAAGTTAATAGGATTTTTAGGGTAGAACACCCAAAATAGGGATTTCTAGGGACGGATAGGGGCGTTAAAAGCAAGAATTTCCGAGCTAAAAATGTCTTTTTCTCGTGCATTTCTAATCAAACAAAGCCGCAGAAAAAAATAATAAAAGTCTAAAAATCACCAGCCTAAACATTTTTTCAAAATAATTCCACATCACAAATTTATATTTTCTTCAATTTTTGAAAGCAAAAAAAAAAATGAAGACTGAAAAGGACAAAATCTTTTAAAAAGGTTTTTTAATTTAAAAAGATGATCCTTTTAATACTTTTTTCAAAAAAATTTGTGAAAAAGGTGCTTTATAAATTTCAATAAAAGTTTTGGTTACGATTTTAAAAGAGAATAAATATTTTTTATAATTAAAATTTTCGACCATGAATACAAAAATAAATATTATATACTCAAAACAAATATTTTAAATTTTCTTTTTCATTTTTCAAGGTACATTTCTTAACAAATGGCTTCTCATTGGTAGCAAAAAAAGCTCAACAGGAACAACAGGAACAACAGGAACAACAGAAACCACAAAGATATCATATTTATCCAAGGAATAGACTAATGGTAAAATTATATCAAAACTAATACCTTTTAGAAATTCAGTGCGCGTATTATTCAATGCTTATTATTCGCGGTTCTAGTCGGCTTTACGCGTCCCATGACATTTTACGCATCCATGACATTTTACGCGTCCCATGACACTTAAGTTGTCTATGGTTTTACCAATATCTAATAGGGAATTTGTTTTTGTTTTTGTCTGGTATTCAGTAATCCTTTTAACTAAAAATTTGGGTTTTTAATTTAAAGCTAAGGTGTCTTGCCACTCGTACACAGACAATTCTTACAAAGCAGGGATGACGTTTCGAGGCCCCAAAATTATGGAAATCGGAATTAATTCCGTGCCATCCCTGATACAAAGGCAACTCGTACAAATGGCTTAGACTAGGCCTAAGCTTAGGATTTTTTAATTTTTTTTATTAAACGAGTTGCATTTTCGGAAAACGAGCTGTTTTTTGTTACGGGTAAAATGTTATGGGACGCATAACTGTTGTTAGATGACCCGTAAAATATGATGGGACGCATAAAACCGATTAGAACCTTTTTTCTGCTTATTATTGTCAAAATTATTTGTTTAAAAAATAGTAAAATATATCATTAAAAAAATTATTTTCCTTTAATTTCAATTAGATTGGAGGACTGATGGAATTACTGGCGGGTGACACATTGAAGAGCGACAAAGAAAAGGAATATATGGTGCTTGAAAAAGTGCACATGATGGAGGTGGAGCTAAATGGCGGGCGATTGCAATTGGAGCCTTTGGGTGTCACATTTGTAACTGGTGTGCAGGTGTGTTTAAACCGGACGATGCTATGTGCTCGTTACTTAAAAACCCTCAAAAAGGGCAACCCACCAATTGGAAAGTTTATGAAAAAAATTATTCAAAGTTTGTTCGAAACACCAAATTTTGAATTTTTTTACCATTCGAACGCGAAAAGATTATTCAAAAAACTGTGACCAAAAAATCTAAAACCTTATTTTTCGAAATTTTTGGTCATATTTTTAAAGTTGGTACCATTCAATAGCATTAAATGTTAATTTAAAAAATTTATGGTCAAATGAACTCAAAATTAGTTTTTCGAAAATTATTTGTCATAATTTTATTTTCAAACTTAAACTAAATTTTTGAAATTCATAGGTAATAGAAAATATTTGGCTAATAAATTGGCAAATACCGTATTTGCTCTTTTTATATGCCAGTCTCCATTAATCTGCCGTCTCCAATTATATACCCCTTTCTGAGGAGGTTGAAAAATAATCTACCAGTCTCCATTTATGTGCCGGGGGGGGGGGATAAATAGAATTTTTATTTTTTCGAAAAATAACTTACCGTATTTGCTCTTTTTATATGCCAGTCTCCATTAATCTGCCGTCTCCAATTATATACCCCTTTCTGAGGAGGTTGAAAAATAATCTACCAGTCTCCATTTATGTGCCGGGGGGGGGGGATAAATAGAATTTTTATTTTTTCGAAAAATAACTTATTTTCTATTTTAATAAAAATTAATTTTTCAAAATCGAAACTCATTTAAATGTTTACTAAATATGAAAAAAAAAATACAGAAAACTCACTTATTTCACCGGGATCCGAACCTGGGGTCCACTGCGTTTGGCACTGGCGTTTGGGCGCCAGCATGTTTTTCCACTATAACTTCTATAACTTTTTTCTATGTAATCCAAATCCAACATTTTTGATATCATCGAAAGACTAATGTGTTTAGAAGCTTTTTATTAAGCTATTGCTTCACGAAAAAAGCTATCATGGAAAAGCGTGCTGGGGCCCAAACGCCAGCGCCCAAACGCGTGGGTCCCCCGAACCTGCCTCCCACCCCCTCCCCCTCATAATCAGAATTATGGCTCAGAATCCCCATTTATGCAGGGATTCTGAGGCATTAACGAAGTCCTAACATAATCTTTAGAGATCGGCCTCGACCTGGGTCCAGGCCTGGATTTTTCCTGGACCTGGATTTTCTTGGATTTTTGTCCAGGAAATCCAGGTTCAGGTCCAACATGGAATCCAGGTCCATGTCCAGGCTTTTTTCAAAATATCGATCTCTAATAATCTTATTTCATTTGGTTGCGAATCCAAAATGAGTTTTATTTGCTAAAACCTTCTTCAAAAAAGAGATAAAATATAAAATAAAATACCTCTTATAATGCAAAAAATTTCGGGTTTTTCTATTTTTTTAATTTATGAAAAATCCTTTTCAGAATGGAGTGCTGATTTTTTTTTGAAGAATTGAAAATTTCAAGATTTCTGGAAAATTTCTTATCTTTAATTTTAAAAAATCAAATAAAACAAAAATGTAAAAACAAATTCCAAATTTTCTGAAAACGTTCATATTCGGATTTGAATATTTTTGGGGAATTTATCAATGTTTTGTATATATTTTTGGAATTTTTCATGTAAAATTCCGAAATTTTTTAACAAAAATGCAACAAAAAATGATTTTTTTTTGGCACGATGACATTTTTGGCGACATGTTCAAAAAAATTTAAAAATTTTCCACTAAATAAATCAGCTGAAAAATAATCTCCCAGTCTCCTTTAGTCTACCAATCTCCAATTATATACCCCTTTCTGGGTAGGTTGAAAAATAATATACCATGGAATATAAAAAGAGCAAATACGGTAAATCATTTGGGCTATCGAATGACATCATTAATTAAAAATTGGTGGCTTTTGAACAAACATATGATTATCACATATTTTTTCTGCGCATATGCTATGAAGAAAGAGGCTCAAAAATAGCATTACTACATTAAAATTTTGGATTTGGTTAAAGTTTTAGTCCATATAAATCAATATTTTGGGGTTTTCGGGAATAAATCCATGTTTCGCCATTTTTGCCTTTTTAGTCCATATTTCGTCCATTTAATTTTCACAAGAAAAATATTTTAAAAAAATAAGCGGAAAATACACCCCCTAAGGATGTATTTTTTGGAAATTCTTAAAAAGTACACTCCCAAAAAAAACGAAAAATTTGAGTTTTCATGGTCATTTTGAATTTTTAGTAAATATTTTCACCATTTTTTTATGAACTTTTCTTTTTTAAATGAGTTTTTTTCAAATGTTAGCAACTTGGAGTTATTTTTATACAACGACGACAATAAAAAAATTTGCATTTTAAGTTTTAAATCCATTATTATTTAAGTTTATTAAGCAAATATTGAATATACATTTTTTGGAATTTTTGAGGGTTTAAAACATATATTTTGGCAGTTATTAGTCCATATTTTGGTCCATATTGGCCATTTTTCAGCTTTTTAGTACATATTTCGTCTTTTAAGTTCATTTTTTATGTCCATATTCCGTGTTTTTTAGTCCATATAATTTACAACACTACTTTTAAATAATATTATCCATTTTTATGTCCATTTTGATGGTTTTTGAATAAGTTTTGAATTTGAGAAAAGCTTGGTCTTGTAATGGAACCCAGGTTTGGATATGAGCCTTGATTTAATATAAAAGTTTCCCTTAAAAAACAAATTTCAAAATATACCCAGTAGTCCAAGGTTTCATGCCGAACCTGGATCTTCACCGGACCTGAATTTATTTCATATCTGAACATGGAAGATTTAGTCGATATTTTTACTTGGTTGTGGATTCTGGACAAAACCATGAAAATACAGGTCCAGAAAAATGGACAGGTTGCTGAAAAAAGGCCTGGGCTAGTGTAATTTTTTTCTTTAATTTTCAACCAGATTTATATAAATCTACAAACAATGGAGCAACAGTTTGCTTCTGTGTGGAGAGATCATTCTGAAAATCCGTGGGATAAAGAAATGAAACGAATGCACAGAGATTTTGGAAGCGTCAATTTTTTTATCAGTGACACTGATAAAGAACAGATGAAAACAATGACTTCAGCTGTAACAAAATTTTATAACGGCTACAAAGGCAATTACTTTAGTCAATTGTGGGTGGCAACATCGCTTTCGCGCATTTCAATGCTGCGCATTACCATGCACAATTCCACACGTGGGCAGGTCCAAAAAATATATAATATTATATTTAAAAAATCGCAAAACAACCTGTCCATGGCGGGTCCACCTCGTTTGGGCGCCAGCCCAAGTTTTTGGGCTATAACTTTTTCTTTGTTAACCAAATCCAACATTCTTGGTATCATTCGAAAGCTTAACATGTTTAGAAGCTTTTTCTAAGCTATTGCTTCGCGATTAGACAATTACCAACAAAGTTATAAATTGAAAATTGCGAAAAAGCCGAAATTTCTGAGTTTTTTCTTAATAACTTTTTTACAGGCTAAAATTTATTTTTGTTTTTTGTAAGGCCAATAGAGCATGTGAGGAGCTTTCGAATGATACCAAGATCGTTAGATTTGGTCGACAAAGTAAAAAGTTATAGTCCAAAAACTGAGGCTGGCGCCCAAACGAGCGCATCCAAACGAGGGTGTCCCGTCCATGGCGCCCGTTAGTATGCTAAACAGGGAAAATCCCGAATTATAACTTACCCAAACAATTTTTATCGTGCAGAGAATGGTCGATTTGCTATTGTAAATTTTTCAGGCTTTTTTTTTGGCATACGGAGAAAATTATGATTCCAAAATAAACATCAAGAAAACAAAAAAAAAACTTTTAAATAATTTTCTGGTTTTTGGCGAGAATTTCTGATTTGACTCAAATTTTAAAAATACGAAAACAAAAAACCATTACACTTTATTTTCAGTCTGGCACTGACTGCACTGATCTGATTGAGTTGATGATAACAATGTCAAAAGAGGAACGTGAAAAGCTCAGTTTGCCGTCCAAAGAACCAGCGGCGGCCAGTCAGGCTGGCACTGAAGACGAATTTAGCGAGCCTTACGACGGCCATGAACGTTTTGAAAAACCTACAGAGAGCAACTTTTGTACCCAATTAGAAAAAGAGACTGAATTGCATTATCAGGGTGATAAGAGGGCTGGAAGAATATTGCAAAGAATTGCGTAAGAATAACTAAGCACATTAGAAAGAGCTTGAACACACTACTAACTAAAAATGCCAATTTTGAGAAATTTTTTATTTATAAAACCCCAAATCAACAGACTCATTATTAGGGATACCATTTTAGATTCTAAAAACTGCCAAAATAGTTAGTTTTTATATTCAAAAAAGCCCAAAAATAGGTGCTAAAAATGTAAATAAATTTTGGTGATGAATTTTTGAGAAATTTTTCATTTCTTAGGGAAGTATTTTATGAGAAAAATTTTTAGGTATATTTTAGTGTGTGTATTTTTCGTTTTTATTGCATGTTTGTTAATAATTTGAGCAAAACGCCAAAATATTTGGATAGTTTTTTTCAAAAATTTTTTTAGGTTTTAGGTGCTAAAAATAAAAACCTAGAAAACAGTTGCTAATAACTCATAAAACTAGCATAACAGCAACAGAAAAAAACATTATATGCACAATTATTTAGAGGAAAAAACAAAAAATATAATCCATTTGGTTATTGGATTATACATATTTGTAAAAATCGACGAAGTGAAGAACTATTTGATTCATCACTTGAGCATATGTCCGAAGTTTGTGGCGCCGGAAAATAAGAAATAAATTAAAGAATAACTAATTATTAAAAATAAACTTATAATAACGTACGATTTTAGTATTTCAAATTTTTTTTCTAAATGACCGGTGAAGGATTTGAAAACCTGGTTAAAAAGTTTTTTTTTGCAAATAATTTAAATATTCAGTTTACTATTTTACAATAAAAAATAGTAAAAAAAAAGAAATGCAAATTAATTTGTTTAATTATTTTCAGTGGGTTACCGAACTTACAGACTTTCTAAAAGATCTCAATTTCACGTACAAAATTTTGGAACTGTTTACGGTATACAGTTATTCCCGACTACGTAGCATTTTTGATTATTATTTCAATCAAACGGGCAAAAATGTCTACACAGAAATTTATCGAAAATGGAAGCGAAGTAAGAAAAAATTCTACGCGCGATTCAACTGATCATTACACTGTGAGTTCTTATAAAAAACATAGTTGTGATCAAAAATTTCCAGTAATTAGGAGATTGCGGGACAATGATATGTATGATTAGGATGACAAAAATAAATAAATTTTTAACACTATTAAAAATCCTTAATTGGGAGCATATTATTGAATAAAATAAATGTTAACAAAAGTGTTTTTAAGCAAATTTTCAATAATCATAAGCACTTCAGCACTTTGGGTACAACTATTTATGGGTTTGTCCAAATGTGCCCATTTTGAAGCGTGCCGGAGGTGCAGACAAGCGCCGTCGGCGGGAGGGGACGGAGAATTTAGAAATCCTTCGTCAATTTATTAATAAGTTTTACGCAAAAAATGATCCATTTTCTTGTATTTTTTGGACCAAATAAAAACTAAATAAAATAATTATTGGTCTGGCGGTGCTGTTATGCACCGCTGGGAATTTTGGAAATTTTTTTGCCTTTAAAATTTCAAAAAATTTCATTAAGTTTCAAAGAAATTGTGGTCAAAAAAATTTACCAAATAAATTTATGAAAATTACAAGCCACAACTTTTTTGAAACACAATGAAATTTTTTGAAATTTTACAGGTAAATAGAGGACACTTAGAGCTATCAAAAGATACCAAGATTGTTCATTTGGATGCTTCTACAAAAAGTTATAGCACTGATCAAAAATTGATCATTTTAGGGTGATCAAATTTTCAACCAAGTATATCTTTTTATGTAGAAGTCGTAGCCCCATTATTCAAAAGTCAAATCAGTAGAGAATTTTCTGCTCTTTCCAGTGGGCTTGTCCATTTTCTCTAGAAAAGGTTGCCCAACCCCCTAGTGATTCGAAAATTTCCCCAATTTTCAGTGTATTTGGGTGTCCCGGTCACTAGGAAGGAGTGATCTGATCAAGTTGGTGTAAGAGACTTTTTTGATCAGCACCAAAAGTTATGTAAGCATGAATATGCGCTTTATTTTTGGTTTTGCACCAAAATAGACGATTTATAAAAATTTTGGGTTAAAACTATCATTATTTATTATTTTATACCAAATGCGAAGGATAAAGGAAAAAATAATGATGCTATGCTAAATATGAATCGAAAATCAATTTTCGGTGTCAAATTTTTTATAAAATAATTATAGCATTCTTTTTTTTTGTTTAATTCTTTTATAAAATGACACGAAACCTAGTTTTCTAGACATGGAATTTTGGAAAAATCGCTGTGTTCTTGATCACTGGCCTTCCTTTTGTTCTAAAAAATATTAGCTTAAGAAAAATTTAAAAAACTAAACAGCCCTTTAAAAAGCCAGGAAAATGAGTTAAAATAAATATTCAAACAAACCTAAGATTCCTGGTTTGAATATATGGGGTTTCAATTTTTGTGGAACGAAAACAATCATGTGCCATGATTTTTTGTTATTAAAAATTTCAGCAACTGGTCAATTGCATTGTTGAGGATGTCTACATGGGTCGTCCTTATTTTTTTGCTCGCTTGTTAAGCGAAAAATTTGAAAAATTGAAGGACAATACAACATCGAATGATCAGGATGCGTTCAATGACATCACCCGAATTCTGATCACTCGTGCCCCAATTGATTTAGTTGAAGTATTAAAAAAATTTTAAAATAAGCAACGGCATCCAATTTATGAAAGAAAAGCTATTTTTTAAAAGGATTTTTTTATGAATTTTTAAGGAACATTTCAATAATATTGGAACAATTAATTCTTATTCTTCACCAAAACATTAAAAATAATTTAAAAACACAAATTAAAAATTAGAAAAAGAATATGATATCGAAAAATAAAAATTTTTATAACTCTAAAATAATTATTTATCCTTTAAAAAAAACTAAATTAAGGTGAATGACGAATATTTGCGCATGAAAGGCATAACACCGGAAGCGAAAACATTGGAAGAAGGAATTTTGAAAGAAATAAAGCAGATAATTAACGATTATTCAACAAAAAGGGGCTCAAAGGATCGCGGTAGCGATGAGGCGAGTTTTATTTTAAAAAATGATAAAATAAAAATTTCTCTATTACTAGTGTCATAAATATGGGACGCAATTTTTAGGCTATAAAAATTGCCAAAATAGGTAGGCTTTAGGCCCTAAGAAAACCCCCCAAAAATAGACACTTCAAATGGAAAATAGTCACTAAAAACCCTAAAATTTAAACGTGTAAAATGAGAAAATTTATTCGAAAAAATCAAACTTAATCCAAATCATTATTGAGATAAATAATTCCGAATCAAAAATTTTGTCAAAAAAAATTAATTAATAATTTTTAAGAGATTTTTCCATTTCTTATAGGTTTTTCTTGAAAATTTAAGGGTCATTTCTTTGGGGTATATTATATTTTTTGTCTATTGGGAATATTTTGCCTTTTTTAATTTTTGTTAATAAATTTTTCTCGAAAAGTAGCTTACAACCGCCAAAAGGCAAAAATCTAAAAATTGCAATCCCTATTCATAAAAATAATTCAAATCTTATTGTTATTAAAAATCGCCAAATGTGTATATGTATACTAAAAAAATTCGGTTTATTTTAGTTTTTATTATTTTAAATAAGAAGTGGCCAAAAAAGTTTAAAACTATATAACTATCGAATGATACCTTGAAGGTGATTTAGTTTGCTTTGAAAAAAGCAATCATAAATCCTAGGTGGGAGTATTTAAGAACGGCCAAGATCAGTGGGAAAAATGATATTTGTTTATCTGTTTCATTGATGGACATTTTGACAAAAATTATCAATTTTAAATAGGACATTATGATTTAAAATCATAATTCATTATAATTGGGACTAATTAGTAATTAGGTTGAGTTCGCGCATGCGTAACGAGAATTTGACTTGAGAAATTGGCAAATTTTCCTCTTTTCCCACAAAAATTTTTATTATTTTTTCACCGAAAAATGTCTAAAACTTTTAAATTTTCATTTAATTTTGTTTCTTCAATATCCAATTGTCCATTTCTGTACAAATGTCCGTGAACCATTAACTAAGAAGTCGAATAAAATTTATTAATTTTTGAAAAACTTTAATAAGATTGAATTGTTTCGAAAAATATTTTAGAACCATGACGAAGTTTGTGGGCTACGACCGAGATTTACTTTCTTTTAAGAATAAAAGTTAAAAATTTTGTTGCAAAAATTAAATGCTTAAAAACAGGAAATATCAAATAAAAACTGTCTCATTATTTCTCCCAAAAACAGGTTGAAACTTTGAAAGGTTATCAAAGGATTGTGAAATGGGCTTTACAGAATGTACAGTCGATGAGAAAGTTTGTTAGCAATGAGAATGGCATTCAACTTGAAGGTTAGCTGCTATCCTCAAAACATTTAACCCCCGATTATTGGGGCCAAGATTTAGGGGATCGAGGAGCTTAACTCCAATTCAAACTTTTTGAGAGAATATAAGAACAATATAAAATTAAAAATTTTCATATATTTTTTAGCTAAAAATTCGTTTTCAAGATTAAGTTACTTAAACAAATAACATAAATTCAATGTTTAATCTTAATCTCAATTAATGAAGCTTTATAATTTTAATAAATATAGTAATTATTTTCCAAACAAAATAATTTAGACTCTTCGAATGAAAGTGACAATGATGAACAAGGTTATGCTCAGCTTGAATTTCAAAATGGACAAGGTAATATTCCAATGTATGGTGATATTATAATGGAACAACAACAACAATATCTGCTGCAGCAAGAACAACAACACAACAACAACACAACAACAACAACAACAACAGTATCTACTGCAGCAACAACAACGACAACAACATCTACAGAATCATGGACAGTTTCCACAACAACAACAACAATATCTGGGGTATTATGAACAAAATGACGATGATTCTGAAGAAGAAGATGAAGAAACTGAGGACGAGGATGAAAGTGAAGAAGAAACCCAAAATCAACCTCATAATCTACACCCAAGTCAACAAAATCAAATGCATCCGCACCCACAGAATCCACAGTACATTGTACACTATAGTAGTCCGGTACGACCACCACCTGGTCCGAGTCGTCCCCGACGAAAGAACAATTACTAGTAGTGAGAGAGAGAGAGAGAGAGAGAAGGTCATAAGAAAGGTAAGGGACAAAGAAACATGGAATTGAGGAGATGGTTTGAGAGAAATTTGCATTGTATTTTTTGTATTACAATTTTTTTATATTTTTTATCTATCATTTGGGCTAATTTTCTTGTATTCAACATTGGACTATATATCTTTCTGAACATTTCACATTTTGCATAAAGCTTCGTGTTGGATTTAGTTTTTGTTAAATTTGAGAAAGAAATTTTTTTTTGACATGCGTAAACAAAAAAATATTAACAGTTTGTGGTCAAAACTAGCGTGTCACAGGACTAGGAGTTTTTGGAAAAAACGTGACCTGAAAATTAACCGGACCGGATTTCAGCAGATTTTCGAGTAAAATTTTTGAAAATCTTCTACTATATTTATATAAATTAAAAAATAGATAAAAAATAATATAATTATGGTTTTTAGGGTAAATTTTTTTGAATTCCAAACATGGCTGCACGCAACTTGATTTGCAATTACGGAATCCGTAATCCGTAATTACGGCGATTTTCTCAGTTACGGAAATCCGTAATCCGTAATTACGGGGGTCCAAAAACCCCGTAATTTCCCGTAATCCGCAATCCGTAATTTTTAAAATCAATTTTTGTCAGAATTTTAGAAAAAAAATTTTAAATAGTGATTAATAAAAATCAAAAAACTGATTTTCTTGATGGAGTTTCTTCATTTTTTATTTAAATTTTACAAATAATTTGTAATTCTTAAATAAAACGAAATACGGGTAGCCCTTTAAATAAAAAATAGAAAAATTTGTTTTTTATAAAAATTCTCGAAAAAATAATCCAAAAGTCAAATTATACGGAAAAATCCCAAAAATCCGTAACCCGTAATCCGTAACTCCAAAAACCCCGTAATTTCCGTAATCCGCAATCCGTAATCCGTAATTGCGTGCAGCCCTGATTCCAAAACCATTGAGAGGGGTGAGGGAGGGCGGGCTGGCTAGCGATTTCAATAGGTGAAACCAGGAGAATTATTTTAAATTTTTGGCAGGGTTAATAAATAAATGATTAATAATAATGAAATTTTGTTTATCAAGTTTTTCATTGCAGTAACGATTCGGCACCCTTTCACACGTTCGGGTTGCAGAACGCGAACTCGAACAAAAGGCCGAAAATCCAAATCTTTCACATTTTTCCTTAAGGCTTGGGATTGGCCGAAATCGATGTTTTATTCATGATCAGGGGTCTACCTCAGTTCGGCCCCGGCACGGTTCGGCCCCAGCGGGCCTTTTGCTATAACTTTTTTCTTTGTCAACCAAATTCAACATTCTTGGTATCATTCGAAAGCTCTTAACATGCTCTATTAAATGTTAAATTTCAAAAAAATTCGTAAATTTTGAACAAATTTATGGCAAAAAAAGTTGGAAAATTTGGTTTTTTGAATTATTCAGGCCATAACTTTTTTGAAACTCAACGAAATTTTTCAGATTTTTGCAGCTAATAGAGGACACTTAGGGCTTTCGAATGATACCAACAATTTTGGATTTGGTTGAGAAAGAAAAATAGTTATAGCTGAAAAACCGCCGGGGCCGAACTGAGCCGGTCCGATGATCAGGGACCACAAAAATTTTCACGAATTATAAAAACTTTCACAACAAAGGGCTTCCCAGCAGATCTGTAAAAAATTCATTTTTTGAAGTATAAAGATTTGTATTGCTTTGGCTTATTTTATACTGCTTGAAATTTAATAGGAAATCCGTTTAAAAATTGGTGTTCGGTATATAAAAGGGACTTGGAAAAATAAAAAATGGAATTAAATAAGATGTTCATATGCCGAATATTAAACAAAGAAATAACAAATGTATTAAGATGAAAATAATTATTAATTTTTGCACTTTGATAATTTTTTGCAATCAAATTGTCTTCCTTAGCAAAAATAATTAATTATTTTTTCTAAGCAAAAAAAAAATTGGATGATGATGGTGATGATGAAAGTAAATGATAAGCGAGCAAAATCGATTAATTTGTTTGAGCAAATGTTTCAAATTAACATCCATTGCAATTGCAATAAATTATTATTTCATAGGATTTATTGAGTTATGCTGATTTTTTTGAAAAAAATCCTAAAAATGGTCATTTTTATGTAAAATTGCTACCAAAAACTCACATGTTTTAAGTTTATGGCGATGTGTTGGCTTTTCTGTGTGAAGCTCCCGTCTTTATTTTGGCCTTTTGGCGTAATTTTTTGAATTTTAAGAAAATTTCTTAACTTAAATGTAATGAAAAACGGAAACTAAACTCCCAAGAATTGACATTCATACAAAATAAAATTGTCACCTCAATTCATCTACAAAAAATGAATTGTTTTTTAAAAAAAAGATTTTCTCTAAAAAATTTTTATTTGCAAGAAAAAAAAATTTTGTCACTTAATTGAAAAATACTTTTCGGAAAAATATTAGCAATATTTATCTTTTTTTCACAAAATTTAAAAAATTATAATAAATATGAAAAAAACTCCCAGAGATGAGATTTCTAAAAATAAAATTTAAATAAATAATCTGCAAGATTAAAATATCGTTAAAATTATATTTAAATTTTTTAAATTCCTATTATTCTTTCAGGTATTTTTTCTCTGTTATTAAAGTAAGCTTATTAAAAATAATTGGGTTAGGGATTTCGTAAATTGAATGTAAATCCGAGCTTGTCTTTAATAATTCTAAAAAAAAATTTCGAATTTTTTTAATACTTTTTTATTTCTTTATTTTTGCCAATTTGTTAATTTATTTAAAAAATATTTTAATCAGATTAATTTAAAAATGTTTTTATTTGTTTATGGCACACTTCGAAAAGGTTTTCCTGGCGAAATGGCACAGAAATTATCCACAGAAGCGGAATGGATTGGCAAAGCATTGCTCCAAAATGCGCAATTGTACCGCGTACATTGGGAAAACTTCCATTTTGACTACCCGGCATTGGTTCTAATTGACGAAAAAGTGACAGATAAGGCAAATATATTAAATTAATTAGCATTATACCAATTAAATTAAAATAAATACTTACATTTTGCAACATAATTATTAAAAATATTTATAAATAAATTAACAAAAATATCCGTACAAAATTGGATGAACCATCTCAATAACTAAATAGCATAATTAATTTAGAAGAATTTAACTTTTATAATGCTTTATTTAAATTTAAATATATATATTTATAAATATTTACAATATAAATTAAAAAAATTTACTTTTCCAATCTCAGTCTGATAATTTTGTTGTCGGCGATTTGGTTCATCTAAAAAACGCCGAACAAAGGTATATAAATAAGCATGCTTAAGAACACAGGCAAAATAATAAACAAGTAAATATTTGTTTAAAAATTAAATTATTTTTTAAAGCATTAAATGGTTGGATGCCTATGAGGAATGCGGAGAACAGTTCAATCAACCAAATGAATACATTAGGAAAGAAGTTACTGTCCAACTGATGACCGATCAGGTAATTAAAAAAAAAATTGTTAGTTTATAAATCAATGCTTTGGGCTTAATACAGGGATGTAATCTGTACTTTTTTTAAAGATTTGTACTTAATTTTTTATTTTATTTTTTTGAAGAAAATTTTTTTCAAAATCCAGCCTTTTTTCAAATTTATCTCCCGGCAGCGTTTGTTAGCACCTAGAGCAAAACGAGCCCAAAATTTCAAAAATTTTCTACGGCGGTTTGAGGAAAATTTTTGGCTATGAAAAATTCCAATTATTTCTAATTGGTTACAAAATCATGGAAATATACCCATGTTGGAAAAATTTTCGAAAAATTCCACATTACTGTTCCGAAATTTTGGGTTGAAGTCCCGTAAATAATTTCAAAAGTTTTTAATTTTCAGGAGGCCTCACAAAATTTTCTTGCCTCAACTTATGTCTATGGTTGGCCCATTAAAGACTCTGATGGCAATTTTGTTGCCCCTGTTCGTCAACTTGTAGTTGCCGGTGATTGGCTAAAATTCGTGCAAAAAATTGTTGAAGACTACGCTGATAAACCGCTGATCCATCCGCATGTTCGTCCTTGTCACCCTAGCTTACTGTAGAGCTGATTGCCGAGACCAAAAACCACGCTAATTTTGGCATTTTTTCCCATTTTCATGATCCGTCTTATGTTAATAAAAAAATGGCAATATGTACAAACAGAAAAACGGAATGTATATGTATAAACGTTGCTAAAATGAATTTATGTAATCATTAAAACATTGCTAATTACCTAAAAATATAAATTCGCAGAATCAGTTTTGTAGCGAATTTCGGAAATTATTTCTTTATTATATTTTAAACTCCTATTATTTAATATTTTGCTTTCAATATTTTACTTATTTTACAATATTATACCAAAATTATTTCAAAAAATATATTTTTGCTTTACCATTTTTTCCCAACAATTCGTTATATTTTTCCAAAATTTTTCAATGGCAAATGGCACCTATCAGCAGTGCCGAATTTTCATCATTCACTTTTTAGTGCTTCAAAAATTTTAAAACAAAAAAAATTTATCACTCAAGAACACAAAAAATTTTATCTGGGCTTAATCAAAGCTTTGAAATTTTAACTAATTCAGTATTTTTGTGGAATTAACTTGTTTAAATAATTTAAATAAAATCTTTTTTTATTATTTTGTAAAAAAAGATATTAAAACTGAAATGAATAGGCATTTTTCTTATAATCATTTAATTTTTTTTGACTGAATTAATCTAAAAAGCAAAAATAATTTTGCAATTTTTATGATTTTAAGAATTTATTTCATTATTAAATTATTAATATTTCTATGCAACATATTAGGCCAAAAAGTCGGGGACAGAGGATACGGCTCAACCCTTCTTTTTGCATAAGAATTATTAATATATATCTTTCAAAATAAATTTTGGTACCGAATTTATTTATCTTTTGAAAAGAAATGACATTTCAAATGTTCCACTATTTTTTTCGCCGCATTTATAAAATGAATTTATTTTAAAATATATAAAAAATGATATAGAGTAAAACTAATATTTACATAGTTTATTTATATAAATATAACTATTGATTTAAAATTCTAAAGTCAATAAAATAATGAACGAAAAATCCAAAATCTAAGCAATTAATTAACTTACTTTTGTGTCCCTAACTGTACAATTTTGTCCACTTCGTTCCTTAAACTACTATTTGAGAGTTGGACAACTCAAATATGCAGCGGCCATTAATATCAATAAATAATTATTTTCAATATGCTTTTTTATTAACAAATTAAAGAGTTATTTTATTAAAAATATGCCTTTAAAATTATATTTTGATTTGGTTTAATAAGATTATCGGCGTCGGGAAATTCTTGTTCTTATAATTAGCCAAACTTATTTATATTTAAGAGATTCTTTGTTTTTGAATATTTTTGCTAACAATTATCTATTATTAAAAGGAATATTTTTGCTATTTTTGAATATAGCACAGTTTGTTATATATGGTTTCTGTACTACTAAATCCTTAATTCGATCTAAACTAATATATGACATTCATTTTTTTAAAATTATTAACATATTAATTTTTTTTTTCAAGTTGTTTCATTTAAAATATAAATCCATTCTAAAAATTCATTACATTCATTACAATATTTATTGCTTATTTTTTTGTAAATTCGCGGTTTGTTTTCCTTTTTTGAATTTTATTTTTTGTACATTTTATTCATGTATTATTATTTTTTGTTTGTAAAAATATGGAATTAATGTTTTTTGCAAATCCTTATCAGCACAATAAAAAATAAATAAATCTTGCAGCGTGGGAGAAATTATTTCAAATTTTGTTTAGCAACTTTAGAAGAACAAAATATTGATTATTGTTATGGTTTTACTTTCAACGGCAAATTAATTTAAATTTAAAAACTTTTGGTATATGTAAACGTTTTCTATGCTTTATTTTATTTTTTGATTAGCTGTAATAATATTTAAATTTGATAATTCAAACATAAATTTGTTTAATTTTTTGTTTTTGAGAGATTATTTTAAATACATTTATTTAAATTAGGTATTAGTAAATTTCTTGAGCAGTTATTTTGTTAAATTTGCTATATTTTCAATAAAATACTTAAATTCTTTGATTCCAATTCGACGAAAAATGCTGACACAATGTGGGCGTTTAAATTTAAAATGAATCTGCATTTAAATCATTGTTTATTATCTGATATATCTTTCAAAAAAGAAATAAAAATTTTTATGTTTTATTAGTTCTGTGGTATTATAGTTTTAAAATTATCCAACTAGCCTTTAAAATTATCTTATGGTTTATCTTTAAGGTTTTAAAAATGTAATAGTCTCATTTTTTGAAAAATTTATATATTCCATTTATGAAATTATCAAATTTAACTAATTGTTTTTTATCAGGAAATGCACTTTCAATGCTTTTTAGTATTTTATTTTTAATACATTTATTGTATTTGATT
Source organism: Heterodera schachtii (assembly GCA_023374025.1). Classification (NCBI taxonomy): domain Eukaryota; kingdom Metazoa; phylum Nematoda; class Chromadorea; order Rhabditida; family Heteroderidae; genus Heterodera; species Heterodera schachtii. The sequence continues at coordinate 110,603 of SIJG01000101.1, read as the reverse complement.
AATTTGAACATTTTTTCGGAGCTTGGACAGTTCCCGCTGTCTTCACTCTATGTTCATAGGTTGAAATCTCTTCAATGTATAGAAAAGGTGCCACTATTTGCTTTATTTTATGAAACCTAAAAATTTTTACAGTAATTAATTAATTTATATGAGTATTTTTTACTATTTATGGAAAATTTCACAAATTTTTTAAAAATAATTTTTTGAGAAAAACAGAAGAATTTATTTTTAAGTATTGCCATTTTTGTTCAGCTTTTTAAAAATTTTAAGAAAGTTATTAATAGATTTAATACATTTTTTGTAAAAATATAATTCTTTAGTTCTTTTTTTGAGTTTGATTTTATTGTATTAAATATAAATTAAAAAATTAAACAAAACCAAATAATTTCTTTAATAGATTAAACTTTGGAATAAGATCCCTGCAGCGGCCATTAATATCAATAAATAATTATTTTCAATATGCTTTTTTTATTAACAAATTAAATAGTTATTTTATTAAAAATATGCCTTTAAAATTATATTTTGATTTGGTTTAATAATATTTACTCGTGTTTTTAAAATTTTGCTGTAAACTCATTTATTACTTTCATTGTCATTATGAAACAGCAATTTTTGAAAGAGCTCATCTTGTCCTTTGTAAATTTATAAAAGAATTATTTTTTCATTATATTTTTAAATAATTATCAAATAAGACATTTTAATTAAAAATCTACCTGCATTTAATATGATTATTTATTATCTGTCAAGACTCATGACTTACGAAAAAAAAAAAAAATTTCACATATTTACCAACTCTCTGACGAAATTTTCTGCCTTTTATTAGTTATTTTTTAAATTAATTTTACCCAAATTCTGAAAATTAATTTAATTAATTCTTCGGTCATTTTTTCATATATGTATCTCTTCAAAGTATTCTCATGTATAAATAATGCTTTTAATTTACTTTTATTAACTTTTCCTAAACACTTTTTTTAGATTTTTTCTTTTTTCATCTATTAATTTTTTATATTTTTACTTTTGTGTCCCTAACTGTACAATTTTGTCCACTTCGTTCCTTAAACTACCATTTGAGAGTTGGACAACTCAAATAACCGTCTTTATAATGATTATTTTTAAAAAAGTTTTTGACATTATATTCATTGAGCGTTCCGTTATTTAATTACTTGTCTTTACAGCTTATTGGTGTCGGAAAAATTGTTTCTATAGATAAGTCAAATTAATTTTAATTAGATAAATTCTTTGTCTTCAAAAATTTTGCTAACAGTTACCATTTTATATAATGGTTCAGTTATAATGTTTATTTATCTTATTTAATTCCAAAGAATGGTTTCAATTGGTGGGCGAGAGTATTAAGTACTGAAATCAGTAAGATTCATCTTATTATTTTGTCATTAGATTCATTGTTTTATATTTTATGTTTAACAAATTGACTAAGATTTAAATTTCATTAAAATTATATGAATTTTATTTTGCATTTATTTTATTTTGCAAATTTTGGTAATACTTTATTTAAAAATTTGTATAGAAATTTGCATAATTTTAATTATTAAATATTGATCCGATTTCCATTGAAAGAAATCTGAGTGGTCGCCGCCACCACGATAAAAAATAAATTTATCTTCTGTTTTATATTCTTTATTTAGGTTATGCGTTTTTTTAACTCTTTGCTCGTTTAGGTTTTTGAATGGTCAGCAAATTAAATTTTTTAAATCTCCATAATACAATTTGAATTTTTTGGGGTTTCATAAATTTATGGCACAAAAATAAGAATCGTTGTTATAATTTTTTTATATTTTTTCTTTCTCTCATATACAAAAGAGTGAATTTTACTTTTATTACTAATTATAGAAGGAATTGTTAATTAGATATGTATTAAATTGTTTGAATGAATTTATTATTAGTATTATTACATTTTATTTTAAATCTTCGTTTGATGTTTATGGGTAAAGAATTTGTTTTTCTCCGTTTTAAATCATTCTCGATACAAAAGCGCCACATGGGCATGTGGTCTTTGCAATATTTGTTCATATGTAGTTTCATTCTTTAAAATTACTTTTCTATATTTTTTGAAAACAAAATTAATTTTTTTTTTATAATAGCAAAATTTTAATTTTTAAGATTATCGGCGTCGGGAAATAGCCAAACTTATTTATAATTAAGAGATTCTTTGTTTTCGAATATTTTTGCTAACAATTATCTATTATTAAAAGGAATATTTTTGCTATTTTTGAATATAGCACAGTTTGTTATATATGGTTTCTGTACTACTAAATCCTTAATTCGATCTAAACTAATATATGACATTCATTTTTTTAAATTATTAACATATTAATTTTTTTTCAAGTTGTTTCATTTAAAATATAATCCATTCTAAAAATTCATTACATTCATTACAATATTTATTGCTTATTTTTTTGTAAATTCGCGGTTTGTTTTCCTTTTTTGAATTTTATTTTTTGTACATTTTATTCATGTATTATTATTTTTTGTTTGTAAAAATATGGAATTAATGTTTTTTGCAAATCCTTATCAGCACAATAAAAAATAAATAAATCTTGCAGCGTGGGAGAAATTATTTCAAATTTTGTTTAGCAACTTTAGAAGAACAAAATATTGATTATTGTTATGGTTTTTACTTTCAACGGCAAATTAATTTAAATTTAAAAACTTTTGGTATATGTAAACGTTTTCTATGCTTTATTTTATTTTTTGATTAGCTGTAATAATATTTAAATTTGATAATTCAAACATAAATTTGTTTAATTTTTTGTTTTTGAGAGATTATTTTAAATACATTTATTTAAATTAGGTATTAGTAAATTTCTTGAGCAGTTATTTTGTTAAATTTGCTATATTTTCAATAAAATACTTAAATTCTTTGATTCCAATTCGACGAAAAATGCTGACACAATGTGGGCGTTTATATTTAAAATGAATCTGCATTTAAATCATTGTTTATTATCTGATATATCTTTCAAAAAAGAAATAAAAATTTTTAGGTTTTATTAGTTCTGTGGTATTATAGTTTTAAAATTATCCAACTAGCCTTTAAAATTACCTTATGGTTTATCTTTAAGGTTTTAAAAATGTAATAGTCTCATTTTTGAAAAATTTATATATTCCATTTATGAAATTATCAAATTTAACTAATTGTTTTTTATCAGGAAATGCACTTTCAATGCTTTTTAGTATTTTATTTTTAATACATTTATTGTATTTGATTAATTTGAACATTTTTTCGGCGCTTGGACAGTTCCCGCTGTCTTCACTCTATGTTCATAGGTTGAAATCTCTTCAATGTATAGAAAAGGTGCCACTATTTGCTTTATTTTATGAAACCTAAAAATTTTTACAGTAATTAATTAATTTATATGAGTATTTTTTACTATTTATGGAAAATTTCACAAATTTTTTAAAAATAATTTTTTGAGAAAAACAGAAGAATTTATTTTTAAGTATTGCCATTTTTGTTCAGCTTTTTAAAAATTTTAAGAAAGTTATTAATAGATTTAATACATTTTTTGTAAAAATATAATTCTTTAGTTCTTTTTTTGAGTTTGATTTTATTGTATTAAATATAAATTAAAAAATTAAATAGCACCATTTTAACAATCTGCTTTAAAATTATTAAAGAGTTAACCAGCCTCAACGCAGGTAAACTTTTCATATTTTCATAAAGACCCCGTAGACAATTATTTTTAAGAGTTAAAAGGCATACGAACAAAACCAAATAATTTCTTTAATAGATTAAACTTTGGAATAAGATCCCTGCAGCGGCCATTAATATCAATAAATAATTATTTTCAATATGCTTTTTTATTAACAAATTAAATAGTTATTTTATTAAAAATATGCCTTTAAAATTATATTATGATTTGGTTTAATAATATTTACTCGTGTTTTGTTAAATGTTAGTGGTGAATTAGTTTTAATCATCAATTATTAATATTTTTAAATTTATGCCATTTAATAAATTATAAAATTTTAATTTGTCTATAAAAATTTTTCAAACAAATAATTTTATAGAAAAAAACGAATATTTAAAAAGTTGAAATTTAAGATTATGGAGTATATGAAAATCAGTTATTAACCGAGTTCTATTGAAATTTAAAATTTAAAGCGCAAATTCATGGCAATGACTCATCACGTGGCGAAAACGGCGCAATTCAGAAAGGGCGCTGGAGACTTCCACCGCCGTGCCCAGACTTGAGCAATTTTTTGCCTTATTCAACGTCATTTGTTTTTTTGTTGTCCGCTGGCCCGTCGACTGCGCCAATTAATTAAAAAGTTGAAATTTAAGATTATGGAGTATAGAAAAATCAGTTATTAACCGAGTCCTATTGAAAGTCTCTTATATTAATGATAAGAATATTTTTTTTTCATAGAATAGGATTAAAAATGTTTGTTCTTATTAGATTTATTTTATAATTGTCTTAATGTATAATTAAAAATTAACTACAGCATTTTTTTTTAGATTTGTGATCATTTTTTGACCTCTCAATTTTCTTCTAATGCACGCAAACAAATTTAAGCAATTTAAAAACAACATATCATTTTTTGTATTATTTTTGATTAAAATTGTTGTACCGAATTTATTTATCCTTTTAAAAATATTTCCTCTTAGCTAAATTAATTTTTTTTCAGATATTTTATTATTTTTATTATTCTTTTAAGTATTTTTATCATGAAATCATTTGTTTTTTGTTAAGTTTTGTCTATAAAGATATGTATGTTGTATTGAATCATTAGAGTTACTTTTCTATATTGTTTGAAAACAAAATTAATTTTTTTTATAATAGAAAAATTTTAATTTTTAAGATTATCTGCTTCGGAAATTCTTGTTCAAGCCTCTTTATTCAGCTATTTTTAAAATTTGAAGAAAGAATTTCGTCACTTTTATAAAAAATCATTATTTTCTTACTTTTTCTGTGTTCCAATAATAATTTTTTTAGTATTAAAAATATATATTTATATGTTTTTGAAAGTATGGCGAATAATTGTAATTTTATATCCAAATATTTGTATTTAAATTTAAATTACTATAATTTATGTGATTAAAAGAACATTTTCCAAATGGGGAGGGAAATTAGCATTTAATATTATTTGTTATATTTTTAAAATAGTAAAATGCTATAAAAAATTATTTAAAGATTTCTTATGAGATTTAATAGCTATTTATACATTAATTAATTTTATTTGTATTTTATAATTTTAGAAAATTTTACATTATTTGAAAGATTTTCCATTACTTCGTAAAATTATTATTTGTTTTTACTTTTTCTGAGTTCCGAAATAATTTATCTATTATTGGATATTTTTGTTTATTTTTATTAAGAGTATGTTTTTTTAACCTATGTTTCTTTCAAAAAAATTATAAAATTAATAAAATTTTATGTAAATTTTTTTATTTAAATATATATTTTGCTCAATTATCATTTTTTGCTGTTTTAATGAAACTTTCTTATTTTTAGTTTTTGCTGACTTAGATTAATCTTTTTTAGTTGTATATAATTATATGATATGATGAACAAGATTTGTTGTTTAAATTTTCGATTAAGTTTCAGAGAAAAAAAAATAATACGATCTCATTTGTTCAATAATATTTTTAAAAACATTAAAAAATTTCAATCCATCTTCTTTGTTTACTAAAAACTTTTATAGGAAAGGTTCAAATAAATTTTCGTCAGTATGATTTTTTTACATACAAATATGTATATTTTACGTTAATTTAAAGAATGTATTTTTTTAAATAATATTTATGTTATATTTTTATTTCTTAGGTGCATTTCTATAAATTAATTTTTTCTTTAATTCGTTTAATATATGTTTTTTGTTCCTTAGTAATTTGTGCATATTTTTAGGATTGTACAATATAAAAAATTATTTTTATTTTAAAATGTTTTAATAAATATGTTTTTTCGTCATATTTCAATTATTTTTTCATTTCATATTTATATGTTAATCGACGAGATCCACTTTATGCTTATCCCTGTCGGGCGTTTTAAAAGATTATTCACTTTTTAAAAGTTGTTTATTTAAATGGTGAATTATAACTTTGAGCCTTTATTTATTGAATCTGGCATGTAATTAATAATATACTTTTGTATATTTTTTCTCTAAATTTATAGTCGTAACAAATCCTACATCAAATTGGTATTTTTACTTATGGAAATGTTCTTTGATCATTTAGAGCTGGGTTTGGATCAGTCAAGAACCTTTTTACAGGATCGATAAGCAAATTCAAAGGAATTAAAGGGGAATATTTGCAAGTCAAAGGACACATCAAAATTTTCAAATGCAATAAAATGGGTGAAGCAGCGATGGCTTTGCCGGGGAAAATTTGAACGATTTTAAAGAAAAAACAGATTTTGCGCTAAAAAATTTTGCAAAAAAAGAAAATATTCAATATTTAGCAAAGTAGAAGAAAACTCCCATTATTTTAACAAATATTTGAATTTGGAGATTAAATGCCAATTTCAAACGACACTTTGAAATAAAGGACGAAATCGTGCAGCAACTGACGAATGAAATTACATTGAACGGCTTTAGAATGCTCCTAAACAAGAGCGAGAGAGAAAAGGAATTTGATAGAATGGAGTGAATCAGCGAAGTGAGAGAGAGAGGGAAGAGAGAGAGAGAGAGAGAGAGAGAGAGAGAGAGAGAGAGAGGAGAGGAGAGAGGAAGAGAAGACAAAGAGAAAGTGAGAGAGAGAAGGCGAGAGAGAAACAAAAAACAATAGAAAAAACAGAGAATTATGTTAAAAGAAGTTGAAAATTATTTATTATTTGCATTTAATGAATTGTAATTCTTTCCAATCTTAAAATATCTAAAGTTTTTTATATTCGTTAGATAATTTATTTAAGTATTTGTATAAAGTTTAATTTTATGTATTTATTTACGGGTCAAAAATATCGGTAATTTATATTTAAAAAGATATATAGAAATTATTTCAAAAATATTTTATATTTTCTTCAATTTTAATTGTATTCGACGCGGAATAATGTGTTGGAAACAGGGCTGGGCAAAGCTCGGCTTAGCATTCGAAGCCGAAGGCTAAGCCCAATTTTTATTCGAAGGCGAAGTTCGAAGCTCGAAGCCCAAAACCCGAAGTTTTCGATGTTTTCGAAGCGCCGAAGCCGAAATTTTTCAAAAAATTTTCATCACTAAAATTTCGGTTAAATCAAATTTAATCATTTGGCAGAACGGCTAGAGATCAACCAACCCCTTTTAATAAAATAAATATATTGACTTTTTGATCAAAATGTATTAGAAAGTTCAACATTTTATAAATTCGTAGAGCATCACGGTTTTTGACAATTTAAAAATAAATGGAACTTTTGTGTACCGTCTGCGCCGGTAGGCGCCGCCGGGGAAATTTTTGAAATTTTAACCGATTTCTTAAAAGTTTTACACAAAAAATTGCCAATTTTGTGTCTTTTCGTAGCAAAAATTTAAAAACTTTAGCGAATTGCAGGTAAAAAATGTTGTCTTGTTTTTTAGATTTTTGATTAAACTAAAAATTCTAACGGAATTGTTAAATTGTATTGAATTTCCATCGAAAAAAGAAATAATTTTAAGAATTAGAAGAAAAACAAATAATTGGAGGGGAACTGATCCAAAGAAAAATTATGAACAGAACCAAGAGCACAACCCACATTTTTCGTATTCGTCAATTAGAAAATAATTTATGCTTACATACATAATATATAAAATAAAAATTTTAACAACGAACGAAAAATTAATAAATAATTTAAATTATTTTTTCTCTGAACTTTCTCTATAAAAAGTTATTGCGCGTTAAAATGCCTATTAAGTCCCGAAAACCAAATATTTTCTCTTAGAAAGTTAATTTTTTCAAATATTTTTATTAATATATAAAAAGTTTGATAATTTTTATTTTATTTATTATTTCCAAATCTTAATTTTTAAATGTCTTCTTTTTATCAATACAAAGGAAACTTCATTAAATATGTAATTGAAGTAAATTGACATCAATACCCTAAACGTTTTCGACTCCAAAGTGGGCTAAACGATAAATGAATTTTTAAAATTTAAGTTGCAACCTTTAATTTATTGTATATTTTTAGCATGTTCAGCTTTTTTAAATTTAATTCGTTGTTGTTTTATTTTTACGCGTTTTTTTACTCGCGCTTGCTGTTTTGCAATTTTCTGTATGACCAGAATTTTTTCTTATAAATATTTTTATCCTTTCATCTTCTATTTATGAAATTTTTTATTAAAGTTCATTATTACTTTATTTAAATTTGATTATTTTTAAATTACTTATTTCAAGAATGCCATCGTTCTTCAGCTTTTTCATAAGAATTGATCACATCCCTGATCTATTTGTCAAATATTAAATTTTTTTTAGAATTATCTATTTTTTCTTTTATTTATTTTTTATTTATAATTTCTTTACCAATATATTGCATATACTTGATATAATGATACAATTTATTTTTTATATATCATGCCATATGTTTTTATTTTCTGTATGTTTTGTTTTTTAATCTTTCCCTCGTGCATTGGTTATTTTCCCATGCCTCGAAGACTTTGTGCTTGTTTTGTGTATTGTACATAAGTTTAACTCTCAATATGTTCAATATATGTAGACGTTTATCTATGCTTTATTCTATTTTCTGATTAGCTGTAATAATAATAAAAATATTGAAATTCCATAAAAACAAACATAAATTTGTTTAATTTTTTTTGTTTTTGAGGGATTATTTTAAATATATTCATTTAAATTAAGCATTGGTAATTTTCTCGATCAATCTATTTTGTCTAATTTGCTATATTTTTTTCTTTCTCATGGTCATCTTTATTATGAATAAACAAACATTTCTATTCGAAGTAAATTTTATTTTCAAAATAAATAAATATTTTATTTAATTTTTGTTTTTGCTTTATTTTACGCAATATTCTATGATGATCTTATTTTTTAACTATTAAGAGTCGTGGCCCGCAATTGTGTGAATGTCTGGTTGGTTTAATATTTAATTACATCTGAATGGACTGTAATTGCCTGTTTTCTGTTGAATTAACATCACTCGTATTTTTTCTCAAAATTGCGATTCTTGTTTTATATATCACTCTGAGTTTTTAAATAATTTTTCAATTATTTATTACATCCTCCATTTTTGTAAGTATATTCTTATTAGATATTGGTTAATAAAATAATCCAGCTCAATAGAACGACTAATAATACACATTTTAAAATTGCCGTTTCATTTAAAATGTAATATTATGACTTTGAATCTTTATTTCTTATAATCTGCATGTATTTAATTATCATTTTAAATATGCAAACAAATAAAAGTTAGTTGTTATTAAAAATATACCTGTAAAGAAGATAGCATTTTTTTGTTATCGATTAATGAACCTTTCTTATTTTTAATCTTGCTTTACCTCGTTATATTTATGTTAAGGTACTTATTTTTAAAAGAATTTTTTTTTGTATTTATTTACGGATAAAAATTTAACTAATTGTATATATAAAAGTTGAGCCCAAAAATACCACGACATTTTTTGTTGACCAAAATAAGCATTGACAAAAATAAAATAATTGTATGTATGAAATAACAGCTTAAACTTTCATATATCTTGACCATTACGAATTTTTGTCTTTTTGGGATAACTATACAAAATATATTATAATTATTTTAAATATTAAAAATAATTTGCTTCAAACGACTTTTGAAAAATTTATTTTCTTTTTTTTTCCTTGATTTTTTATATTATATTTTTTATATTTTTGTATTTGCCCCTTTTATTGAAACTTCATTTGTATTTTCCCATTGCAAAAGTTTTCTGATTAATACAAGATTCGCTATTCGTTTTTTGCTATAATACGCAAATTCTGAAATTAATTTCGTTTAATTCATCTGACATTTTTTAGATATTTGATAAAACAAACCCTAAAAGGAATTCAATAGTTTATAGAAATTATCATTCATTTCTATGTTGATAGTAACAATTATAATGCTTCTTTTTATTTGCTTTTTATATTACTTTTTTTAATTATAATTTAGTTTTTTAAAATATTTAAAAATTTGCTGCAAAAATTATTCCCATAGAATTTGCATGGTATTTTTTTTAAATGACGCCGTATTTTTTTGCAATCAATGAATTTTAATAAATATATTTTAGTTTCAGTTCCATTTGACATTGGGTAAATTTGTGTATTTTGTGGAGGTATATTGACATGACGAATCTTTGCTGTTCCTTCATGGAGCAGGGCGTGGTTACAATTGCTGTGGCTGCTATTAGTGGCAAATCGCAATCAAAAATAATTGAATTAAATTGGAAATTGTATTAATCTTTTCATTATTTATTTGTTTAAATGAGATTGATTATTGCATAATTTAATAAAATTGAAAAAATTTTTGTTGTAAAATTTTTTAATTTTACTATAATATGTTTTCTTTACATTTATATAAAATATCTTTATTTGAAAATTCTATCTTGAAATATAATTTTTAACTGCATCTTACATCAAAATTTTATACCTCTGTTTTTGTATTAAAATAATATATTTATTTAGCCGAAATTTAGTTTTTAATTACTTAACTTACACAAATTTAATCATTTTACCTTTTTATTCATTTCATATATAATTTATATCCTTTAATTCTAATATATAAAGAAAAAAGGATTTTTTAAAAGAATTCTTGTGATCTCAATCATTGTCCGCTCTCTCTTGAAAAGCTCTTATTTTACGAATATTATTTTAGAAAATTCAAAGTGCAAATTATCACGACATTATGTTTCAATAGTTATAATTATTTTATCGCTTCATTATCAAAGTAATCTTTAAGGCATTTAAGTTTATTTCAAATAGATCTTGCTTTTTATTTGAATTTTTTGGTTTTTAATTTATTAATTTTTGAATATAATTAAAATAGAAATTAGTTTTTTCAAATGAAAATTGCCGGCACACGAAATTACTCATGTAAATTTGTGAAAAGGAATGGAAATTTCCAAAATGAAGAATTGAGCTGTTTATAAAACAAATTTAGGTATTACTGGAGCAAAATTTTCAATTTTCTTTCAGGTACCCCCTCAAATGCCTTCCGCATCGCACAAATTTCCCAAAAAAATCCGCTAATTTTTTTCGAAAAATTAGCATTTCCTGTGAAGCTGTTGACAAATATAAAAAAGTCGTCAATTAATGAAATTGATATAATGTTTTTGTTTATTCATATAAAATCGAAATTATTAACTTTTTCATGTTTATTAAGGATATTTGTGGTAAATAATAAATAACAAACGGAAATTAATTTTACAAAAATCGAATCAAAGAAATTATATTATTTTGTTTTTTCAAATAACCAATTTTTTGAAATTTAACTCTTTGTTTTATCCAAAAATTATTTTAAATTTGTTTAATATACCTGATTCTTAAAAAGTTAGAAACATGATAAAAAAAAAGTGAATTCATGGTATTTCTGTTTAAATATATTATGATGGAATTAAACAAAAATTTTATTTAAAAAACCAAAACAAATTTACTACTAAAGCTATATTAACAAAATTTGGCAGATTACTTCCAAATATATTTCTATAAATTTAACTACTTTTTGACCCCTATAATTAACGAAGTGTCTTGGAAAACGCACCTTTTTAGGAGACATTAATTATTCAAACCCAAATTGTTTATTCAACATAAATATTGGCATATTTCTCTTTCGAATAGTATTAGAAAATTAAAAATATTGTAAAAATCAGCAGAAAAAAATTCTATGCAATGAAAATGTTTTTTAACACTCTAATAACAATTTCTAATTTAAAGTAATTTATTTTCATGGTGGAAAACAAAAAATTTTATTTTTTATAATAAAATGAGTTGGAAATTTTATTTTACTGTTAATTGCATTTTTCAACGGTATTCAGTATTCCTTTATAAAATTATTTTTTTATACTGACTTTTTATTATAATCTTTTGGTTTAAAAAATTATTTTTTTTCTTTTTCACCTTAATTTGAATTATTTTATAAATGTCGACTCATAGGTAAATTTTACGTACTATTTCATTATTAATAATTTTTTCTTTAATTTTGAAGAAATTAAATTTTGAATCTTTTATGTTATAATTTTTGTTTTTAAATTATTTATTTTAATTTCTTTTAAATATATTATCATTTTAAATCATTAATATTTTATAAAATCACGTTGTGATCGATACACGATGTTCCTTCTGCAATCAAGCTTAGTCATGGCTGTTGGCTTTACTAGAGGTATGTCGAATTTTAATTTTTTCGCATTTATCTTATTTTATATTTAAATGTAGACCCAATTTAAAAAATACATCATCATCATCTTCGGTATAAAAAATTTTCTTTTCTTAATAGATAAATTTAATTAAATCTTAAAATTTTTAATACCTTTTTTTAAAATTATTTACACAATTTATTCCATTTAATACTTGATGTACCGAATAAACTATTAATGTCAGCATCTATACATATTCGGCTAATTATCACTGATCATTGTTTTATTTTTCATTGATAAATTAATTTAAATTTTAAATTGTATATTTATAAGAAATTTTATTTATGTGTTAGCTTTAATTCATTGCAACATTTAATTTATATAAACATATTTTTTTTTATTAAGAGTCGAGGCCCTCGAGATTTGTTAAGTTTTCGTGGTGATTTTTAAAAGATTATTCATAGATTATTAAATAATATTTTCAAAAATGATATTTAATATTTCTGTAGCGAACTTTTATAATTCATTGTTATTTTCAATTATTTTGTTTTAACTTGTTATGATTATCAAATTCATTTAAACTAAATAAGAGATTTATTCTTCAATTAAATCTGTATGGGACTGGTAACTTCCTCTTTTCTATTGAATCTACAAATGTTTTATGTATTTTTCTCGAAAGTTTTTATTATTTAATAACAATATCTATTTATTTAATTTTTTTTTCTCCAAGCTTTTTTAGACAATTAATTTAAAAATCTTTTTTTATGAAAGGATATTTTATTATATTCAATATTCCTTAATTTTAAATTTGAGTATTTTAGCCAGTATTCAAATTTTTTAATTTATTTTGTTATTATTTTATTTTTACCTAATTGAATTAAAACAATTTTTTTTACCTATTAATTGACGAGCGCCTCTTCTTGAATCATCACCGTTTGGGTCATAAAAGAATTTTTTTAATGATTATTAAGACATTTATTCTTTAATTGTATATGATTTAAAGTGCCTTCAGTTTCGAATGAATCTACAAATGTTACTCAAAATTATAGATTATTATTTTAAATCGCTTTAAAATTATATTTAATTATACATTTAATAATTGTTGAATATAGAGTGCTAATATTCATTTTGGAATTGACGTTTCATTTAGATTAATCTTTTTTAATTTATTTTTTCAATTATATATATTACATAATGAATTAATTTTCGATTAAATTCAGGGAAAAAATCAATTGATTTTCATAATTAATACGAGCTCATTTGTTCAATAATATTTTTAAAAACATATTAAAAAATTTATCAATTCTCCTTCCTTGTTTACGAAAAACTGTTATAGGAAAGGTTCAAATCATTTTTATCAGTCATGATTTTGTAAAATACAAATGTGTTTATTTTTTTATATTAAAAAATATTTCTACATTTTTTATAATGTATATTAAATATTTAATTAATTTTGAGTGTTGAAAAATTATTTATATAATTCATTAGTAATTTTCTCATTTGATAAATGTTTTTTTAATTATTTACTAAAATTTAATCTTTTAACAATTAATTTAATAATTTTCGGTTTTATAAAAAAACATTTTATTAATATTCAAATTCCTTCATTTAAATTTGATTTTTTTAGCCAGCATTCAACTTATTATAATTTAAAATTTTTAATAAACTTTCTTAGATTTTCTTTTGTTCCGTTTTTGTTAATTAAAATAATTTAGCCAACTTTGGGTTAATACTTTAACTTTAACTTAACCTTGCTTATTAATGCTGTAATATCGGTCTAGGCGTTACTGACCGTGCGTGACAGCTTTATCGGATAACCCCTTTTTTAAAAAAAAACTTATTTTTATTCTTTTCAATAATCCTTAATTTTAATTTATTTATAAATGTCGAAAGGTTGGAAAAGCAGACATTATCCAAAATTAAAATAAAATTTCTTCCATTTTTTAACCAAATTCTTCACGAATCTTTTTTAAAGAGATTAAAAAATTCTAACCTTTCAGTTTTTGACAAAATACTGATAATATGAACCTAAATTGGTGTTTTAGACAAAACTTTTAACAGCCTAAATCGATTTTTGAAAAAAACATTTTCATGAAAAAAAATTAAAAAATTCTTTTTTCTGTATATGCTTCTTTTTAAATAGTTAAAATTCCAAATATTCTTAATATTTTTATTAAATAAAAAAGTTTGGATTTTACGTTTTCATATTTTTAATTTTTCCCAATTTTCTTTATTTTCACATTTGCAAAATATTGCATATTTTATATTTTGTAGCTCAAAATTCCTTATTCTTTAAAATTTCAAAAACTTGGTTAATTTTAAAAGGGATTTGGACAAAAAACTAATTTTCCTGTTAAAATAATTTTTTTAAATAAACGCAAGCTTTAAAAAATTGAAAGTGTTGTTAGCAGGCCCACCAAAAATTTCTGATGGAGATAAAATTATTTATAAATAATTAAAAAAAATATTATAAACCTTATTTATTGCAAATTGATAAAAATAATTTATAAAATTGAAATTCTCTTTTCTTGTTGATTTATTTGCAGGATAATTAAAACTCAATATCTAAGTGTTTTTGGGGAAAAATAGTCTAACTTTGAAATTACTTGACATTTTTCTTCCAGCTTTTAGCATATATTTTGTATTTTTTGCGGTTTTTCGCACATTTTTTTTTGGGTTTTATTTCAAATATAATATATATATATATATATTAAGGATTTTTATCACAGTGAAATGCAATCCATAGCTTTGTCCCAAATTTATTTTATGAATTTTATTTAACCATAACAAAAAACATTTACCTTTTATTTCAATTTGTACTAGTTCCATTACTATTTCTTTTTTGACTTATTTCATTAAACTTTTTCTTTTGTATGTTAAGTTCTATGTTATATCTATAATTCTCTTTTATGATATGAAAAAATCAATTTATTATCTTTTGATAAAATATGATAATTCAACATAAAGTGGTATTTATCTAAACAAAATTTTAACAGCTTTAAATCAAAGCAATTTCCAGTTAAAAAAGGATTAAAAAATATTATATTTAATCTTTTTTTCTAATGAATAATTTCCAATTGTCTTTATAATTTTTATAAAATACGTATTAAAAAATTTTTGGTTTTCGTTTTCATATTTATTAATTTTTCCAAATTTTCCTTCTTTTCACATTTGCAAAATATTCAATAATATTATTCGTTCACATGAGTGATCATTGAGAGAGAAGAGAATAGAGAGTTTTGTGTTTCGTGTTTTGTATTTTGAGACAAAAAATTAAAAAAAATAAATAATTTTTGTTTCTAGTCAAAATTTCTTAGTCTTTAAAATCGCAAAAATTTAATGAAGTTCAAAATAGATAAAAATAAAATCCCTGTTATAATATATTTAAGCTATTCGAAAATTTCTTAAATTCTTAAATAGATTAATAATTTTTTTTAGGATTTCTATGCTTTCAGATTGCATGATTTTTAGCTTTTTTTGTCTTTAGTGTTTTGTAGTGAATTCCTGTTTAACATGCCCGTGATCAGTCAGATTCAATAAACAGGCGAAACGGGTGCATAAAAAGGCTAATTTGTGCCTTGCTTCATTCACAATAATTCATTTTTTTAGATTTTTTGCCTTTTCCCATTGCTTTACTTTCGCTCGTTTATGTATAAACTAAAGGTTAGACGGGCCTGAATAATTAGGCTAAAATCTGACCAAGATATTGCATTGTGCAAAAAAAATTGGTCCAAATTTTCAAATTGAAATTGCTCCAGGTCCAGGTATCGGGTGCTACGGGTTTCTGAAAATCTATTAGGTGCAGGAAATAATTATTGATAAACTTATAAAATATTAAATTAAAATATTCACCAACTTCAAAAACTATACGGGAGATTTTAATAACCAAAAATATTTTTAATGACCGAAAAATACTTAAATAAACAAAATTTAAATTGGTAAAGACCAAAATGAATATTCAAATTTATTGAAATTAAAAAAACTTGGAAACTGCGCTTAGCTACATATTTTTGAGGCATAAAAGCAACAATTTGGGAAAAGTCCAACATTTTTTTGTTAACATTTTTTAAAATTTGTAAGCCTGGTCTTAAGAAAAAAAGAGAAAAATTTAAAAAAACTAAGAGAAAGACATAAAATTAACTGATATTTTAATTTGAGATTTTGTGCGATTTTTTAACCAAATTGACTGCCTTCCTATATTCAAACTCCACAAAAAAACTACAGCATGATAAAAATCACTTCTATCATCGCATGAATGGGGCACACTTATCATATGTGATGAAATGACAAAAACAGAAGTGTTGGGCCAAATGACAGGAAAAGAATATTTGGAAATTGATTTGAGCCAAAGTGGAGTCAATAAGGTTAAGGTCACTTGTGGAATCAAGGTAAACAAAAATTAATGTAATACAAATAATGTTAATACTGATCTGGTCGAACAAAAAGTTTGGGTAGGCGGACAGTTCTTCTGCAGCATTTTCTTTGCTGCCAGAATTCAATTTTGGCTCATTAGTAGGATATTCAATTATATGCATATTTTTTCCTGGAAAAAAACCAATTTCGGAAAAAATAATTGCGTTTTATTAATGTTAATATTTGATGATTTTATACATTTTGTTTATTTTATCGTTTCCCCAACTTTAAGAACATTTGACCCAAACTTTCCGGTTATTTGATTTTCAAAAAGTCGGGACCGGAGTGCATTCGGCCCTAATGCTATTTTATTGTTAAAATCGCCTCAATTCATTGACATCGCATTTTCCGCTCTATTATTTCGCACATTAGCGGAAAAGTCATATTTTGGGGTAATTTTTCTATAGCTTTACATTTTCTTAAACATTTTTATACATAGTGCCTGTTGTCAACCTAATCGATTATATTGTTTCTATGAATATAAAATTTTAATATGAATTAAATATTTTATTAAAAATAAAAATTTGCTGAATTGGTTATTGTGATCACAGACAAAGTATCTTTCTTATAGATGATCATTGTTCAATCTCATTTTTTTGTTGAAAAGGTTAAAGACTAGATGTTACACTGATCTATCTTTTTGTATGGCATGAATAAAGTGAATGGATAAAGCAAAAACCCTCGGACATTTTGTATTAATAATTATTTTATTATGCGTTCTTTATTTATTCCTTCTTTCTCTCGTCTCATTGTTGTTTGTTGGAGGCGATGCAATAGGATTTGGCCTTTGAAATTTTTGAATTTATTAGATTATTTAATTAATTTTCAGTATTTGAAGCATTTCAAAAGGCGCCAGGAAAATGCGTCAGTGGAAAATGCGCTAATGAAAATTCTATGTCATAAAAACAAGTTCCTTGCGTTTTCGAGCTCATTGACCACGAATTTGGTATCCATTTCGGCCAATTCCGAACACGGACCGAATTCGAACAAAAAGTCGAATTAACATTTTTAAAAAAATTAATAAAATTCTTAGAAATCGTTGTACCATAAAAAGGGCATAAAAAGGGCGTTTAACTAAAAGTGCAATTTTAACAAAAGAGAGCGGCCACATCAGTACGGATCTTGGTGAAATAATTTTAATTAAATTTAGATTAATTTGAATTCTCTTCCCCAACCTTTTTTTAAAAAGCTTATTTTGCGGATTACGTGAATGAATGGAAAAGAAATATTGGCTTGAACGTAAGTAATTTTTTGAATTGACCAATTTAATTATTAATAGACCGAGGATTTTTAATCCTGAAAAATAAAAAATATGACCCAATAGAGACAAACATTAAAATTATTGTGTAAAACTAAAAAAAAAACAATGTGTTTTTATGGAAAAATTAGAAAAATTCATCAATTTTTTCATCTCATTATTAATAAATTTTCAAAACAGCAATATGTATTAAAATTATACTTCAAAAATCCACATTAATCATAGTCGGTATTTAATAATCCCGAGAATATGAAATTCTTAAAAAACAGCAACTAACCGGTAATTTTATTTTTACCAAGTTTTTCTGTCAGCAAGCTAATGACCCCAATTTTGGCATAAAAATAGATTTTCAGAATGTTATTTTGTTGTTGCCGGTTAGTAAATTTAGCTAAAACAACAGTTAGTGAATTGGATACGAACACGCAAATGTTCCAAGCAATTCTCCAGGAATTTGAAAATCAATTTTTAGTCGGATTCTTCCAGCACTTCATACAGCAATGTGCGGTGTGACCATTTTTTGTAAATGATGGAGCGCAATCAATTTTCTTACAAAACAAGTTCCCGCATTTTATACACTTGACTGATGGTGTTTGAATCTTGAATAAATTTCGAGAATTAAGCATTGCTGGCAACAGCATTAATACCTTTTATTTTGCTATTACAGTTTAATTTGTATTGATAATGAAAGTGTTTTTATCCAAAATCAAAAAATTTGTCTCTTTTTTTGGGTGTCAACTAATTTATTGTAGAACATTAAAAATTGACCAAACACTAAAATTTTTCGGAATATCAAAAGTTCAAAATTCGTCTCAAAATTAAATAATTAAATTTTCAAAATGTAGCTTAATCCCTGGTTTTGCATCTGTTTTAAAAGACAATTCCAACAACTAACCTTTTTACTAATATTCAATTTCGTTGCTTTACGCTCTTTCTCAAAAAATTTCTTACAAACGTAACAAGCATTTGCATTATTGACTTGCGTAATTTTCTCTAATGACTGATTACTCTTCGGTTTTTTCTTAGATTTTTCATCTTTAAGACAAAAGTATGGTAAAATTCAAAAAGAAATCACAGTGAAAAAGTCTTACTTTTTGATGATTCAGGTGCTGCTGCTTGTTTAAGATGCGTGCCCCAATTAAGCCCTAAATATTATTAAATGGTAGTAAACTTTCCATAAAATTAAAGTTTCTTAAAGTGTAATTTATAGGGATGTCAATTTTATGTAAATACATATTTTTTTCCTGGCTTCTCTATGCTCTAAATAGTAGGAAAAACACTTTCTTTTTTGGATTTGCGAACAAAAATCGGGACTTTTATTTACATATTTTTATATGTTTCGGAGTTTTATACATATTTTACATATTTCGGGATTTTATACATATTTGGTACATATTTTGGACTTTTTCTTACAAAAAAAAATCCAAAATTTTCGGCAGACTTTTCATTTTTTTATATATTTTGAGAATTTTTGAAAATTTATAAAATTCTTATGAAAAAATAAAATAACCAAAAATTAATTTTTTTTTTTTTTTTTTTTTTTTTTTAATATTAAAGGTGATTTATGCCTATTTATATCATTTTTATGGCATTTTGTGCCTATTTCATTCTTTAGAGTATTTTTTTTCTAAAAAATAACAATTAAAAAAAATTTAATTTACATATTCGGTACTTATTTTCGGTTTTTTTTGTACATATTTCGGGATTTTTTAAACATATTTATGTACATATTTTGACCACGTTTTGTACATATTTTTGACAGCCGTAATAATTTATATTATTTCACTGTTAGAAATTAAATATATGAATACAAATCAAATTATTTTATTGCTAAATAAGGTTCTTATTTATTTACAATTTCAGCTTTTTTCATAAAATACAATTCTTTAATTGGGCAGGGTTTAATAATTAATATTCTTAAAAAAATATATCGACCTGATGATTGTTGAACAGCAGGTGGTTCCCAGTTGCTATAATCTGAAAACTCAGAGCAATTATATAAAGTATAATTTTTCAAGAATCAAAAGTTCGTATTTCATATCATACCGATTAATTGTTCAATTGCAGGAGGCTGTTGATCATAAAGTATCTCATTCTCAGGGTTCCAATTGCTATATTCTGAAAACTCTAAAGAAAATTATGAAGATTTTTTTCATAGTATTTTTTGTTCAAGCTTTTTCTCATCATTTTATCTTAGCTTAGATTATTTAATTATTTGAAATATTACTGAATTTTCAAATCAATACTTGGGATTCGAGTCCAAAAACATTAATTCTGGGCCAAAAAATTCCTGAATCTTGGGATTTTTAATTTTTAAGATTCTTCTATTTAAATACTCAATAGAGTATCAATTTCTTCGATTATTTTCTCGTTTTATCTCCAATTTTTTATTTTGCTTTCTTTCAAATGAATTTTTTGTTCTAATTTTTCAAAAAACTAAAGTGTTTCCATCGGAAAATTTCTTTGACTGTTACTCAATATAAACAATCTTATTCAAAAAATATTCCGTTTAAAGATTTTAATATAAATTTGTTAAGAAAACTAGTAAGAAATAAAAATTCGAATATTTCAGAATTATGCCAAATCCCAGTTTTAAAAAGTTGGGTTGTATATTACCAAGAGGGTTGTAGTTATTAAATGTTTGCAAGTCACATAATTCGCTTAGTTCTTCATAATGCTCGTTGTCATCTCCGCAAATGCTTTCATTAAATAAACAGCAAAGCCCAATAATGGCAATTAACACAGAAATTGAGGAGCAAATATTCATTTGGTTGCAATATCTGTCTATTTTTGTGATTACGAACCAATAAATTTTTATATTTTACTATTTTGGAGCCAAAGGAAATTTTATAATAATAATATAATTAAAGAATAAAATAAATAATCAGGATTGCTTCTGCCTTTACGTCAATTATTTTTTTATTAATAATCAATTTATATATATATATATATATAACGTCAATGGCATTTCTTACTGCTTTTTTACGTCATAGCGTCCCCATTGTTAAGTTATAATTTTCTATATTTAGAGCTTTTATAAAAATAGGAATTTTAATCTATTTTAATTTAAATAAATGTTTTCTTAAACGGTTCAACAATGCAGAAATTTTCTTAAAAAAGCTGGGTAGCGTTTGAGAAAAACTTAAAATAAAATAAGAAATTATATAAAACATAAAGGTCTCTCCTGGTGGGATTTGTTCCCATGGTCTTTTCATAAAATAAGAATGCTTCAACCGACTGAGCTAAGGGAACTAACTCCCTCTAGAGATTTTCAAATTATATTATTTATGCCACTTCACGCACATTCCGCTTCATTCTGGCATCACAAGGTTAATTGATTTTGGAATTCTTTTTGCAAAAAAATGTTACTGTGTTTTTGTTATTTATGCTATTATTTTAGTCATTTATTTACTTTTAAAGCTTTTTCTTGATCAATAACTTTCTGATATATTTCTAATAATTGGTAGAAATGACAAAGCAATGAAAAGACTGTGCGGCAAAACTTTAATCTGGGTTTTCAAATTGGTTAAAATCGCGTAAAATTGTCAAAATATAAGCCCAAAAGATTCAATTTTCTTTTTTGCTGGGACTCAGTTGTACCGGTGCTAAGATAGTTCGACTTCATCCAGTGATAACGAATTTTATTTAAAATTTTTATTTAAAACTTTCTGTGCATATTTATTGGGAAATTTTACTGGAATTTTAAAATCGTTTAAATATTTTCGCATTTTTGATGGCTTAAATGAAATTTATTCCTTTTTATAAAATGCTATTCGATAAAATGTAAAGAATGGCATTTTTCACTTTTGGTTAATTTTTCTGGACTTTTTGCATTTCTTTCGTAACTTTTTGGCGTTTTTAATGGAGCCTAATTTATTATTTTCTTCTCGGTTCTGTTTCATTTCTCGGACTCTCTTTCTGTCTGTCTATAATCATCTCTATTTCCAGAGTCTGTGCCGTTTCTGAGCCGTCCTTTCGGTGCCAGCCTAAGTTTTTGGACTATTACTTTTTTCGCTGTTAACCAAACCGAGCATCTTGGCATCATTCGAAAGACAAAATAAAAGGCGCGGAAGAGAAATAAACGGTCATTTGGTGCTATGTCATTATATAAAAACTATCAAAAAGGGCGTTATAAAAATTTTCAACAAAAAACTGACAATTTTGTTAAGTCAAACTAATTATGCATTATTGATATCATTCGACAGCCCTAAGAGTTTTTCTCTATTAACTAAACATAATTCAAAAAATTACGTCAAGTTAAAACAAAAATTTTGTCCAAAAGTATTCAAGGAATCATGTTTTCAGGCATTTTTGGTTATAATTTTTTGAAACTTCGCTAATTTTTTTTAAAATCTTGCAGGCTAATAGAAAACATTTAGGGCTATCGAATGATATCAAGTTTTCTTAATTTTTATATTACGAAAATATCGAGAACGTCAATGAATAAAAATTTGAATAAAATGAAAATTTCTGTACAAAAAATAAGTTTTTATATATAAATCGATTTACTTCCTCTTCTTGTTTGTCCCTGTCGGGGTTTTAAAAAATTTTTTATTTGCTTTCTGGTAAACATTAAAGTAAATTATTTAATATTAACTTTTCATTAGTTTGTAAAATGAAGCGAAAAGTTAAATTGACTTTTAAATGAAAACCGTCTTGTAATCTCATAAAACCGATTGAACTCATAAACTCAATTGGACTAAAAATTCGATTGGACTAATAAAAAATTATATTTGGACTCACAAACTCAACTCTGAATGGACTCATAAAAATCGATCGGACTCATTAAGTGCAATAGAGCCGAAAAAACTACAATAAATAGAATCAATCAATTTTAATTATTAATTTCTCTTTTTATTCACAATTATACAAAAATATTATTTGCATTCGCGAGTCGCAAAGTATTTACTATAAAAAAAATTTATTTATCAAAATACTTGCCGTGAATATAAAAATTTTAATTATAATTATCGTTATTTTTTTAGATCTTAAACATATATTTACATATTTGGTGTTTTTTAGAAAATATAAATCCGTTTACAAGCCATCACAACGAAAAACAAACTTTTTATTCAATTTTTGTGTTTTTGACTTCATAAATATAGAAAAATATCTGGTTATTTTTAATTTGTGATTATTTTCACTTCATTTGTTTTGAGCAATTTAATTTAAAATAACGTCAAATATAACGGCAATCCAATAAAAAAATATCATAAAAACAATCAATTTCTTTTAAAATATCTCTGACAATCGATTCATAATTCAAAAAAAATTAAAAAATTTATAAAATAAGTGCAATTAGGAAATATTTTTAAAATGCCAAAGTGTTTATCGTAGAACAAAATCTTTCAAGGTTTACCGCACTTTGAATTTATTTTTAAGCATTGCCACTTTTCTTAATATAATTTATAATTTTAAAAGAAATAATTTCTTTAAGTACTATTAAACAAAAAGGCACTTGTGCATTATGACATACAGGTTTTTAGCCTTATACTCTAATATTATTTATATATTTATTTTTGTTTATTTCAATTTTGACTTTTGCATTATTAATATAAAAAATATAATTATTTTATTAATTTCAATATTTTCTCTTATTTTTGTATTATTTATGAAAACAAAAACACAAAAAATCCCAAATATAGAAGTTTTGATTGAGAATTTAGCTGATTGCATTTCAAGAAAATTAAAATCTCTTTGTATTAAAGCAAATAATAAATTTAAAATTTCTTATTAAAATCAAAAATTTAAAAATATTTCTGTTTTTTTGACAATATTTTCAAATATGC
Source organism: Heterodera schachtii (assembly GCA_023374025.1). Taxonomy (NCBI): domain Eukaryota; kingdom Metazoa; phylum Nematoda; class Chromadorea; order Rhabditida; family Heteroderidae; genus Heterodera; species Heterodera schachtii. The sequence goes on along the minus strand of SIJG01000101.1, from coordinate 86,936 downwards.
TTTTTAATTAAAGGTGGTATATATATTCCTCTCATTGTTATTTAGTGTGCTTCATGAACAGTACAGCCTTTAGACAACCCATTTGGCGAATATTTTCTACTTAATTTGTGCATTATTAAGTTTATCTCGATTATTCGGTATATGTTGGCTTTGCGCTACCTTTTATTTTATTTTTTGTGTGTAATTATAGTGTTAAATTTGGATATAAATAAACGTAAATTGACTTTTTATGTAATTTTTATGGTACGAAATTATTTTAAATCGCTCATTTAAATTAGGTATTTGGGATTTTTTTTTTGACTAATTTTCTAAATTTTCAAGAAAATTATTAAACTTGTGTTTTGAGAGCGTCGAAATCTTTTTGTGCAATTTAAAAAACCAATAATATATTTTTTACTTACTTAAAAATTATTTAACTGTTTTGCATATGTATTTTTGCTTTCATAGAAAGAGAGTATTTCATTAAAATGTTTTTGTTTTATTTTTAAAAAATTACAGGTTATTGTTGTATTTACATATCATTATAAAAAGTTTACTTTTACAACCATTAGTTGCGGCACCTATCACTTTGTGTTTTTTCTTGGAAATATTTAAATTATTATCTTCGTTAATAATATTCCATCACAATAGAAAGAAGCATATTCGTTATGTAAATGGCGTGTCATTTAATTGTTGTCTTACGAATTTGAATTTTAATATTTTTCTTATAATATTAAATAATAAATATTTTCAATATAGTTTATTCAAGTTGATTTTATCTTTTTGGCAATGTAGTAAATACTGAGCATCTTCAGCAAAAAAAAATCATTATTTTGCCGAACTTCTGGCGTTTTAAACTTATCAAAAAGAAAGCTTTTGTTATCGATTAATATAGCTTTCTAATTTTTAATTTCACTGGCTTTTAACCTTTTTTAGTTTTTTCAATATGATAAATTAATATTTCTTTTTCATATTTTCGTTTAAACTCAAAGAAAATAATGGTTATATTCAAAAATTGAATCAATTAACTTTTGAATTAAAAGAATCTCATTTATATACGCTTATTTTAAAAAAATATTTTTTATAGTTTTTAATAAATGTTTTCTATTTTGTATGCTTTATTTTTTCCCTTTTATCGCCGAAAGTCTTGTATCATCCAATGTTTCACATGCCAAATAGTAAAAATTTAATTTTATTTATTTTACTAGTGAAAACTTTATTTTTGAGCTAATGACATTTAATCTTATGCTAGAAGATCAGACTCTTTTATGATTAATAAATATATATATATATATATTTTAACGTTGGAAAAGTTCTTTGATAAGTGGAGCAGACTGGATCAGCTAAGATCATATTAATAGGATCGTGATTTCGAAAGATTATGAAAAAATAGGAAATAACAGTTTTGTAAAGAATTTGCAAAAAAAAAAAAGAAGTAAATATTCAATGTTTAGCAAAGAAAAAGAAACTTCCATTATTTTAACAATAATTATTTGGACATATTTATTGATTAAAAGCCAATTTCAAACGACATTTTGAAATAAAGAAACGAACCGTACAATTGACGAATGAAAATTACAATAAATCGTTTTCGCCCGTGTCGTTTGCATTGATTTTGATGAAAAATAAACGAAACAAAAAAGAAAAAGAATTGAGAGAATTGAGTGAACAAATTAAGTCAGAGAGAGCAAGAGAGGGAGAGAGACAGAGTTAAGAAAGAAATAAAATAAAAAATAATTTAACAGAATTGAAAATGTCATTTATTTCTTAAAATCAATTAATTTGTTTATTTAACATGGAACTAACTATGTCGCAGAAATACGCTTTATTTTCTGTAAAATTCTAAATATTCTAATTACATTTATTATATAAATTAGTTTTTATATCAATTTTTACCAATTCGACGCGGAATAATATGTTAAAAAGCATTTTCAGAAATAGTTTTTAGGTTGGTTTTTTAAAATTTTTGTTTCTATTCTAGCTCATATATTGTTTATTTATATATAAAAAGTCTCATTTGATTTTAAATAATTTAATTTTATTATATAAAAGATTGGTATAAGAGGTTTATATATGCAAAATATCAAATGCTTTGTTCACACATAAATTTTTTACATAAATTCAAGCATCTTTAATAATTTGAAAATTTCATGGAAAAATATGCCGTGAAATTTTCAAGTTTATTAAACACGCGAATATTTATAAAAAGGTTATGAATGTATGAAATATTTAAAATTAATTTTAAATATCTGAAATACAATATATTCGATAAAATAGTTTATTTTGTTTTTTTGTTTTAAATTAAAGGTTTTTCGATTAGTCTTGTAGAAAACATGTCCAGAAGCTAAATATATTATACCAACATAAACCTTAAATAAATAATAAAATTAAAACACAAAGTATTATACAAATATTATTTTAAAAAAATAAAATTAATTTCTTCTGTTATTTTTAAAAGGTAATAAAAAGCATTATTTTATAAACTGTGTTTAGTTATGAAAAATAAAGTATTTGAAATTTTCGGTTGCTCCCCAACCACTCGGGGGGCAGATTGTCGGGGGCCGGTGAACATCGGGGGGCATATGTCGGGGGTCGGGTCGGGGGAGGGGGGGAGCTAAATTGTCGGGGGACGGCGACCCCGATCGGGTAGTGATGAACAAAAATTTTTAACGAAAAAACCAATTTTTCTTTTTAAATGCACGCAAATCTTCATTTTTTCACTTTAATCATCTGAATCAAATTCATTCGTTGGCGCCAGTAAAAGTTCCTCCAATTTGGCATTTTATAAAAAGGCATCCCAGGCCCGAGAAATTTACAGAAATCGGAAATCGAATTTCCGAGAATCGAAAATTATAATCTCAAAAATTTGACAATTGTAGCGGTGTTTGAAAAACTTTTTGGAAACTTGGGATGGTGGATGTGGTGCGGCGGTGCCAGTCGCTGCCGGGAAAATTTTTGAAAATGAGTATAATTTGTTAAGAGAATTTTGTCCAAAAATTGTCCAAATTTTGTTATTTTTGAGCCAATTTTAAGAAAAAATTTGAAGTTTTGGGGGGCCGGCGGTGCCGATAGCCGCCGCTGAAAAGTTTTTCGGAATTTTTAATTAATTTATTAAGCAATTGTTCAAAATTTCAAAAATTTTTAACCTTTCCCCTCTTCGTCTGTCCGAACCTATAGCACAGTTGGAACGGATGTAACTGTTGGAGCAGATAGCTCTGCTCGAACAGATAGCACAGTTGGAACGAATGGAACTGTAGGAGCAGATAGTTTGATCGAACAGATAGCACAGTTGGAACGAATGGAACTGTTGGAGCAGATAGTCTGCTCGAACAGATAGCACAGTGGAACGGATGGAACTGTTGGAGCAGATAGTCTGCTCGAACAGATAGCACAGTTGGAACGGATGGAACTGTAGGAGCAGATAGTTTGATCGAACAGATAGCACAGTTGGAACGAATGGAACTGTTGGAGCAGATAGTCTGCTCGAACAGATAGCACAGTGGAACGGATGTAACTGTTGGAGCAGATAGCTCTGCTCGAACAGATAGCACAGTTGGAACGAATGGAACTGTAGGAGCAGATAGTTTGATCGAACAGATAGCACAGTTGGAACGAATGGAACTGTTGGAGCAGATAGTCTGCTCGAACAGATAGCACAGTTGGAACGAATGGAACTGTTGGAGCAGATAGCACTGTTCGAACAATCGCACATTTGGAACGGATGGAACTGTTGGAGCAGATAGTCTGCTCGACAGATAGCACAGTTGGAACGGATGGTACTGTTGGAGCAGATAGCTCAGCTCGAACAGATAGCACAGTTGGAACGAATGGAACTGTTGGAGCAGATAGTCTGCTCGAACAGATAGCACAGTTGGAACGAATGGAACTGTTGGAGCAGATAGCACTGTTCGAACTATCGCACATTTGGAACGGATGGAACTGTTGGAGCAGATAGCTCTGCTCGAACAGATAGCACAGTTGGAACGAATGGAACTGTTGGAGCAGATAGCACTGTTCGAACTATCGCACATTTGGAACGGAAGGAGCTGTTGGAGCAGATAGTCTGCTCGAACAGATAGCACAGTGGAACGGATGTAACTGTTGGAGCAGATAGCTCTGCTCGAACAGATAGCACAGTTGGAACGAATGGAACTGTAGGAGCAGATAGTTTGATCGAACAGATAGCACAGTTGGAACGAATGGAACTGTTGGAGCAGATAGTCTGCTCGAACAGATAGCACAGTTGGAACGGATGTAACTGTTGGAGCAGATAGCTCTGCTCGAACAGATAGCACAGTTGGAACGAATGGAACTGTTGGAGCAGATAGTCTGCTCGAACAGATAGCACAGTGGAACGGATGGAACTGTTGGAGCAGATAGTCTGCTCGAACAGATAGCACAGTTGGAACGGATGGTACTGTTGGAGCAGATAGTCTGCTCGAACAGATAGCACAGTGGAACGGATGGAACTGTTGGAGCAGATAGTCTGCTCGAACAGATAGCACAGTGGAACGGATGGTACTGTTGGAGCAGATAGTCTGCTCGAACAGATAGCACAGTTGGAACGAATGGAACTGTTGGAGCAGATAGCACTGTTCGAACAATCGCACATTTGGAACGGAAGGAATTGTTGGAGCAGATAGTCTGCTCGAACAGATAGCACAGTTGGAACGAATGGAACTGTTGGAGCAGATAGCACTGTTCGAACTATCGCACATTTGGAACGGATGGAACTGTTGGAGCAGATAGCACTGTTCGAACTATCGCACAGTTGGAACGAATGGAACTGTTGGAGCAGATAGCACTGTTCGAGCTATCGCACAGTTGGAACGGATGGTACTGTTGGAGCAGATAGCTCTGTTCGAAACAGATAGCTCTGCTCGAACAGATAGCACAGTTGGAACGAATGGAACTGCTGGAGCAGATAGCACTGTTCGAACTATCGCACATTTGGAACGGAAGGAGCTGTTGGAGCAGATAGTCTGCTCGAACAGATAGCACAGTTGGAACGAATGGAACTGTTGGAGCAGATAGCACTGTTCGAACTATCGCACATTTGGAACGGAAGGAATTGTTGGAGCAGATAGTCTGCTCGAACAGATAGCACAGTTGGAACGAATGGAACTGTGGGGCAGATAGCTCTGCTCGAACAGATAGCACAGTTGGAACGAATGGAACTGTTGGAGCAGATAGCACTGTTCGAACAATCGCACATTTGGAACGGATGGAACTGTTGGAGCAGATAGTCTGCTCGACAGATAGCACAGTTGGAACGGATGGTACTGTTGGAGCAGATAGCTCAGCTCGAACAGATAGCACAGTTGGAACGAATGGAACTGTTGGAGCAGATAGTCTGCTCGAACAGATAGCACAGTTGGAACGAATGGAACTGTTGGAGCAGATAGCACTGTTCGAACTATCGCACATTTGGAACGGATGGAACTGTTGGAGCAGATAGCTCTGCTCGAACAGATAGCACAGTTGGAACGAATGGAACTGTTGGAGCAGATAGCACTGTTCGAACTATCGCACATTTGGAACGGAAGGAGCTGTTGGAGCAGATAGTCTGCTCGAACAGATAGCACAGTTGGAACGAATGGAACTGTTGTAGCAGATAGCACTGTTCGAACTATCGCACATTTGGAACGGAAGGAATTGTTGGAGCAGATAGTCTGCTCGAACAGATAGCACAGTTGGAACGAATGGAACTGTTGGAGCAGATAGCACTGTTCGAGCTATCGCACAGTTGGAACGGATGGTACTGTTGGAGCAGATAGCTCTGTTCGAAACAGATAGCTCTGCTCGAACAGATAGCACAGTTGGAACGAATGGAACTGCTGGAGCAGATAGCTCTGTTCGAAGATATCGCACAGTTGGAGCATCGCCGCCATACCTCGCGGCAGCTTCGAGTCTTTCAAACAAGTTGCAGCCTCAGGATCGTTCAGGAACTGTGCTGGAAAGCATTCTGAAAAACAAAAAAGCGGAAGCAAATATCCAACTGTTAGTGAAAGGAAGGAGTTCAATGTGGCATTTTGCCCAAAATTAACAAAAATGCAATAAAAACGAAAATTACACCTCCTAAGAAACGAACTAAAATTTAAAAAAAGAATCGACCCAAAAATTTTCAAAAATAATAAAAATTATCATTCATTTCTATGTAATATGATTAAATAATTATAAGGCTTCTTTTTATTTGCTTTTTTATTACTTTTTTCGATTATATTTACTTTCTTTAAGTATTTAAACAATTTCTGTAAAAAAAATTTTTTTTAATTTTAATTTTTTTCATCATAATTCTTTTTTAATTTGTTTTATTTTTATCAATTTTATTTTATTTTCATCTATCCGTTTTCATACAATTACAAGTTTTTTGGCTTCGGAATTGGTCGAAATGGATATCTGAATCGGTTTTTCAGACCCTGAAAACAAGTTAATTACTAAAAAAACAGTTTTTTTGAAACCTGTACTCAGAGTAAACACAGAAAAGACCAATAGCGTGTTGAAATGGCCCGTAGAATTGACGAAGGTGTCTTGGAACATTTTTCGTAAGACACATTACTCAAACCCGAAGTACGTTTAATTGACCGAAACAACTGATGTTTGCTTTCGAATAGTAGATACAGATTAAGACAAAAATACTTAAAATTATGAAAAACTGTAAACAAAAAAAAATCTCTACTATGACAAACATTTACACTCTTCTAATTATTAATTCCTTTTATTTTAAATGATTTTTGTCCGGTAAGATAAAACTAAATCTTATTATTTAGATTTAAATGAGTTTTATCATTATTTAATAATAATATTTAAGATATGTCTTTTTATTGTATTTTCTTAAAGTATATGATTCGTTTTTTGCCATCTCATTTTACGTCTGATGCAGGCATACAAGTTCAGCTATTTCTTGCTTCATGTACTTAATTTGCATTCGCCAGTTGTTAGCTTGCCATTTATTTAATTTATTATTAATTTAAAGTCTTTTGAATTAGCTTTTTATGGTTTTTAAATTTTTTAAATAATCAGCCAATTATTCTTGTATTACTAGTACATCTGAGTGTACTTAATTTGTTACCTTGCAATTGAAAATTAATTTTTATATATTAATTATTTAAAGGCAGCCTGAACTGAAACTACCCATCATCATCGTCTTCATATATAATAAGTTCCTTTGTTAGTAGATAAACCTTGTTAAAGTTTAATGTTTTTAGCATTTTTTAAATATATTAAAAAAAATTTTAGTTAAATTTTTAACTTAAATTTTAGTTGCTTTATCTATGAATTCTTTCCATATTTGTTTGTAATTCAATTTATGATTTCCCATTTGATAAAGATCTCGTTTATTTTCGGTATATGTTTGGCTTTGATCTATCCTATCCTTTATTTTATTTTCTGTTTTGCTTAATATAATCTTTAAAATTCATGTAATCGAACAAAATTTGTTATTGTTTTCTTTTTTGATTCGACGAAAAAACTGATACAAGGTAGACTTTTTAATTTTAAAATATATTGAATTTAATATGATTGTTTATTATCTGTTATATCAAAGATAAATAAAAATTTATAAACTTTTACATAAATTACCAGCTCTCTGACGAGGTTTTCTGTTTTTTTTAATAAATGAATTTTAGGTATTTCCATTGGGTTTTGTTTATATTTGAGGAGATTTTCTTCTTATTTGATTATTGTCTAATTTTAAACTAAATTTTATGTTTTTCTTTTATTTCGTTATTTTGTTAATTAATTATATATGCTTGTTGGATTTTTTGAAATTACATATTTAAAAATATTTATTTTTACTGATTTATGTAAAAATAACGAAAAAAATTAATCAAAAATTTTATTTTTATTTAAATTTATTAAAAACTTTATATAATGAGACACTGAAGGTTTCTTTTTAATATTTGCTTTGTCATTTTTTTTGAATTAGGTAGATTTTTTTATTTTGATATATATATATATATATAAAAGAAGCAATATTTTTAAATATTTCTTTTAATGTGCTATCATATTTCTATTTATTTTATGCCTACTTATTAGGCTTTTATTCGGGATTGGGAGACAATAGATAAACCGAGTTATTTTAAATATTAAACTAATTTAATCTAATGGATTTTGAGTTTTTTGTATTTCCATATGTACTCGGTTGATAAATAAGTCCGTGCTGTTTTTTGATCGTCAGAATTGCTTCAAAAACATAATCAATTAGTTGTTTGCTCTATATTATTTTGAAGCAGGGCTAATGTTTTTAGCATTTTTTAAATATATTTAAAAATTTTAGTTGTCATACCAAATGGACAACTGATCCATTTTAAAATATTTTTGTATTACCGCGATCTTTTATTTTGTCATTTTTCAATTCAATCCCAAAATCTATCCCTCTTTTCATCATTCAGAGTGTTGTTCAGTTTTATATTTTAATCTTCTGCTGCAGTTCTCCATTAATTTTATCGTCTCTACATTTTTATTATCCTTTTTTCGCCGTTTCCCAATTTACTTCAAAATAAATATTTGTCCCCAACTTTTGACAACAAATTTGGACAACACATCCTTGGCACATCCTCAATCCCCCACAATATCCATAAATATCGTATTCCCATAGACCCCTCATATTGGGGACAAAATCAACATTTTGAAAATTTAATTAAAAATCTATTGAAATTTTTTTCGCTGCGCTTTTTGAGATTTTGAGCCAATTTTTTATTAAGAAAAAATAAGTTTTAGGGTCCGGCGGTGCCGATAAATTTTTTGTTTATTTAAAAAATTGACAATTTTTTGAACTTTAAAACTTTGATTAATATCTATTTGGAAATTCTTTTTTTCGAACTTAGGGTTAATGAGCCGAGCCGCTAATATTGATGGTCATGATGGCAAATATAATAAAAGATTTTTTCGAATAAAGATCATTATAAAAAAATGTGCATATGTTTAATAATTATTTCAATATACTTTTATTAAATTCTAATTACAATCTTAAGCTCATAAACAGGGGTGTGCGAAAACCAAAAAAATAATTTTCGAAAACGAAAACGAAACGAAAATATTTATTTTTCACGAAAACGAAACACGAAACGAAAATTAAAAATTTCAAAACTCGAAAACGAAAACGAAACGAAAATTTTTTTTTGGACGAAACGAAACACGAAAACGAAAAAATAGCCGTTTTCGTACGAAACGACACGAAAAACACGAAAATTTTTTTGAACTAATTTAATCCAAAATTAAGAAACAAAATTTTATAATTGTATCCTCAAACTAATGTAATGAAGATCCGAGTAGATGGAAAAGCTGATGTGGCTCTAGTTCAGGGTGCCGATCGGAAATTTTTCAAAATAAGAACACCAAGGCCAAGAAATAAGATTTTAGGTTCAAAAATAAGAAGATTTGCAAAAAATTGCTTCAAATCTATTATTTTTACAATTTATTCGGGCTCTAGTGCACTTTATGAGTCCAATCGAGTTTTATGAGTCCAATTCACTTTTATGAGTCCTATCAATTGACAATACCTGGTTTTTATACAATAACTTTGTTCATGTTCGAGTTAAACCTATCTTTTTGGAAGCATTCGAAAGCACAAAGTCTAACGAAGCTAAAATATATATAAAATCTCAACGTTTAGGCAATTACGAAAAAAGTTTCTGGTTAATTAAGTAATTGTTGATTATTTTTGTTTGTAACTTTCTTGAAATGTTAAAATTCTCTTGTTTCCTCGTATTATTACATTATTCAGACTTTGTGCTTTTGAATGCTTCCAAAAAGATAGGTTTAGCTCGAACATGAACAAAGTTATTGTATAAAAACCAGGTATTGTCAATTGATTGGACTGGCGCCGCCGGGAAGAATTTTGGAATTTTCAATGAATTTTGGAAAGAAAAATATGGTAATCTATAGCAAACTTCCACGAGATTGCTTATTTTTTTTTCCAAAATGGTCATTCTTTAAGGGTGTAAATTTTTTCGTTTTTTTCGTCCAAATTCCGTCTGACGAAAACGAAAACGAAACGAAAATTCAAAATTTTAAAACTCGAAAACGAAACGAAACGAAAATATTTTGACGGACGAAAACGAAAACACGAAAACGAAACTCAAAAAGTGACGAAAAAAGGGGACGACACGAAAACGACACGAAATTTCGCACACCCCTGCTCATAAAACAGTCAAAGCATTATTTAATTTTCCACTTCTTTATCTTTTTAAATCTTTCTTAACCGCAAAATTTATTATATTTGAAAAATCTATCGTATTTTTTTTTAATTTTTAGTCGTTTAAATCACTTTATAATCTTTTTGGCTTAGTCGTTTAAATCAATTAATGATTTGATGAGAAAATTGTTTATATTATATAACTTATATTTTACAGCTTCGTTAAGTGATTTTGATTATGATCTTGTTAGATTTTAAGTTCTTATTTAGGTATAAACAATCATTTTTTTTTACTTTTTGTGACTTTTTGGCCATTTTCCATTCATTACTTTTCAATATTTTGATTTAAATTTTTTTATGGAAATTTTTGGAACATAAAACACTTATATGTTTTATATTGTTTAATTTTGCAATTAATTCCAATTAAAAGGTTCAATTTTTTATTTATAAGTAATAAATGAAATAAAATTTTCCATAATAATATTTTAATTAATTAATGTAAGAAAGAAAACATTAACATAAATTTTTAGAAAATTCTATTATAAATAAGCAGATTGTGATTCGTTCGATAAATAAGCAGATTGTTGATTCGTTCGCACATTCAAATTAATTCTCAAATTCATTCGTTTAAGCATTTCTAAGTTTTTTTTTATTTTCTCATAATATTTATTTTTTAAGATTCTTTCCCAATCGTTATGCTCTACTCACAAAGTGAGTTACTTCAGCGGCACATTTTTCCTTATTTATTTTGTTTTTGTTTCTGCTGATTATGCCCATTTGCGGTAACGATTTACTGGCCAATAAATATATTTTTCTTGATTTGCTCAGCATATTTTATAGTTACATTTGATTAATATTTTTCATGTAATTATTCAAATAAATAAAAAATATTATTTTATAATCAGGGAACGGATAAGTGAATTTCTCAAAAAGTCTCATTTTTTATCAATTGCGCTAGCACAATGCTAATCAAAAGCATTATAATGCCTTTTGGCGTAGATTTTTTCTCGCTTTCAAAGATTTATCTCATTTTTCGGATTTTGTTCGCTAAAAATAAATTTACCTTAAAAGTGAAAAAAGTCAATAAAAGCGCCAAAAAATGCAAAAAATTGAAAAAATTGAACATTTTTAGGGACATTTTGCCAAGAATTTGATTGTCAAAAAAAAGGAAATTTTGTAAAAAAATTCAAAATTTCTCAAAAATCGCATAATAATAATAATGATTTTTTTTAATATTATCACGATTTAAATATTTCTATTGCCGTATGGGTGTAGGCATACGATTTCATGCTTTGTAAATTTATCGCCTTTGTCGGTTTTTAGTTTGCCATTTTTGAAATTTTATGTTTTTAACTAAATCAGTCATTTATTTTCAATTTAAAGCAGTGCTTTGATTTGTTCTTATTTCTAAGAAATCTTCTGATTTTGGGGTAGTGATCAAATTTTTGTTAGATTTGTTAGAATATTCATAAATTTTGAAATTTTATGGCGAAATGTTAATATCATGTGTATTTTTTAATATTTTTAGAAAAACGTGCCGCAAAAAAGTGTGCTTTGAAAAGAAAAAAGGCACCCTTTTGATCCCCACGCTGGCCTTAGTTCGTAAACAGCCAGACCGACCGACCCCTTCCCCCCCCCCCTTTTTAGCGTATTCAATCGTGACCGGAAAATGCGTCAGTGGAAAATGCGTCAGTGATACCAATATGTTAATATAAAGTTCGGTATCATTAGTATTGTAATAAGCCGAAATGGATACCGGATTCGTGGTCAGTGCCCTCGAAAACGCAAGTAACTTGTATTTATGGCAATAAAATTTTCACTGACGCATTTTCTACTGACGCATATTCAATACGCGTGTCCAATTTAAAATCACTCATAAGTAATGAAAAAAAAATGGTATTTGACATTATATTAATTGATTAATTTATTACACAAGCGATTTAAAGCAATTTTGCAAAATATTCTTATTTTTGACTCTAAAATTTCATTTCTTGGCCTTGGTTCCTTATTTTTATAATTTTTATCAAAAATAGATACTGTTGTTTTTTTTTGTTTTAATTTAATTATTGCGTTGCGCTTCACTGGTTAAATGTTAGCTTTTAGGTGAGTTTTTTATTTATTTTTTCTATTCAAGCTCATATATTGATTATTTATAGGTACAAAGTCTCATTTGTTTTAATTGAATTGGATTTAAGAAATAAGAAATACACTTTTTTAGATTATTGATTTTATACATAATATTTTTTGCTATTATATTTTTTTAAATGTATTATTTAATCTTAAAGAGTGAAATTCGGAAACTTTTTGCTATATTTTTCTATCTATTTCATGAATAAATTTCATTTCAATTTTTTATATTTTTACGTCATCATCATTTTTTTTATTAATACAAGTCGTGATGATTGCTTTGATCCTTCGGTCAATTAAGATATTTTGGTGAATGTGTTCATAAATTTTTTAATATTCTGAAATTTAAACAAAGAAATAAGTATTTTAATATGCTTTTATAACTATTATAACATATTCTCAATTAATTAATTATCTAAAATAAAATATTACTATTTTCAATTTAAACGCTTTTTGGATTCTTTTTTGTATAAAGAAATTGTATTACAAAGCCTCGAATTTCATAGGTTTTTTCACACTCTGATCCACCAAAATAGAAATATGGATTTTCTGCTGTTTTTCAGAAAATAAAGGTCCAGAATATTTGAAAACTATGGCATAGAGGCTTTTTTTGGTGGATCTATTTGGCATGATTTTTATTATCTATCTTGATTTGTTCAATTATTATGTTTTTACCATTTTATTTCTTACTTTATAGCTATTATTTCTTTTTTTACAGTATTTACAGATAATTATAATAAATGAATTTTAGTTTTTTTTATTCCGTTCAATTCTTCTTTTATTTCATTCAATGGTTTTCATTTATAACTTTTATTTATCTTGCCATGTTCCAGAAACGGTTTTCAATTGAATGGCAAGAATATTAGTATTGAATAATTAAGATTTAGCTTTATTTTATTTTATTTTTTGGCATTAGATTCATTATTAACATTGCTTTTAAATTTATTTTCAAATAAGGTAACCAAAATATAAGTATTTAGTAACATTTTTTTCTTTATTGATTATTTTTGTTTAAATATAACTTTAATTTTAGTAGAAATTTTACAACATGCAGAACTATTATATTTGGAGTTTTTGAAAAAATACTAATTTCTAAAATGACAATTGCTTTGCGCTTTTGTTTTGACTCTTTAGGCTGGAGGTTTCTATAGAAAGCGGAGTAAAAAATAGGAAATTTTAATTGTAACGAATTTTGCCATAAAAATATATAAATTTTGTGAATTTATGCTGTTTTAAAAGAAAGAAAATTATTATTTTAAATTCCAATAATAAAATTGTGAAGATGTGAAGGATTAAAACCTTGCGAAAACTGTAAAAAGAATAAATAGCTTAGCAGAAACTAACAATTATTTTAAGTTCGTTGACATCAACTCCGATACTTGGCTAATTATCATTGGTTATTGTTTTATTTTTGATTGACAAATTAATTTAAATTTTACATTATATATTTTATATGAAGATTTTATTTATGCCTTAGTTCAAATTTTTACATATCATGGCTGTTATGGCTCTTTCTTGCTATTCAGTTAATCGGAACAAAAATTTTTCGAATTATTTTAAATGTTAAAAAGAATTTTATTGTTTTTTTTTCAAAGAATATGTATGTTTGATTTAGTTGAGAATTTTCAACTTATAATTAAATCAGTCAATTATTATTCAATTACATCTGAGTGTGTTGTAAAGTACCCTCTATTCCATTGAAATAGTGATATATTTTTCTCAAATACAGATTATTGTTTTTGTTTTTAATTCAATATATTGCGCTCCACTCATTAAATTTAATTTTTAGTTGATATTTTTATTTTTTTTAAATAATTTATTTTATCTTAATTCTGATAATGAACAACAATTTATTTAATCTATTACAAGTTCTTAATTATATTTCTTAACGAGCAAAATGTTATTCATGGTGAGTTTCAGAAAGCGCACTTGAAAATTAAAATCATTTAATTAATAAGAATAAGAACAATATTTTTTTTACATTTTGCTTTATCGTTTCTATTCTAGCTTATTTATTTAATGTGATAAAAAATATTCTTTTATTACCTCATCAAATATTAAAGATTTATAGCCTTTTTTAATAATTTGTAGTTATTAATTTTATACCATTTATCCATATTGATTTTATTTTTAGGTTTGAGATACTGAAAATTTGATTCTTACATATCGTGCCATCCCACTCGAGTTATTGTTATGACATAATGCGTTCTATAATTCGTATTCGTATTGTATCTTAATTATATTGTCTTAGGTATATATTTTTTTATATATTTTTCAAGATATTTAAAATGATGGTTTATAAAAAATTGATTTAATTTTCCCAAAAAATTTCTATTATAATATATAATTTTAACGATAAAATATTTTCCGCATTGTTTGATTTTCACCATTTTTTGACAAACCAACTAATTTTTTTCAGTTTTTCTTAATTTTTATTTTGCTAAGGATAATTTTCTTTGTATTTCTTTAAAATATTTTCATTTAGTTTAATAATTTGCTTGAAGCCCTCTCTTTCCCTGTAAGTTTGTACTATCAACAATGCATCCGTTTTTTGTATATTTTTTTATTAATTTGCGTCTTACAATAAAATAATTATTCCGCTGTTACAATAACTCTTTATAATTGCTAAATTAATTTTATATTAAGCAAATTATCTGATTTATTTTGTCAAAATATAATCATTATTAATTAAACTATCTTCATTAATTATAATAAAAGAAAAACGAAAAACTGCTTCCCCTTTTATCCCAATTTATAGAAACTTTACCCTCAATCTTAAGCCGGCACCCTAAGTTTGATTATTTTCATATTTTTAAATTCTTTTGCAATTCATTCTCTCTTGATTTGGTGTCAGCAGATATTTAATTTTTTCATTTATTTTAATATTATTAAAGGAGTTTTTCACATGAAATTCATAACAATTATTTTGTTTAAACTTTTTAAATAAAATTTATTATTTAACATAAATTAAATTTATTTATATGAAGCGTGGGAAACAAAACAGCTGATCTGATAAGCTCTGTCGCTGCGCTGTCAGCGACAGATTGGGTTATAAAAGAAGTATTTTTAATAATATATATTTTTTTAATTTTGCTAAGCAAATTATTTCATGCTCCGTAAAATTTTATAGTTTTCTTGTTTAAAGTGTTAATAAATACTGAATAAAGTGTTTATGCTTATTAAAAAATCAGCTTTGAGAATTGAGTTATGTTTATTTTTAATTTATTGTATTTGCATTTCAACATACAAATTTATTTTATATATATTTTTTATTTACCGCTTTTTTGTTATATATTATATATTTTTTTTTTCGTTACATTTTACTTTAGGTATTTCATCAGCAGCCAAAAATTTTTTTGGAAAAGAATTTCGAAGAAAAATTAAATTTATTTCTGATTTATTAATAATAAAATTTTATTTAGATTTATTTTACTAATGAAATTTTTTTTAAGCAAAAGCCATTTACCTAATAACAATAAGCATATTTCCACATTAAAAAACAAATAGTTAAAATTTGCAAATTTTGAAATTCTTCTAATTTTTTTTTATCAATATAAAGTAATTTTGCTTTATTTTTATGAATTAATAATTTTTAAATTAGTTATATTTCTTATTTGTCTGATAAATTTGAACATTTTTCGGCGCTTGGACAATTTGCACATGCTCTCAATGATGGAGATAGAAGTCTCTTCATGTGTTCCGATACAAAAAATGCCATTTTGTTATTTTTTAGGCAATTTTTATAATTTTAACATTAATTAAATTTATTTATGAGTAAATTTCACATTATTTGTTAAAAATAAATCGTTGAGAAAAAACAAAATTCAATGTTTGGCATTGCCATATTTATTCAGCTTTTTAAAAATACAAAGCAAGATTTTCCATGACTTGTAAAAATATTTTGTTTTTTAGTTTTTCTGTGTTCCGAAATAATTTATTTAATATTTGGTGGTTTAGTTTATTTATTATTAAGAATAAGTTATTTTAAATCTATATGTTTTAAAGAAAAAAATATAAATAATAAAATATTATGTAACCATTGGAGAGTTTTGATGGTATCCTTTTGTTGGAGTATATATGAACAATTGCAATTTTAAATATTAACAAAATATTTTTTATTTAAATTTATAATTTTGCTCAATTTATGTGATTAAGACGAGATCTATTGAGTAACTAAACTTTTGCTAATTACTGTTTTATTCTACCATGAATATTTAATTGGAATTTCTGTAAAATAATTTTAGTACTTTCAATTCTCATCTTGTAACGGTAACTTCGTAAAGAGCTTTGTCCTTTGTGAATTTTTAAAAGAATTATTTTTAATATGATTATTTTTTATCTGTCATGACTCTGACTTCCGAAAAAATAAAATTATAAAAATTATAAATATTTTACAACTATCTCAATTATTCAATAATTTTTATTTTTTTACATACAAATATTTATTTTTACATTTATTTAAAATTTTTCTATTTTTTATTTGTTTGTTATATATATATTTTTTCTAATTTGTATGCGTTATTTTTTTCCATTCCTCGAGTTGATGTCTTGTAACGTCCAAGAGTTTGTATAACGATAATTATGTTTTTATTAAACGTTTCACATGAATAATTAGTAAAAAATTTAATTTGATTTATTTTGCTAATGAAATTTTTATTTTTTAAGCTAATGGCTTTGATAATTTGTGTTAGAAGAATAGACTCTTGTCATTATTGAAAAATAAATAGTATATTTTACGTTTTGAAATGTTTTTTGATCTTTTAAAATAGTCAGCAAAAACCCTTTTAATAGGACCGATAGGTTGATTTTAAAGGATTGAGGAAGAAAATTTGGAATTCAAAGGACACACCAAAATTTATCAAATGCAATAAAATGAGTAAAGCGGCGATGGCACAGCAGGGGAAAAATTTGAACAATTTTAATGGAAAAAATAGACAAATAATTTGCAAAAAAAAAAGAAAGAAATATTCAAAATCTTGCAAAGAAGAAAAAATTAATATTATTTTAACAAATATTTAAATTAGGTGATATTCATTGATTAAATGCTGATTTCAATGATACTTTGAAATAAAGGAACGAAATCGTTTAACTGACGAATGAAATTACAATGAATGGCTTTCGCCCTTCTTGTCGTTTGTATTGATTGTGATGAAAAATGAATGAAACAAAGGGAAGAGAGAGAGAGAGAGAGAGGGAGTGAGAAAGAGAGAAGAGAGAGAGAGAGAGAGAGAGTGAGAAGAGAGAGAGTAAGAGAAGGAGAGAGAGAGAGAGAGAGAGAGAGAGAGAGAGAGACATAGAGAGAGAGAAAAATAGAAAATTATTTAAAAGAATTGAAATATATTTATTATTAGTCTTAAAATTACTTAATAGATTAATGTAAATTCCTTATTTTGAAAATATTTTTTTTGTATTTATTTATGGATCAAAATTTTGTAACTGATACTTAAGAAGATATATAGAATTATTTCAAAATGTTTTATATTTTCTTCATTATAAATTGTCTATCGACGCGGAATAATATAGTGTAAAGCGCTTTAATTTTGCAGAATAATTTTTACATTATTTTTAACAATTAATTTAAATGTTAAAAAAAATTATGTTTAGGTACTAATAATAGATATTTTTTATTATTTGTTTTCTTTTTGTCTCATTTTTTTAAATAAATTCAAGAAGTTTATTTTTGTACATTTTTTTCTACAATTTTTGAATTTGTTAGTCTTTTTTGGTTTTTTTAACTATCTTTTCTTGAATTGTTTTTAATTGGTTATTTATATTAAACTGTTAATAAGGCAATTTAATAAATTTTTCTTATTCTTTTGTTGTTTTTTAATAAAACATTAATAAATTAAAGAATTTATCATCGAAAGTATTTAAATAAAAATGTCATATCTTTTTACAATAAATATGGATCAGAATTTGTTTTTATTCTTTTTTTAAGAGTTTAATTATGATTTGCTAGCAGATTTTCCCAAAAAATGACCAAATTTTGCTTTTTAAATCAATTTTTGAGGAAAATAGGAGTTTTGGTGGTCCGGCAGTAATGTTAGGCACTGCCGGAAAATTATTGAAAAAAAAATGAGTTCAAACTGTTAATGGATTACTGACCACATTTTGCCATTTTATGGAAAGTTTTATAAAAAGAGTTTTAGGAAATCGAAACATTTTTGTGGAATACTCATTTTAAAATTTAAGTTTTGCTAATTAAGAAAATAATGATAGAATATAAAGTAAGTAAGTAAAAAATATGTTGCAAAGAAATTTAAAAATGGATATTTAATTATTTATTGTTTGATCATTGGTTAAATGAATAAAAATGAATTCATTGGATATTTTATTAAAATTTTAACATTACATTGCGCTCAATTACTTTAAATATGCTTAAAATCTAAGCTATGGTAATTATAAAAACTTAAATAATTTTTTAAAATTAATATTGTAAAGCATAAACTAAAACAAAATCCACTCCGATCCTCGTCATAATGGCAAATAAATATTAAATGAATTAAATTTTTAATGTGTTGACTTTCGCCACTCGTTTACATAATTAAATGAAAAGGAAATTCGTTAATTCGTTAGAATGATATAATTATTGAAACAGCTTAATTTTCAATAATTTCGGTAAACATTAGGGAAATTTTTAAAAATTCAGCGGAAATTGTTGACGACTTTTGACACTTTTCACCATTAACGTGGAAAAAATGAATAACTAATTAGTTTGTTTAGTTGTTATATTACCCGCTTTATATCGTCATGGACCAATATAAAAGCGGTGAAATATTCACAAAAAATCACTTCGCTTTATTCGACTATTCAATTAAACAATTTCAATTGAAAATGAATTGCCAAATGTGGATCAGCCAATTGTTGTGCATTTTGTTGCTGATGGTGTCCACGGATTATGTTGCATCCCAAGACGATTCATCTACCTCAAGCTCGTCAACGAGTACGTCAACTTCGACCAGTACGTCGACCAGCACTTCGACCACCCCAACTTCAACCTCGACCAGTACATCGACCACACGACTCAACTTCAACCACGCCCACTTCAACTTACTTCGACCAGTACTTCGACCACACCGACTTCAACAAGTACATCGACAAGCACTTCAACCACACCAACGTCAACATCAACCAGCACTTCCACCACACCGTCTTCAACTTCAACCAGTAGTTCGACCACCCCAACTTCAACTTCTAGCAGCACTTCAACCACGCCCACTTCAACTTCGACCAGTACATCGACCACACCGACTTCAACTTCAACCAGTACATCGACCAGCACTTCAACCACGCCCACTTCAACTTCGACCAGTACATTGACCACGCCGACTTCAACTTCGACCAGTACATCGACCAGCACTTCAACCACGCCCACTTCAACTTCGACGAGTACTTCGACCACACCGACTTCAACTTCAACCAGTACATCGACCAGCACATCAACCAGTACTTCGACCACGCCCACTTCAACTTCGACAAGTTCTTCGACTTCAACGAGTACTTCAACGACTACACCAACTACGACCAGCACTTCGTCAACCACAACTAATCCGTCGTCCAGCAGCTGTACCAACGCGGCTGGTGACAGAGCGTGCAACTTTTACAAGAATAGGTGCAACAGATTTTCGGCATGGCTTAAACAGCATTGTGCCAAAGCATGCAACATGTGCCCATCAACGACCAGCAGCACTTCAACTACAACCTCGACGTCGACTTCAACAAGCACCTCATCTACCACGACAAAATCGTCAGGTGGTTCATCTGGTAGCTGCATTGACCGTATTGGTGCCCGACTGTGCAGCCGTTACAGTAGGATGTGCAACCGTTTCGGCATTTGGATGAGACTGTTCTGTGCCAACACATGCAAAATGTGTTGAAAAAACAATGAAAACGGATGGATGTGAGGAGGAATTTGTGAAGAAAAAAGATAAATAATTAAACAAATTAAAAAGATACATATTTATTTGTTAATTGAGTTTTATACGCAATATATATTTGTTATTTAAATTTTGATGTTTTTGTTTAAATGGGATAAAATTATGAAAAAATTGTTTTCTAAAAATGCTCATTTTTGAACAATTTATGTGAAAAATTAATCACGATGTTCAAAGGTTTTTTTCTTTACCACGAGGATTGTCGGATTTTTGTAATATTCCATTTTCTGACAACATCCTTGAAGAATTGACATTTTACCGAATAATATAAAATACAGGAACATCTTACCAATTTAATTAAATCAGTGAAAATATAAACTGAATAATTAAATGTTGGTTTATAGCAAATAATTTTTCCATTTTTATTTGTTTTGAAAATAACGCTGACAGGCAACGCTTTGAAAATTTCAGAAATTTTGAAAAAACATAAAAACGAAGCGTTTTGAAAAATTTTCCTTAACTTTTGAGTTACAAAAATTGGGGAATTTAAGATATATCCACCAATGCTTTTGTAGATAAAATTCCATTTCAGGACAAATAAACAAAAACCAGGACAATTAGAGCTCTTTATTTACGCCACATGTGATTGAGAATATTCATGGCAAAATAAATAAAATTATTTTTATGTGTTGCTTTAAAAAAAAATCTTTGTGGAAAAAGCAAGGAAAAAGCTTTGAAGAATATTTGGATAAGATGGGACAAGCTCGAAATTATATGGATTAACATATTTTTTCTGCGCATGTGCTATATGAAGAAAGGGACTCAAAATAGCATTTCTACGTTTAAATTTTTTGATTTTGTGCATGTTTTTAGTCTATATAAATCCATATTTTAGGGTTTTCGGGAATAAATGCATATTTCGCCATTTTTTGCGTTTGTTGTCCATATTTTGACCATTTTTTGAAATTTTCACAAGAAAAATGCAAAAAAGGCGAAAAATACACCCTAAAGATCCACTTTTTAGAAATTTTAAAAAATAAACCCTACAAAAAAGAAAATTTTTCAAATTTTTATAAATTTTGGGTATTTTGTTCGCTTCCGAAAATTTTCGCGGACAACAGAATGAGATTTTACAAAAATTTTGAGATATATTTATTGTGAAGCTAGAATTTATAAAAAATTTGGCATTTATGCTTTAAATCTATTTTTAGGTAGGTTAATCTATCTTTTAAGTTTGTTTAAGAAAATATTGAATATTTTGTAATGTTAAGGGTTTAAAATTTAATTTTTGTCACTTTTTACTCCATATTTTGGTGCATACTTGGCCATTTTTGAGCTTTTTAGTCCATTTTCGGACATTTTTAGCCCATATGTTATGCCCATATTGATTTTTTTTAATCCATATAATTTCGAGCCCTAATAATTAAAAGGATATTGCCATTTTCAGAAGAAAAAAAACAATTTATCTGCCAAGTTAATTAACTAAAATGGAATTTTATTCTTGCTAAATTTTGTTTGGAAAATGAAATATTTTAAAAATAATTAAAGTTCAGGTGCGGTCCATTTTTTTAACTTAAGGAATAAGGACAAACAATTTTATTATAATTTAAAGACTTAATTTTAGCTAAATAATTTGCAAAAAAATGCCAATCCAATTTATTTTTGAAGCTTCTGGTCAGAAAAAGCAATATTACAGAAAAACATCGTGATTAATTTTTCACATAAATTGTTCAAAAATGAGCATTTTTAGAAAACAATTTTTTCATAATTTTATCCCATTTAAACAAAAACATCAAAATTTAAATAACAAATATATATTGCGTATAAAACTCAATTAACAAATAAATATGTATCTTTTTAATTTGTTTAATTATTTATCTTTTTTCTTCACAAATTCCTCCTCACATCCATCCGTTTTCATTGTTTTTTCAACACATTTTGCATGTGTTGGCACAGAACAGTCTCATCCAAATGCCGAAACGGTTGCACATCCTACTGTAACGGCTGCACAGTCGGGCACCAATACGGTCAATGCAGCTGCCGGATGAACCACCGGACGATTTGGTCGTGGTAGATGAGGTGCTTGTTGAAGTCGACGTCGAGGTTGTAGTTGAAGTGCTGCTGGTCGTTGATGGGCACATGTTGCATGCTTTGGCACAATGCTGTTTAAGCCATGCCGAAAATCGGTTGCACCTATTCTTGTAAAAGTTGCACGCTCTGTCACCAGCCGCGTTGGTACAGCTGCTGGACGACGGATTAGTTGTGGTTGACGAAGTACTGGTCGAAGTTGAAGTGGGCGTGGTTGAAGTGCTGGTCGATGTACTTGTTGAAGTCGGTGTGGTCGAAGTACTGGTCGAAGTTGAACTGGGCGTGGTTGAAGTGCTGGTCGAGGTTGAAGTTGGGGTAGTCGACGTACTGGTTGAAGTGCTGGTCGATGTACTGGTTGAAGTTGAAGTCGGTGTGGTCGAAGTACTGGTCGAAGTTGAACTGGGCGTGGTTGAAGTGCTGGTCGAGGTTGAAGTTGGGGTAGTCGACGTACTGGTTGAAGTGCTGGTCGATGTACTGGTTGAAGTTGAAGTCGGTGTGGTCGAAGTACTGGTCGAAGTTGAACTGGGCGTGGTTGAAGTGCTGGTCGAGGTTGAAGTTGGGGTAGTCGACGTACTGGTTGAAGTGCTGGTCGATGTACTGGTTGAAGTTGAAGTCGGTGTGGTCGAAGTACTGGTCGAAGTTGAACTGGGCGTGGTTGAAGTGCTGGTTGAGGTTGAAGTTGGGGTGGTTGAAGTGCTGGTCGAAGTAGAAGTCGATGTGGTCGAAGTACTGGTCGAAGTTGAAGTGGGCGTGGTTGAAGTACTGGTCGAAGTTGAAGTGGGCGTGGTTGAAGTACTAGTCGATGTACTTGTTGAAGTCGGTGTGGTCGAAGTACTGGTCGAAGTCGAAGTGGGCGTGGTTGAAGTGCTGGTCGACGTACTTGTCGAAGTTGTGCTTGGGGTCGTGGTCGATGTGCTCGTGCTAGTACTGGTCGAAGTTGACGTACTTGTTGACGAGCTTGAGGAAGTAGATGAATCGTCCTGGGATACAACAAAATCCGTGGACACCAACAGCAACATAATGCACATCAATTGGCTGAACCATATTTGGCAATTCATTTTCAATTAAAATTGTTTATTGAAAAGTCGAATATATTGAAAGGAATGAATTTTTTGAATATTTCCACCGCTTTTATATTTGTCCATGACGTTATAAAAAAGGATAAATATAACAACTAAACAAACGAATTAGTTTATTCATTTTTTCCACGTTAAATTTTACCTTAATGAAGTGAAGAAAAGTGTCAAAAGTCGTCAACAATTTCCGCTGAATTTTTAAAAATTTCCCTAATGTTTACCGAAATTATTGAAAATTAAGCTGTTTCAATAATTATATCATTCTAACGAATTAACGAATTTCCTTTTCATTTAATTATGTAAACGAGTGGTTAAAGCCAACACATTAAAACGTTAATCATTTGATATTATTTGTCATTATGACGAGGATCGGAGTGGATTTTGTTTTAGTTTATGCTTTACAATATTAATTTTAAAAAATTATTTAAGTTTTTATAATTACCATAGCTTAGATTTTAAGCATATTTAGAGTAATTGAGCGCAATGTAATGTTAAAATTTTAATAAAATATCCAATGAATTCATTAAATTTTCTAAAAAAAGGGTTTAATTTAGTAATATGCACATTCTTTGAGCGTATTGTTTTTGAGATGATCACGAAATTATTATGAAGAGCCGAATTTCCCAATTTTCAATAATATTTCATTAGAATTGAAGATTTAATAGTCATCTACGAAATTTTAAATAATAATTTTTTTTTAAATATAAGCTCGCTTACTCCAATTATGGAAGTTCATTTTTTGCTAAAATATATTTAAATAATGAATATTTTATTTATTTTTAAATTTTTAAAATGTTCAATTTAAAATCTTGCAATGGAAACAAAAATGATAGATTATTCAAACAAATTTAATTTTAACATAAAAATTTAAAAAAACATACAAATATATTTTATTATCAAATTAAAAAAACCAAAATCTTTTCATTTGAAAACTAGTAACGACAATATTGTTCCTTTTTGCGGGCATCACCAGATAAAATATAAGCGCGTAAAAATATCTAAATATGTGTCTTCCAATAAATCCCAAGGAACTCTTTGCAACTTACAAATTAGCCGTATTTTCCAAGAAACAAAAAGGTACTTTTCCATTATGCCTGCCACATCCCAAATTTTTAAAAAAGAGAGCAAAAGGCGCCAGTTTTGCGCGCAACGATTATTTAGGAGGCATAAAAGCCGCAATTTGAGCTAAAATGCCATCGAATGGATCGTCGTCATCTTTAAAACGCCACAAAAAAATATTTAAGAGGCATAAAAGCCGCAATTTGAGCTAAAATGCCATCGAATGGATCGTCGTCGTCCTTTTCGTTCTTCGTGCATAATGCTGATCCATTCAATGACATTTTAGTTCAAATTGCGGCTTTTATGCCTCCTAAATAATCATTGCGCGCCAAAACTGGCGCTTTTTATTGTTGCGCGCCAAAACTGGCGCTTTTTATTGTTGCGCGCCAAAACTGGCGCTTTTTATTGTTGCGCGCCAAAACTGGCGCTTTTTATTGTTGCGCGCCAAAACTGGCGCTTTTATTGTTGCGCGCCAAAACTGGCGCTTTTTATTGTTGCGCGCCAAAACTGGCGCTTTTTGCTCCCTTTTTTAAAAATTGCGGTGTGGCAGCATAATGGAAAGTACCGAAATAAAATTACTTTCAAGAATTCTTTCGGCATTAAAACCTCAATCTTTTTTTAATATATAATTTTGAATTCTTGCTGATTTTTATGTGATTTTCTTTTTGATTTTGCTTTACTTTGACAATTGTTTACGTCAGATCCGTCAATTTCACAAATGCATATTATTCAAACACCAGGGACATTTCTAATTCTATAATTGGGAATTTTGTCCTCGTCAATTTGGTGTTGAGAGTAATTGTTAGACTTAAATTTAGAAAAATACCGATTCGGACCAGCATTAGTGAACTGGATTCAGACCGGTTTTCAATTTAGGGTCCGAATTCCAAAATTTGACTCGGATAAATTTTTTCAAAAGCAAAAACTGAAAAAAAAACTTCAAAAATTTAATAAAATTTGAAATTCAAGCCCAGAGAATCTAAGACGGTGATTTGTTTTTTTTTCAAAATAAGGCAAAGTACTACAATTTCTGAATGAATTTTTTGGCCAAATTTTTGAAAGATTTAGGAAACGTAGTGAATTTGGTTTTTAGAACATTTGATAACAAATTTCGTCAATACGCCAATACCAACATTTATGGTTTTTTGGGCAACAGAAATTTAACAAATTTAAATCGCGCTACCGATGTGAAATTGGGAAGTTTATTGCAATTCTCTAGTAAAATTTCAAAATTTTGTAACGCCCAGCGATTCAAGCGTCCTGACAAGAAATTTAAAAAAATGTTTTTTTCATTATATTTTTTTGAATTAAAATCTAATTAAAAATTTTTTATTGCATTTGTCATAAAAATTAATAATGCAAATGTTTTTTTAGTTTTTAATAAATTTTATTCAAAAGTTGACATTGCATTTAATAAGGATGCTACACATTTTTTTGTGTCAATTAATCAACTTTGTCACATTTTGTTCCACTTTTCTTCCCATTCATCCCGAGCCGCAGAAATTGCATGTTCGCGCACAACGCTGTGTCAGCCAAACACGGTAAACATTGCATGAACGTCTATAGAAGGCACATGCCGCACTGCCAGCCGAATCGGTACAACTGCTTGACGGCAATGTGGTTGTTGTGCTGCTGCTAGTGCTGGTCGGTGTTGTCTCAGTTGTACTTTCCGTAGTTGGAGTTGTGGACGTACTGGTTGAACTTGTTGTGGTGGATGGCGTTGTAGACGTACTGGTTGAACTTGTTGTGGTGGTTGGAGTTGTGGAAGTAGTTGTCGAAGTTGTGCTCGTCGATGAACTGCTTGAGCTTGTTGTCGGTGTTGTGGAAGTACTTGTTGAACTTGTCGTGGACGAAGTCGTTGTGCTTGAGCTTGTTGTCGGTGTTGTACTTGTTGAACTTGTCGTGGTAGGAGTCGTAGTGCTTGAGCTTGTTGTCGGTGTTGTGGAAGTACTGGTTGAACTTGTTGTTGAGTAGGTGTTGAAGTTGTGCTTGTCGATGTACTACTTGAACTTGTTGTGGGTGGTGTTGTTGATGTACTTGTTGAAGTTGTAGTGGTCGGAGTTGTGGATGTACTTGTTGTAGATGTCGTGGAGCTTGTACTAGTAGATGTTGAAGTTGTGCTTGTCGATGTACTACTTGAACTTGTCGTGGTCGGAGTTGTGGATGTACTCGTTGACGATGTGGACGAAGTGCTCGTCGTTTCTTCTTCCGATGAATGAGAAGAGAACCAGTGGGATGAAACCAGTGTTGTACCCAAAGACAGCAACAAAATTAACACGGTTTTACAAAATAAATATTTGAAAATCATTTTCAAATAAAATTAATTAGTTTTAGAATTTCGTTTCCCACTCATTTCGAGGCACTTAAAAAGGCTAGAATGACAACAAATTACTCAATATTGGCCAAAACTTTGTCCATGACGCATATTTTTGAAAAAAAAAATTTTTTTCTAAAATTATTTGTTCAGCCTTTTTTTAAATATTATCAAACGAATTTTGGTTAATTAATTTGCAGTTAAGTAAATAAAATTAATTCGATAACTAATTTCTCTAATATTTTTGAATTGCAATATTTAAAAATTTAATAAAATTTCAAAATTTTAATGAATTTGAATATTAGTAAATTATTTTCTATTGAAATAAATTCTTTAAATTTATGTTTATTGCCTTAGCATTTATTGTCGGCTGCGTTTTAAGTTGAAAACAAGGATATTATTTTATTTAGAATATCGAAAAATGCTATAATGCGGCCATCAAAAAATCGAAAACAAAAATTTAAATTTTCTTAAACCGTTCAAATTAAAAATTAGATAATTTTGTTTAAGATAAGTTCGCTATTCTACAAATTTTTGTGTTCCCAGTGGTCACTTAAATAATTTCTGGTTTCAAATCTTTTGAATTTAACGATCTATTTTTTGATTAAAGTAATAAAAAACCAAATAAAATTATTTTTATTATTTTTGTTATTTTGCCTAGTGCCAGTTTTCTTAATTAAAAATAATGAATTAATTTGTTTTTCTTTTCTTCTTGCACTTTTGTAAAAGTACAGCTTATGATCATTGGACATACTCTAAATTATTGTTTTCGTCAACATCGCAACAAAAATAAATCTTTAAAGCATTCCGTCAACAATATCCGGTACAATACAATTTTATAAAATCCAAAAGGCTCAATTCTACTAAAAGTACAATCAAAGAACTTAAGTCAAATTAAAAATATTAAAAAAATAATAAAATCTTTGTAGTTTAATTTTCAAAATTAATCCAAATTAACCCGAACAAAATAAAATTGAAAACACAAATAATTTTGTTTTTTACATTATAAAACAAAAAAGATTAAAAATTTAATGAAAAAATTAACAAAATCATTTGATTACTTTAATGGGTTTTTTTTTAAATTTCGTCCATATCCGAAATATATAAAATCAAATTTATTTTTAGGCTTTTAGGCAAAATTCGAATATATGAAGAGGTTTTTCACAATTTTTTTTTGTTTTAGAATAAATTAAATCTGAAATAAAATCCGAAATTTAATCTAAATTTTTAAATTTTTTATCAGTGCCGTTCATTTTCGGCACTGCCAATCCCAACAATTATTCAAATTGTCACCAAAAAACTCATGCAAAATTATTAAGATTAAATTTGTGAACTTTGGATCTGTATTCCAAGAATCCACGTCATTGAGATGATTAGTTAATTTCATGGACGGCTTAATGAACGGTATTTAAACCCTACCAAAAGAGAACATTTATAAATAAAATGTTATTTTTTCAATAAGATTTTCTTACAATAATACCAAATCTTTGTAATAGAAATATTAATTATGAAGATAAAATAAATTTCTTTTCTAAAATAATATTTAGCAACGACTAGTTTAAAAGCGAGGGGTCATGTTTTTGATTAGGAATTTTCGGTTAGGCCATTTTTGACTTCTGCCACATTTTTTAAAACTGTTTGTTACAAGATTTTGACTAAATAATGACAATTTTTGAGGCTTTTCATCAAAAAACCATAAAAAAAGTGTCAATAATTCCTCAAAAAGTTTCAAAGAATTATTTTGAAAATTTAGCTTGGTCGGCCTCTAAAAAACCACAAAATGATGCTAATGCCTCACAGTTGTGAGCACTGCTTTATACCCAGATAATGACAATTGTTTCACTTTCTGATCATTTGTATAATAATCAAATTCATAAAGTGTCAAATTTGCGGGGTCCATTTTTTCGCTTTCAAATAAGTTCAATGTCCAATTGTCCAATTCTGTTCAACTAATTTCACTGTGTCCAATTGTCCTGTCATGATAAAAATTGCATCCAGAATGATCATTTTTTTACACCTTTTTCAAGTCACACTACACATATTTAATATAATTGTTTTTGAGTTTTCGCTACCTTTTAATTGGTATTATTGTAAACAATTCGTCAATAAATTTGGCATTATTTTTGCAAATGCCATTTTTGATTGAAGAATGCATACAGACGCCATTTTAGCTGTGCGATTTTTTTTTGTCATTTCGATTGCGGAAACTAATCCAGTTTTTTGTTTAAGAAGTTTGACACTCAATTGAATGTGAAGCCTTATAAATACCTTATTCAGTGATTTATGTATATTTTTAATCTTCAATTATTTTTGGTGAAATAACACATGAATGCATTTCGTGGAAAAATATGAATAATTTAAATTCTTTAATTAATTCAATCGCTTTTCAGCCTTACACAAATATGTAGTTTTTAAAAGATTTATTTTTATTCATATAT
The DNA here is from genome assembly GCA_023374025.1 of Heterodera schachtii. Taxonomy (NCBI): domain Eukaryota; kingdom Metazoa; phylum Nematoda; class Chromadorea; order Rhabditida; family Heteroderidae; genus Heterodera; species Heterodera schachtii. Next base: position 57,843 of record SIJG01000101.1, on the reverse strand, counting down.
TTTATATTTTATGATGACGAAATGTGTTTGGTACAAAAGAAGTATGTGGCGCCGTCATTAATGTTATTCATTCTTGATGATATTTCTTTAATGAGTTTGTTAATTAATATGCTTCCTTAACAAACATATTGGCATGTAATGTCCAAAATAATTTTTTTCATTTTTTGTATTCCTCCATTTCAATTATTTCCCACAAAAATCGGAAAAATTGAAGAATATGTGTACCAAACCAAATTCGACGAATGATATATCATTCGACGTCTCTCGGTCTGTAATGCACGAATCCGAAAAATTTTTTGGCGGAAACCACTTTGGGCCGAGTTATGGGCCCGGGACTGAAGTGGCCAAAGCCCTAAAACGCATAAAATGCAACAAAATAGATATCATTCGCTTCCTCTCGGCATGTAAAGGATGAATCCGAAAGAATTTTTTATCCAAAAGGAAATTGACAAAAGTTATGTGTCCTCAAAACCTCAAAAAATGACCCTGATAAAAAAGTTTGTAAGGGACTGAATTGTTCAAACTAAAAGTGAATTGGTGAGTGTATTTTGGCCATAACACCGCACACTCGACTACAGCGGCCAGTAGGTGGGGCGAGACTACGGGCTCCGGAAGAAGTCCGCGCGTGATCCGCAGGCGGTTGACTGATTGGCGGGGGCCCTTCGGGCCCCCGCAGTCAACCGCCTGTGGCGCTCGTCAGACTGCTTCCTCCGCCCTCCGTCTCGCCCCACTACTTGCTCCGTCTTCGCATGCTCGCTAAGGCGGGCGCTGCGCGCCCTAAGAAATGGATTCCTGGCAATTATAAACCAAGAGTAATCGACCCAGTACAATTTTTTATCAGGGTGATTTTTTGAGGTTTTGAGGACCCATAACTTTTGTCAATTTTCGTTTAGATCAAAAATTCTTTTGGATTCATCCTTTACATGCCGAGAGGAAGCGAATGATATCTATTTTATTGCATTTTATGCGTTTTAAGGCTTTGGACGGTTCAGTCCCACAGCCATTTGGCCACTTCAGTCCCGGGCCCATAACTCGGCCCAAAGTGGTTTCCGCCAAAAAATTCTTTCGGATTCGAGAATTACAGACTGAGAGGCGTCGAATGATATATCATTCGTCGATTTCGCTGAGGCACACATATTCTTTAATTTTACCCAAAAATCTTTAAAGTAGACAATTAGCATAAACTAGAGTAGACTTGACTTTCTTTTTTATACCCAAATGAATCCGATAACATAATTAATTTGATGTGAGAATATGAGAAAATTCTTAGTAATTGAGACAATAATTGGCATTGCATTATTTTTTTGAAGTTTTAGCCATAACTTTTTTAAAAAACAACGAATTTTTAAAAATTTTGTTACTAATAGAGGGCTCTTGAGGCTACAAAAGTTACCAAGAACGTTTAATTTGGATGTTCTAAAAAACTTATATTAAACTTGTCAAACATTTTATGGTCGTGTCTTTTTTTATGACCGTGTAAAATGCAATAAAGCAAAATACATTTATTATTTTAATTAGATTATTACTCAATTATCTATTTAAATAATTAATTTAATTATTCGAATAACTTTTCCGGACTGAAATGGCCCGCCTCTTCAGATCAGCCCCGCATCCATAATTTTTCGCTTTGCCCACTCCCATTTTTCGATTAGTCATAGCACCGTTATACTCAAATGAATCCGATAAACTTAATTAATTTGTTGGATGAATTAATACATCGAAGCACAATATTTGTTTTAATGAGGTATGGTAGAAATATGAGAAAATTCTTAGTAATTGAGAAAATAATTGGCATTAGTCACGTGCTGAGTCATTTCGAAAATTCGTTAAGCCGCAAAAGTGAAGTGATCACATAAAATGGAAAAAATAAATAAAGTAAAAACCAATTTGTTTAACTGTTTAAATCTTATCGGCTTTTTCCTGTTTTCCAGAATTTGTAGGTCTTCATCACTTAAGTGATTTGAAAAAACTCACGCATAGTTTAGCACTTCCATTAGTTAAATTGTAAAGAGAAGGCATGACATATTTAAACTATTACCACCAGCTTTGAAATTCCGAAATATTCTTTCAATGTAATTTTTGAGATAAAAGAGAAAGTAAATTTAAAAATTCTTTTAAGACATAATTTTGGACCAAGGTTAATGAATTTTTTTTTGCAAAATTAATGTTTTTATAGATAATTTTTTCAACTGTTCTTGAGTTTTCTTAAGAAATTCATAAGCAATAAATGAAATATTAAATTGAAATACTAAAAATGTTTTCATTTTTTTGCTGAATACTGATATTTTATCATTCGCCATAATTGTTTCATTGTAGACAATTTTCTAATAATTTGGCAGTTTAAAAACTAAAGTAGACAGATGGACATAAAAAATGTTTCCGCTATTTTGGCTTCAAAATTTCTTAATTGTTACTATAAAAGGAAAGCAAATTTCATTAATTATGATTTTTGTCAAATAATTTTTAAAAGAAATTTTAGATTTTGGAAAACTGTATAAAAGCAAATTCAATTAGCTTTCTTTGAATAAAGAAATTTTAAATTTAAATTATTAATAAGCAAAAATATTTATTTGAATTTTTTAACTTTCGTTTTCAAAATATTCGTAATATGAAAAAATAATACGCGAGCCCATGGGAGGTCGCAAATCCTTTGGCTCGCAAATGGACCATTTTTGAAAATTTTGATTAATTTAAGAATTTATGTTAGTATTGCCTTTATGTAAATTTTGAAATAATTAGAAAAAAAATCTCTTACTTTCTGATAAATCTTAATATTTTTCTCCTTTAATCCTTTCCCAAAATGTTTGAATGGATTTCCACCATAAATACTGTACCTTATTTTTTTAATTTGATATTTTTTTATATGCTTTGTGATGACGAAATGAGTTTGGTACGAAATTAATTGGGTGTGGTGCACGCCGTCATTAACTTTTTTTAATTTCGTGGTATTTCTGTAATGAGTTTTTTTGTAGGGGTTTAGCTCCTCCCTTTATTTATTTAAATGCCATGGAATGCCCGAATTTTTCATTTTATATTTGCTTGATTTCATTTTTACCATAATTTTTCTTAATTGAAAGACTTCGCATAAACAAAAAAAATAGACTCAAATTTTTTTCATTCATTTCATTGTTTTGAGAAAAAATAAGAAAGGATTTAAGAATTTTTATAAAATGCGTTGATAAATTTTATATTAAATCACATAGATTTAAAAAAAATTTCAAATTAAAATTTTCCGTCGGCAATGCCTATCGGCATCACCGTGCCAAAAATAGTTTACATTTTTTATTTAATTTTGAATTTTAGTTTTTCGAAGGGACGGGGGGCGGTGGAGGCTGCAAAAATCACACCCATTTCTAATCCCCTGGTTACGTTGATGCTTTAATCTATCTTTATGAAACTGTTTTTGCATAGCGACTGTATGCAAATGCGAAAAAAACAGATTTTTTGCAATCAACCGAGGAAAGAAAAATTTTGGGGTAAAAAAAAGTACAATTTTACGGTTTAAAAATATGTATGTAAATAAAAGGTGGTATAGGCAAATGTGCCCATGAAAAAAATTGAGAGAATTTGATACATTTTGAAAAAATTAAACCATTTCTTTAAAATTTTTAGAAATGAAGTTTTTCATTTTAATGCTGTTTTTGGGTGCGTTGTTGTTCACATCGTCAACAATTTCCGGTGAACATGCGCAACGTGGCAATGCCGATTTTTCGCCAAAATTTGAGGTAACAATCATAAATTTTTCTAAATGTAAATCTTTAAATTAATCTAACACTATTAGGAATTTTCCCAGGTCAATGGTAAAAAAATTAGGATTGGTCGGGCCTTAGAAGTCTGTTTTTTCACATCGGTAATTCCCATTTTCCCCGTTTTTTGGTCGAATATCGGTACAAAATCGATTAGAACTTTGTCACGGATTTTAAAAAATATTTAATACCGACTTCAGGTTTAGAATATGAGAGTTAGTTGGCATTTTTACAAATCTCTAAATTTCAGTTAAAGAAATTTATTGTCTAAGAACTCCGATATTAATTGTTTTTTGTTATTTAATTAAATTTCCAATTGTGAAAGCAACATTTCAAATAATTCGTCAAATCTTTTTTCTTTTATAATAAGAATATTCATTTTTTATAGCTTCAAATTTTCAGCTCCACCATCACAGCCATAAGCATCGCATGCGGCGTGCCGTCATCAAAATTTGCGTGGACTTCAACCGCCAGCCCATCCCATGCAAATGGGAAACGGAGGCACACTTGCGCCAAAAATTGATGGCATGCCACTGGAGCATCATCACAATGCCATTCTGCCATCGGACAGTGCCGAAAATAACGGCACATGGTAATGGCAAACGAAGCAAATAAGAAAACGATGGCGAACATTTGTTTAATGATCAAATGTGACAATTGAAAAATAATAATAAAAAATTTCTCATTTTAACAATCGATAATTAATGTAATAAAATGGTGAAAAATGAACTGAAACTTACCGGAACATTTATTAAATAAAGGAAATTCGGTCGCTATTTTTTTTAATTTTATATTGAAGAAAATGTTTAAAAATAAATCTAAAACTTCTCAAAAATAGTCATTTGGGGACAAAAAATTTAATTTTAATTAAAAAATTGTTTTAATCTTCCATTGGTGAATTAACCTTAATATAACGATTATTTATATTTTGGTTTTTTCAAAAATAATTCGAAACAGTAATAATGTCGATTTTATTTGAAACAAATTAGGAAAAGATTTCGTAGTCTGGCCGTTATAGTCAAAGGGTCGGTTTAGTCTGGCCGTTATAGTCAGGGGGTCGGTATAGTCTGGCAAGCTGTTTTCGCCCATAACTCTTACAAATATTATTTTTTGTCAATTATATACAAGGAAAAACTTATAATATCTATGTTTAGCTGCAATACAAATGGAATATCCCAATTAGGAAATAAAAACAAAGCGAAACTTTCAGTTTGACGCCGCCTTTTTCAGTCAAATTTATATTCTTCTAGCAAAGTAAAACCCTAATTTTTTTCACGCTTTTTCCATAGAAAGCTTCTACAGGCTTTTGCTTGTTCATATTCAACTGTCTTCCGCTTCTTCAACACAATTCGATGTGAGCAAAAGTCAATTGATGCGGACATCTCACGATGCATCGCAGATGAACTTCCTCCTGCAAAAGCGCCACCCGCTGGTGCGAGAATTCTTCGACTTTTGCAAGGCTACAATGCATCAATAACATTAACCCGGCTCACCAAAATGATTATCCACCATAAGCAAATACTTCAAAATTATCACCTGGCACGCAAATACGCGAACTTTATCATTTAATTTATGTTCATCCAAGCAGATTGCACATTCTCCATCAGCAATTTGGTGGTCATTTTCGGTATTAATTTGTCAAGGCTATCTTTATTTAATAATTTAATTTTTTCTTTGTTTGATTTTCTCGTTGACTCTTCACACATACCCTGTATTTGACGATATTTTGCCTTAAAATCTTCAACTATTTTTTGGCCCAATAGTTTGACACAATTTGATATCATATAATCAAAGGAGTACAAGAGCACCAAAATGAAATTTTTACCCCAAAATGGCAGAAATTTGTAATTTGTTAGGCGCACGACAGCTATAATTCCTGCTTTTTTGCTCCGGCCTAAATTTTTAAAAAAGAATAGTGGAGAAAAAATCTTGGTCGGAAGAGCAAAAAAATAAGCTCCTAGGGTGCCCTCCCCGAATATTTTTTGGATACGGGCCTGAATTCAAGCAATATGTTTTTTAAATATTTAAGAAAATGCGGAACATTGAACCCAAAAATTATCTAAAATAATCATTATAGACCAAAACCAAAATTCTCCCGACTTTGTCAATTAATGAAAATCAAGAATTTTTTTTTTAATTCTTGAACTAATTTGTGAAACAGAACTTCTATGTTGGTAGCAAACACTTAACCGATATGTGAAACTTTAAACTATCTTAGCACAAAACATTTTCCAAAAAAATTATCACAGAAAAGGTAAAATAGGGTACAGTTAAAGCGGACTAAAAAATAATTAAAAACCGAAATAAAGAAAAAGTTAACTGTAAGAGTTTCACATTGGATGCCAAAAGGATAGATAAATTCAGGAAGAACCAATTTTAGGCAACAAGTTCATCTTAACTTTTTTAATTTTTTCTCGAATATTTCTCGATTTTTCATGCCGAAAAAGAATCCAAGGAAATTCAGTTTAAATTTTTTGTTAAAAAGAAATTACATAGTGTTAATAGAAATTGGAAATGAATTTTTTAATAATAAAGTGCGAATAATCATATTACTTAAAAAAAGATTATAATGAATGAAAAGATTAAAAATTCTTTTTAATATCCAGGTAGCGCCTAAAGCAATTTCCGAATCTGCCATTCCTTACGAATTCTTCAAAAGGCGGACAACAAATTCACAAAAATTTGAGTTTTCTGAGTCAGATAGAATTTTTTTTGCTAATTGTATAATTCTAAAAAATGCCTTTTGGTTCAAGTATATGCCTTCAAAATTACCAAAATCTAAAAAAATTGTACTTTTCGGTTTTGGTCCTAAACCTCAAAATTTTCAAAATGTCAACAAAGGGGGCATTTTACCAAAACCGGAAAAAAATTTCTTTCAAAATGATAACTTTTTTATTCGCGAAATGCAAGACCTATTTTAATTCATTGGGTCCCATTTGCCCAAAAATTCCATTTTTAACTTTTTTTTTATATATTTATGACTAGGGCTTATATTTTTATGCTCTAAAAATTGCCAAAATAGGTAGGCTTTAGGCTCTAAAAAATCCATATAATAGGACTCAAAAATGGAAAATGGCTATAAAAACCTAAAATTTAGGCGTGTAAAATGAGAAATTTTATCCAAAAAGTCAGAAAATTAAGCCAAAACAGTATTTTAATAAATAATTTTAAAATCAAAATTTTGTCAAGAATATAAAAAAATTTTCGAGATGTATTTTTGAGAAAATTTTTCATTTCATAGGAGTGAATTTTACTAAAGCTTAGGATCTATTCTTAGGATGTATTTTTGTGACACTTTTTGGTAGCGCTTCTTAGGGGAATATTTTTCGTTTTTATTGCATATTTGTTAATATTTGGGAAAACGCCAAAATAGGTCACAATAAAAAACTAGAAAATAGGCCCTAATAACCCGAAAAGTAGCTTAACAACCCACCAAAAGCATGGTTTTTCGTGTGTTTAAGGACATTGGGAGCTCAGGAAAAATAATATGACGTAAGCCAATTCAGAATTAGAAAGGAAAAATTAATCAGTTCATTTTTGGGATTGATTTTTGCGTTCATAATTATGAAATGAGAAATAAAAATATTAATCCCAAATTTGGAAATAGATTTTTGGCTCAGGTCAGGCATTATGGAAAAAGTAATATTCTTTCAATTATAAAATAATTATAGAGTTTTTTAGCAAAATTAAATTTTTTTTTTATTTAGAAATACCAATTAACTGCAATTTACACTATAATTAACACTTTAATTCTATCGTCCGCAGAATTTTGCTAAATATTCTATGAGTCTTTGGTTTTCAATAGTAATTCATTTCTTATTGTAATTAGTCTCTAAGACAATAAAAGATATTTATTTAAATATATTGTCAGAAATGTTCTAGAAAGCTTACATGATAGAAATAATACATCGCCAGCGAAGGTCCCACACGGGGGTGATGATTATTACCATTTTAAATAATTGCATCATTATTTCATAATAATATACCAAATTCTGTTATGTAAAAAAAAGATTTGGATAATTCTACTGATGATCATTCATATTTTTTGTGAATTTCTATTATTGGGTAAAAAATGAAAACATGTGAATTTTCTCCGAAAGAATTTAAATTTATAGACAAAATATCCACATGTACATAAGAATTCTTTGGCACCATTAAGGATTTTTCAAATTTTTGCCATAAATAATTCAAAAATTTCTGATGGAGTATAATTATTAGAGACCGGACGGGCCCGGGGGCCCGGCATTCATAATATTATTCATAAATTAAAAAAATATATATCATTACTAGGGTTATAAGTTGTATGCACTAAAAAATGGTGTGCCACTTTCAAATAACTCGGCACAAAAACATATTCCCGAAAAAATTTATCACAGAAGAGAAAAGAAAAAGAGAACAATTAAAACTGGAAAAAATAACAAACCAAAATAAACAAAAAACTTAAATGTAAAAGTTTCAAAATAAATCCAAAAGTGATAGACAATTAGGGATATTCTTTTTTAGGCAATATAGTTGATAAATTTTGAGATTTTACTACAATATTCGGCGTTTTTTATGCCTAAAAGTAGAATTCCTTGCAAATGGAGTTTGTAGTAATAACAAATTACATAATGCTAATAGAAAAGTGGAAATGATTTTTTTTTCTACTATGCGGATTCTCAAATCACACATTCTCTGATATTGCATGTTCCGGATTCTGTGGCGTTCCATTTGAAATTGGCGTTTGATGTCGCTGTTTGGCCGCTTTCAGGGTGACTGTTTAATAGATTAAAATTTATTCGATAATTATTTAAAATAATGATTGCACCAGCGGCGTACGGTTAAAAACGCTTTGATATAAAAATTTCATTATAAGGAATTTTAAAAAACCTTTGCCGAATTTTGAAATGTCCAATATTTGGGCACGACAAATCGGGCAAGTAACCTGCTTTTGGAACCTGTACCAAAAATATTAATTTTTAGAGTTTATTAATCGTTTTACCAAAGCTCGATGCAGCCAACGTGGAATTGATGCTTAATTAAAATATAATTATTTTTAGGTTTTGATTTATTGTCAAAATAATTGAAAGCATTTATTGAGGTAGATTTTTATTTGAAAAAATAGGAAAACTTTGATTAATGGCAAATTAAGACATGGAGCGGCTTTATATTTTATTCATTATATTCAAAAAGCTCAAGTTATTACCTGGCACGACAGTGTGGGAATTTTATCATCTGTTTTAATAGCATCAAGGCAGATTGGACATTCTCCATCAGCAATTTGGTTGGTCTCTTTCGGTATTAATTTGTCAATGTTTTTTGAGACTTAAAATAAATAAATAATTTAATCATAATATATTATTATTTTGTAAATTTCTGTTATTAACCAAGATTTTCCGGTTTATGATAAACCGAAAACGAGGAAACAAATATAAACAAAAACAGAATTTTACTCAGCGTAAAATATCAAAACATGTGAAGTTTCTCCGAAAAAATTTTTATTTGATAAACTATCCATAAGGAGATGTGTGGACGAAATTTTGGTTCAAAAATTTAAAATTGTAAAAAATATTTAATTAATAATTTAATTTGTTTTTTGTTTTATTGTGTCTTTGTCTTTGACTCTTCACACATACCCTGTTTTTGACGATATTTTTCCATAACATTTTCAACTATTTGTTGACCGTATTGTCTAACATAATTCATTATCATATAATCGAAGATGCACAAGAATATCAAAACAATTGCGCACAACAAAACTAAGTCCAAGAAGCGTTTTTTTCGCCGATTCCGCTTGTTTTTCTGCTGATCAGCTTAAATGGAAAAGGAGAGAATTGATTTATAAAACAGAGCCTAATAAATTTTTATTCCTTTAAAAATATTTTGTGAAAATGAATGTTATTTTGTATAAACTAGCAACAGTGACTTTCATTTTAAGTTTTTTGTTTTTGTAAATGATTGGAAAAATTTTAGCGTTTTTGCTTTGTTTTTTTTTTTGCGATAATTAGGCGCAAAACAATTTTGGAATATTTTTGGGTGCCTATTCGTATGTTTTATCTTAATTTTGTGCGAAATTTTGAGAACTCTTTTGCCTATATTCTTAGAGTGTAATTCATTAGCTAATGTTATGCTCAGAATTCATAAAACTTATTTTTCAAATTTTTTAATTTTTTTACGTCTCAGCTAATTGAATATTTAGACCTATAGAAAGATAAAAAGAAATATTCCATTTCGTTAACATTGTGCAATGTTATGGTTTGATTCATCCCCTTAGGGGATTTGAAAATATCAAAGCCGCGCCCTAAAATTTTGGCCCTGAATTACATACGTTCAAATTTTAAGTTTCCAGCAATCTCTAAATTGTCCAATGTCATGTACATCTGCTGCAAAAATTTCTTTGATTTATTTGTTTTTTCTTTGTCTTTTTCATCATTTTGTTCGCTTTTCTGTTTTTTATTTTGCCGCTTTTCTTCCCTTAATAATTTGAGCAATTTGACTAAGTGTTTTTTGATGTCAAAAGTATTTTTTTTATTTGCATTCTGCTTTTCAATTTCTGTCATCGATATTTTCTGTCTTTTTGCATAAATTTTTATTATGAATAATAAATACTCCTTCAATGATAGTGAAAATGCACCTACAAATATATATTTAATTTGGGTTCTAATAATATTGTATAATATAAAAGGTATTCTCGGATTAAATTACCTGTCGCTACTTCTTTGATATACGGTAATAAATTTTCAATAATTTGGCTAATTACAGGGTCATTCTTTTTTATGGTGGTTAAAATTCGCAATTTTTCATGAATTTTTTTGTACTTATTTTCTTCCTTTCCCTTCATTTTATTTTGCACTTTTAAAGGGCTTCCGAACTGTAATTTTTAGAAACTTTTATTATATGATAAATTATATTATTGAATAAAACATGCAAAAAGTTCTTTCAAATTTTTAAATTATTTTAATTTGTATTTGTCCGCAAATTTTACTTCATTTGGTTGGATATTTTGATCAAACACAATGCCAATCAACTGCTCATTTTCTCGCATTTCCTCCAAAAATTCGTCAATTTCTTCCTCTTTAATGTCTTCATTTTTAAACAATTCAGCTAATGTGTTTCCTTTCTGATCAGATCGTGGCTTTTCCTTTTCATTCTTACGATCAAAAGCAAGAAGATCAGCCAATGTTTGTTTTTTATTGTCTTTGGCCATCAAATCGGCCAACGACACTTTCTTGATGGATGAGTTTGAGCTTTCTGCTTTGGATTCAGAAAGCCGACCTAAATTTAATATTAAAAAATGCGAATTTTTCATTTCTTAAATTATTAGTAGGGCTCCAATTTTAGGTTTTTATATACTTTTCTTGAGCCCCTTATAGTCAGAAACGCACGAAAAACTATTTTTTTTGGTGATTGCTAAACTACTTTTCGAGTTATTAGCACCTATTTTCTAGGTTTTTATTTTTAGGACCAGTTTTTAGCACTTAAGATTTAGAGCCCTAATTATTAGACTCATTTATTTATTTATTATTGCCTCGTTAAATTGAAAAAATGTATATTCTTCTTATAATATTTTAATAATTATTTTTTACCTTTGCCTCCATCCACCAAAAATGTTGGGATGCTCAATAATAATAGTAATCGGACAATAAACATATTGCTTAAAAAAAGATTATAAAGAATAAAAGATTTATAATAAAGGTATATTAAAGAAAAAACATTTTTAATTTCCTGGTAGTCACCTAATGGAACTTCCCAACCAGCTATTCCTTACACAAATTCTTTAAAAGGCGGGCAGAAAATCCACAAAACTTTGAGTTTTATGTGTCAAATAGGATATTTTTTGCCCAAGTGTTTAATTCTTTGCACCATTGAGTTTTGAAAATTGGTGTTACTTGGCATTAGAATAATTTTTAATAATTAAAAATTTTTCTGATGGCGTATTTTATTAAAAACCTTAAATTTTAGTCAAAAATCCGAAAAGATAATTTTTTCAATCTTAAAAATTAATTTAAAAAGAAGTGAAAGTTGATTTTGAACGTCAACTAAATATTTCAAAATTCATTTGGTCGTACGAGCCAATGGACACCAGTGATAAATTTTTCCTGATGCTCCGAACAAATTTTTGTTGGATTTTTGAGAAATTTCAAGACGTAATTTAATTTATGGGGTTTTCAGCCCAAATCAAAAGATAATAATTTTTGTATAGTCAGAAAGAATTGTTGTGCTAAATGTGCGCATTTCAGCAATGATGGAATAGTTTTTTTATGTTTATTACGGAATGATTGCCCGTCGTTTAACGGCACGACTATTTAAAGTGGCGAGGTGTTTCTTTAATGCACGCATTAACAGCATATGACGTAAGCCAATTCAGAATTAGAAAAGTTAAATCTTAATCATCCATTTTTGGGAATTGATTTTATGGCTAAAAATTCAGAAAATGAAAAATATTAAGCCCAAATTTGGGAATTGATTTTATGGCTAAAAATTCAGAAAATGAAAAATATTAAGCCCAAATTTGGGAATTGATTTTATGGCTAAAAATTCAGAAAATGAAAAATATTAAGCCCAAATTTGGGAATTGATTTTATGGCTAAAAATTCAGAAAATGAAAAATATTAAGCCCAAATTTGGGAATCGATTTTATGGCTAAAAATTCAGAAAATGAAAAATATTAAGCCCAAATTTGGGAATTGATTTTTGGCTCAAAAATTGTGGAAATTCATTTGAATTATATAAAATAATTATTACGACAGCTAATTAAAAGAGAATCAAATTTGCGAGTTGAATTAAATTTGAATGGAAATAAAAAAAAATTATAGAAATAATCAGCAGGGGTTTCAATTTGTGAATATCGCCGGAAATGTGTTTTCATGAGTTAAATAAGAATTTTGGTCAAAAAAGAGAAATTTCGAATTTTTAAAAGCAAAATTTATTTCATAAACATTGAAAACCTACTAAATCTTATTAAAAAATAAACATTGAAAATCCCTAAATCTACTTAAAACACCCAAAGGGAGAATAAAATATTTGTTCCTATCTTTTATAGCTCAGAAGGAAACATTTCCAACTAAAAGTGTTCAAATCACTTTAAAAAATGATCAATTGAAAAAACAAGCAAAAATTCGTATTTAATGCATTTTTTCCTCTTACATTTTAATGACCATTTGTCATGGGTTCGGATCCATTCGACAGATGGTGAATTATTTTGATTTTTCTTCAAAGTATTATTCGATCAGCATCTTTTTATTCAGATATTTAAATTGTTTGATGATACTTTTTGATAGAGAACTTTTTGCTGATATTTTTTAGAGAAGATTTGTGGTTCTAGCAAGAGTTGGAATTTTTTATGAATTTTTAAAAATTTACCATTTTATCACTTTTTTATGATCAGTTTGAGGGTGGGGCCAAAAAAAGCGAAAATTCGCATTACAAATCGACCATGCTCAACACGATAAAAGTGGTTTAAGTGATTTGAACACTTACAGTTCGAAATGTTCCCTTGTCAGCAGACTGTTTTGGATTTCTAATGAGCCTAAAGTTGTTCAATTGTTTTAATAATTATATTTGAATATGGAAATGTTTGTTAAAAATTTACCCAAAGAGTTAAAGCATCGAAATAATTAAACTGGAAAAAAGTAGTCAAAGAATAAATAGCATTGGAATTCCTACAAATTGCTATGTAATGGTAAACAGTTTTTTGTTCGCTTAAATAAAAATGTTATAAAAAAAACCTCAAAATATGTGACAAAAGCAGGAAGAAAAATGTCAACATAATTTTCAAAACAGGCTAAATTTTTCTCAAAAAAATTCTTAAATACTGAGCTTCAAAATTACAAAAATATTAAATTGTTATAAATATGTCTGTTTTCATATTTATGTTTTGATCACTATTTACAAAATTTGAGATTTTTTAGAAGAATCAACTAAAAATGAAATGGAAGCCCAAACTTCGTGAAGAATTTGACCAAAATAGAAGAAATATTATTTATTCTTTTGATAATTTAAGGGTAAAATTATTAACCTTTTTTTACAAATGCATAAAAAAGTTTAAATTAATATTATTTTATATAAAATTAGACTAAAAATTTATAGGAAGATTACTAAAAGATTTTTAATTAAATTATTATTTCAACAATTATTAAGTTCATTCATTTTCATTCTCATTTTCATTTAATTAGGCGCGGCCCGAGAAAATACAAAATTGGAAAAATTTGGCAACAGTTTGTTGAAAAAAAAAAACTTTTTTTTTTATAACATTAAAAAATGGGCCCAGCGGTGCCGACAAGTGCCGGAGCGGAAATTTCGGAAATTTCTAAATAATTTTGAATAAAAAAAAGATCAAAAATAGTAATGGTAAATTTTTGAGGAAATCACGGTTTTTTTTAGTAATTATAGCCTCATATTTTTTTTGTCATAAAAACGGGACCAGAAAATTTTCAACATCAATGGATTAAGTTGTTGATGTGTAAAAGAGGGAAATATTTGTTTGAAATTCAATTGTAACGACCTCGCATCTAAAAAATTTAAAATAAATTAAAATCTCAAGATTGAATAAAACAAATGTTTTTTCCAGTAATAAAAATGCAAAATTAAAATTAAAATCTTAAAAAAATACGTTAAAAAAGCAAATTTTCCATTTCTATGAGTCAAAAGGGCCGCTTTAATAGAGGGGCGTTTTATAGAGCAAAAAATATGTTTAACAATGGTAAATGCATCATTTTTAAATGGGAATGAATTTTCTCCAAAAAGCAATATTTTTATTTTTTATTTTTTCTACCACCATATACCAAATTTTTAATAAAAATTTATAAAAATATAATTTTTGCTGGCATGAATTCTTTGTTATTATTTGTTTTCTAATTTAGAATTCTTATTTTTTTTTGCTTCTCTAAGTTGTTTTCCAAAAAAAAAAGTTAACAACAATACATACTTTATTTATTCAAAAATACCATTTATACCTTTATGCCCCGAATTTAAAAGATGTTAAATTAAATTATTTTCAAAATGAAAAGAATTTTTTCCCCAATCATATTCCATCGCATTTTCATCTGTCAACGTTCGTCATCCTCAGCACGCGTTGCATGCTTTGGCACAATGCTTTTTCACCCATCCCGCCAAAGTATTGCACCGATTTTTGTAAAAGTTGCACGCTCTGTCACCAGCCGAGTTGGTACAGCTGCTGGAAGAACCGCCACCTGACGATGACTTGGTCGTAGTTGACGAGGTACTTGTTGAAGTCGACGTCGAGCTTGTAGTAGTTGAAGTGCTGCTGCTGTCCGATGACGTGCATGCATTGCACATTTTGGCACAATTCTTTTTCAGCCATGCCGAAAATTGGCCGCATCTATTTTTGTAAGCACTGCAAGCTCTGTCCCCAGCCGCGTTGGTACAGCTGGTGGATGCTCCTGAACCACTATCGCCAGACGGTGATTTGGTCGTGGTTGATGATGAGCTGCTGGTTGATGTACTTGCTGAGGAAGTTGAACTCGGAGTAGTTGATGTACTGGTAGATGATGTTGTACTGGATGTAGACGATGTACTGGTTGAAGAAGTGGTAGTGGGTGTGGTCGATGTACTGGTTGAAGAAGTAGTTGTGGGTGTGGTCGATGTACTCGTTGAAGAAGTTGTAGTGGGAGTGGTCGATGTACTAGTTGAAGAAGTTGTTGTCGAGGTAGTTGAGCTACTGGTTGAAGAAGTTGTTGTCGGGGTGGTCGATGTACTAGTTGAAGAAGTAGTAGTGGGAGTTGTCGATGTACTGGTTGAAGAAGTTGTTGTCGGGGTAGTTGATGTACTGGTTGAAGAAGTTGTAGTAGGTGTGGTCGATGTAGATGTGCTTGTTGAAGAAGTTGTTGTCGGGGTAGTTGATGTACTGGTTGAAGAAGTTGTAGTAGGTGTGGTCGATGTAGATGTGCTTGTTGAAGAAGTTGTTGTCGGGGTAGTTGATGTACTGGTTGAAGAAGTTGTAGTAGGTGTGGTCGATGTAGATGTGCTTGTTGAAGAAGTTGTTGTCGGGGTAGTTGATGTACTGGTTGAAGAAGTTGTAGTAGGTGTGGTCGATGTACTGGTTGAAGAAGTTGTAGTCGGCGTGGTCGA
This sequence comes from Heterodera schachtii, assembly GCA_023374025.1. Taxonomy (NCBI): domain Eukaryota; kingdom Metazoa; phylum Nematoda; class Chromadorea; order Rhabditida; family Heteroderidae; genus Heterodera; species Heterodera schachtii. Next base: position 42,028 of record SIJG01000101.1, on the reverse strand, counting down.
TGTAGATGTGCTTGTTGAAGTTGTTGTGCTCGGTGTAGTTGATGTACTGGTTGAAGAAGTTGTAGTCGGTGTGGTCGATGTACTGGTTGAACTTGTTGTGCTCGTACTTGTACTACTAGTCGATGTTGTGGTTGTTTCTTCCTGTCCAAAAACCGCAACATCTTTCGATGCGACCAACAGCAACAGAAGGCAAACCGTTGGATAAAACATAATTAGGATTTAAATTTCACCAAGTAGAAAATAATTTTAAAAAAAAATTTGAATGAATTTGTTGGCGAGTTTTGCCATTAAATAATGCATTAATTTTCGGATAGAGACCGGTAATTGTGCACTTTATCTAATTAAAATTTGTTCACCTTTTTGAGATAGATAAATCCACGTTAATTCAAATGGTGGAGAAGAGTTTCCGCCGAATTTCAATTGAGCCTTTGTTAAGCTGTGCTAACAAATGTTAAAAAAGTTGACCAATTTTTGTTTGGTGCTTAATAATTCTTTCATGAAAATTGAATTTCATAAGAGCAATTGATTATGCTTTATAAAAATTTGACAGGTGAAAAATTCATTAAATATTTTATAAATGATGAATCGTCAAACTTTTTTTCTTTCAAGAAGTGTTGTAATTTATACTAGGATTACATGAATCCGGGTACCCGATCGGTCTCGAATCCGGATACTCATTTTTTTTGAGAGACTCGGACCCGGGATCTGGACCCGACATTTTGGTCAAATCCAATACCAGCAGGACCAACCGCGTCCATTAAAGCACTGATAACAATTGGGAAATGGGTCAAATAATTCTTCAAAATTGGACAAAGGAAAATTCTTAGAAAACCTAATTTATTAATATAATTTTAAAATGGCTTTCATTTTTCCTTCTTTGCTCGGGTTCTTTTTTATATTCTTCAAAATTCGACTATTTTTGCTCCAAAGTAAACTCTGTTAACAAACTCTTTCCAAGTTCTCGCTGCGGCGCCTATGGTCACCACCGGACTCTAATTCTTAAAAGCCTGACACGAAAATCCAACAAAATGGACACTTTTAACTTGTAAACAATCGATCTAAATTTCCAAAAATTTTCCATTAGTATTAAAAAATTAACTAAAATTTTCAAAATTGATTCCAAAATCCACAAATTAATTCTTTTTTCGGTAAATTTATTAACAAACATTATCTTAAATTTGTAAAAATAAAAAATAAATTTTTATTGACGACGGCTACCGGCATCTTCGGACCACAAATTCTCACATTTTTAATTCCGCATAAAATAACAAAGTAAACTGACCACTTGGACCCTACCGGACCGCGTTTTGTGGTCCCGGCGCTGCCGAACCCTGTATTTGCCAAAGTACCCGGATTCAGTTTTATATCAAACTCGTTTTTTTTCAAAATTCGAAGAAAAATTTTCTAACATTTTAAAATTAATTAATATAAATAAATCTTTTTATCCAAATTTCAAAATAAATTTTTTTATCATAGCGTCCGTAAGTGGCATTTTTGAAGTGTGATGCAGCTTCATAAACAAAAGAAGCGTTGACTTAATAAATCGTAAACAAATAACAAATTTTTGTGATAAACAAAATTTGTTTGTTTAATTTGTACATTAATAATTTTAAAATTAAATAATTTAATTAAAATTATTTTTCAATTTACCCCACGGAGGTTAATGAATTTATTGTATATTCTTATCATTTTTGATGAAAACAATTATCGAAAAATTATTTTTAATCCAAGTTTAAGGTTTTTCTCCGTTTTATACGCCTATTTTTGAGGAAAGAAGCCGCAAATGTATTTGTAGGAGTCAATTTTTCAGCGTTTCCTCTCACTTTTGTTCATTTTTAAATGAGTGATTGCTCATACAAAAAAAAACATTAGCTTTTTCTCAGATTTCATTTTTTAGAGTTAGCATTATGTGCTGTTTTTGTGTTTAACGCTTTGTTAGGGCGACATTTACATGATTGTAATATTAATTAGGTGAATTTCTATACCATGTTAATTAGTTAGTGGAGTTTACTATAAATAAAAATCGGCAAAGTGTTAGGCCTCGGCGGGTGGGAAGCGAACCCACTCGTCCACCAAAGCCTTGAGCCTTATTTTTGCTTATAACTTTTTTATATGCCGGTATATCTTTGTGTTTTTTGGAAAGCCAATTGAGCTTGTTAAGAGCATTCGAATGATACCAAGTTTATTAGATTTGGTCAACAAATAAAAAATTTTTGTTTTATTAGCTTCTTTCTTTAAAGTTAATTCTCAAAATATATATAAATTAAATCGTACCCTAACTTTATTACGAAGATATAAAAAATAAATTCCAAAATCAAATTTAATATGAAAATTAATTATGCAAATAATAATGGCATTCTTCAATTTCTTTTCCTCCTTCACACATTTGTGTTCAATCCTAGAAGACCCGGTGCCGATGTGGGCTGCTGCGCTTCGGCACTACCAATTTGTCGTTGGCGTAATTCGCCTGTCGCTATTGGTGTGCCACCACCACCGCTAAGACGAGAAACGGGCGAAGGCCCAACAGCCGGTTGAGACTCGTGTTCGGGAATGCCCTTAAAATATTTAGAATAAGAAATTAAAACAATTTTTAAAACTAAAATAATAAGAAAAAAATATTTTATATTGGTCCCAAACCTGCACCATCTCATATCATTTAGAAGAAATTTAAATTTTATTTAAAAAAAAAATTAATTTTATTGTCGAAAAGGTATTGTCGAAATGTCCGTGAGCCAATTTATTTTATTTATAATCAATTTTTGGGTTGATAAATTCTTTTAGTAATATTTTCTAGACATATTTATAAATTAAAAACACAAATTAATTTTTGATTTTAATTATTTTTTTATGGAAAATAACTTAATTTTCATGATATATAAATTAGCTAAAAATACAAAAATTATCCTTAATTTATTTCACAAAATTACTAAGCATATCAATTGATTGACCAAATTGCATTCATTCGATGAATTACAGCTATTTTTGAATTTTGTCTGTTTTCATTAAATAAATGATTTTATAATTCTTTAAATTGTAAAAAAATACTAATGATATAAAAACATAATGCCAACTTTTAAAATATTTTTAATCTGAAAAAATTTCCTTTATTTTATCACCTGTTGCTGTTGCTCAAATTTTGACTGAAAATTCGGCGATGGGACTGGCCGAGCGCCGTACAGACGTGCGCCACCGCGGCCGCCGCCAGCCGAGTCCCCAACAATGGCAAGCCGTCTCTGCTTGACACACCAACAGGCGGTGAAAATCAGTACCAGCACAATGATGCCGGCAACAGTGCCCATAATTGCGACCAAATATTTGAGGAAATTGTCCATCTCACGGGAACGGCACCACTGCAAGAAATTTAATTTCAAAAATTTTTTTGTTAATTTAAAAATTTTAAATTTTACCGGCTGTGAACCCTTGTTCCATTCAAAACGGTAGTTCTGCGGGTTATTGTAATCAACAACAATGCCACCTGCAAAATTTATTAACATGAGTTCCCAAAATAATGGCCGGCCATCTCTTCTCGAGTAAAAAATGGAAAGTAAACAAAATTTATGGCAAAACAAAAAAAAAATTGAGAAAAAATATGCCCAGACCCATAATATGACAAATCATCCATAATTATAAGTGGAACTGCTCCATATATGCCTTCCATGCCTCATTTGCGCCAAAACTTTTTTTTTATATGCTTTCGCCAGTGTTAATTTTAAAAAAAAATTTTGGACAACGACAGGGCTTGGCATTCAATGAAATATATAAAATTGGTTGAAAAAGAACAAAAGAGCTAAAATCATTAAAATTAAAAAAAAAAATTATGAACTGAACTTCGACTATAGTCCAGAAAAATAAGTACAGACCGGCACGATTCTGAATTTTTTTTTTTTTTTGCTGACATTTTTTCGATCTTTATCGAAAAACGGACCTAACCCCTTTTGTTCGGTCTCTATAAATACGGTACTCTTGGTCATCCTTAAATAAATTCGGCAAAATAAAACCCACATTTATATTCCGAATCGCCTTTGATCCAATGCGATTGGGCACAATCAAAGCGCACAACATTGCCTTCAAGGTAGCCTGGCGCAAATGCCGGGATTTTTGTCAAATATTCCGGATATTCAATGTTGATTGGTCCGCAGCTGTTGTATTGGCGAATTGTCTCCCACCGGTCCAATTCAAATCTTTAAAAAATAGATTATAAAATTAGAATTTAAATATACAAATGGATCCTCAAAAAAAAAAAACTCATTTTTCCAAGCCTAAGGACCCGAAAAAATTGACGAAAATTTAGAAGAACAAAAATTTTAAGAACACTAGCTAATTCCATCTTGTAACATAAATGTTATAAATAGGGCTGGGATTCTTAGTTTTTTAACTATTTTTTCTGCGGCTTTAACTCGACGAGAAATGCACGAAAAACACATTCTTTTTCGAAAATTTTTCGTTTTTAGTGCCACTATTCATCACTAGGAATCACTATTTTGGAGCTTTGCCACTAAAAAAACTATTTTGTAAGTCGGCGCCATTAAAATAATTTTTTGCCACTATTTTGGCATTTTGTCATTATTTTTGCCACTATTTTGGCATTTTTGGAAAACTTACCAAAAATTGCAATAAAAACGAAAAATAGACCCATAAGAATCGACCTAAAAAATTTTCAAAAATACACCCCTAAGAATCGACCTAAAAAATTTTCAAAAATACACCCCCTAAGAATCGACCTAAAAAATTTTCAAAAATACACCCCTAAGAATCGACCTAAAAATTTTCAAAAATACACCCCTAAGAATTGGAAAAATTTCACAAAAATTCTTCCCCCAAATTTTTTTTTCTTGTTCAATATTTGCTAAGAAAATATTTTGTAACTGCAATCAGTGAATAAAATCTTTTTCCTTAATTTTTATTTTGAAATTAAAAATAGCTATTTAAAAAATTACACCCCTAAATTTGGAACTTTTTCGCCACTATTTTTGCCACTATTTTGGCATTTTTTGGTCACTATTTAGTTAATTATTTTGGGATTTTTTATCACTAAAACCCAGCCCTAGTTATAAAATACGGATTTTTACAACAAAAAAAAATGTACGAGGAAAAATTTAAAATGAAGAGAGTCTCGATTTTTTAAAATTCATCTGAAAAATTTATATTAAGCTAAAAAAATTAGCTTGTTCTAAATCCGTATTTTACATCATCAAAATCGCGTCACTATTTAAACATAACGGCACTTTGAACCCAATTTTACTTCAAAGACATATAATAATTATGAAAAGCATAACATATACGATTTTTACATTTTACATATTCATGATTTAAATATTAAAATTACAGTTTTTACCTGTTCCAATTGTTTTGCACTTCATGGCCCAAAATTTTTGAATTGAACAGTGCATAGTCATGTGTACATGCAACGGAATCACCACATTCCGCAATCAGTTCGCCAGGCTAAAATATTTATTATTTTTTAATTTAATTTTTTAATTAATTTATTTATTTTACATTGTCCGGACAATGTTCACGCCCATATCTCTCTGTCAGTACGCCTTGCATTGGTTGAAGACCAATTAAACGATTTTGTCTGTAAAAATTCGTTTTTTATGCTAATGTTTTTTAAAAAATCATTAAAATATCTATTTCCAAAATATCGTATAATTGCGAGGTTACTGTAGCCAAAGCCTACTGTATGTCACGGCATCGTTGCACAAGCTGAATCAGATCAACGCCAGTGATTGGCCTGAAGCGGTACATGCCGGTCTCATATTTGGATGCCACCGTGTAAATTGGTGTGTTAATCATTGCCACCTTTTAATCATTTTAAAAATTAAAAAATTTATAATTTATTTGTAAGAATTTTAATCAAGTTTTGAGTCCTCGGAATTTCGGGCTCCGTTGTAAAATTTCGTGAAAATTAAAATTTATTATAAAAAAATTTGTTCAAATTTTATAAACAAAATTTGGAAATAAAAATGAAATAATTTTATTAAGTAGAATGATGCTCAAAAAGATATAGTTTTACAATTTTTCGCACAATAATTTTTTAAATTCCAAATTTTACCCGGAAAAATTAAAGAAATTACCTCGGGAAACACTTCAAACTTTTTGTCCTCGTCCTGAAAAATTCTTTTTTTTTTTTTTTTACAATTCTCCGAGTGATAAAAATTTGCCTTCGAGGTCAAAAACATGTTATCGGTTGGCATGTGCTGATTAAAAACTCCCATTGTCGCCACAGTGCCGGGCCCTCCGGTGCCCATCACGCGATCTGCAAGGGTTTCAAAAAATTTCACAAAAATTTTTATAATTTTGCTAGGCCCCGTGACGCATGGCCGCCATTAATTTCATTAAAAAATGTGTTCAATTTACTCAGTGTTATAACGTTACACAAAAAAACATAAAAATAAAAAAATTTTTGCTTAAAAATTTACTCAAAAACAATTCAATAAATTTTTTCAAATTTTACAGGCTAATAGAGAATACTTAGAGCTATTGAATTATAGCAAGAATTAAAAAATCGTTTACTCTTGAGCAAAGTTGTGAATAAATTTTCGTACAAAATTTTCATTTTGATGTTTTTTTTTGAGCAACGCCCTTTTTATGGGTTTTGAGTAACGACACAGCAACGAATTACGCATTAAAAATATATGAAAAGATAAAAAAAAATTCGAATTACGCCTTCCGATTTAAAAAAAAAATTTAAATTACAAAAAAAAATTCACATAATGCCAGATAAATTTTTAGCGCCCCGCCCTTACAAGCATTGATAATTTGTTGCCGAACTGCTTCCGGATTTACATCGTTGAAGGTCAAGCCTTGGAACATTGACGCGGTTGTTTGGTCAGGAAATGGACGCATTAGTCCAGCAACCCTTGGCAACAGATATCTTTGACGAATTTCCTGATCACGCGTGTTGTCCCCGTCGGGACGCTTAAAAAATAATAATTAATAATTAAGTGTCATTTACAAAATTAAAAAAAAAAAGAAGGTAAAATGGGAGGGCCGACGGTGCCGCTGAGGAAGGGAAAAATTTTTGGAAAGTTTTATCTGTTTTTAAAAAAATTGCCTAAAGTTTTTCAAAAAAAATTTGTCCATTTTCCTTGAAATTTTTGTAAATGTACATAATTACCACGCCGTATCGCGGCGGCACGCTTAATGCAATGTCAAGAATGCCCATGCTTTCCTGGAACATTGACAGTCGGTCAATGTCCAATGAATACGACTCTCGAATTCGGATGCCAATCTCGGCTTCTAAACAAAATTTTTTTTCTAATAATTTTATTTTTTTACTTTTTCAAATATTTACCTTCTAAGACAACATAAATTTCTGGTTGTCCTCGCTCAACATTGTTCACATAGATTAGCACACCTATATCAATAAAACTAAAATGAATAATAATATAAGTTAAAATAATTTTTTCTAATTGAAAGCATTAAAAAAAGCAATAAAAATTTTTTTTTTGGGAGTTTTATGAACTTTTTATTAGTTAAACCAAAATTAATACAAAATGCCAACTGAGAAAAATTAAAAATATACCGTATTTTCTCTAATTAAGGCCCCGGAGGGATTATTTTTCAACCTCTTCAGAAAGGGGGACATAATTGGAGACAGGGCCTTTAATGGAGACGGGGGGATTATTTTTCAACAGATTTTTAATGACTAGGGCCGCGACTTTTAGTGATGAAAATCTCGAATAGTTACTAAAATAGTGACATAACGCCAAAATTTTTTAATAATTTTGGTGAGAAGCGTCAAAGTCAGATTTTTAATGACGCATAGTGACTTCAGAATCGAAAATTTCATTAAGAATTGGTGTCCCGACGAAAAAAATGTTAAAAATTTGTCGGATATTTTTTCTAGGCTTAAAAATGAGCAGATCACGAATCTGAGCTCAGATTTCGAAAATCATTGATTTTTATCTAATATTTTTTGTCAACTACTTGATTTTTTCGGGTTTAAATTATTTTTTAAAAAAGGTTAGCAAATTTTGGTTAAAATAAATTAAAGCATTTTTTTGGGAGTTTTAAGAAATTTTTTATTAGTTAGATTAAAAACTATTACAATCAGTCATTTATGCTACAAAAATTAAAATTCATCATATTGCCAAAATGCCAATGACGAAAAATTGAAGAAGAAATGTTAAATTTTAAATATGTCGTATTAAATGCTAAATTATTTAACTACCTATAAAAGTTCTAAAAAATATCTTTTAATAATTACTTAATGAGCTAATAAATTAATTCTTTCGCCCTAATAACCCCCAACCCCTGAAGCGTTGCAATCGCATCGTGTCAAAGTATCGTAGCAAGTTGCCAACCACAATGTTGGTACGGTAGCGGAACCGCCGTGTGTCACCACGGGCTGTCACATGCACGCGATCGGTGCCGCTTGCTTCAATTGCAATGCCTACACATTAAAAAACGATTAATAATTTTGAATTAATTTAATTGATGATTAATTATGGTACCGGTGACAACGGTGGCATTGGTTGGTTGTACAAGATCAGCTTGTGACATATATCGGCCGAGCAGACCTTTCAAGATTTTTTTGCGTTTAGAAAAATTTCAATATTAAAAAATTTTGTTTTTTTTTTAAATTTATATTTGCAAAAAAAAAAATTATTAAAAATAAACAATAATTTTTTATACAAAATCCTGGCACAGAATAATAATTTCCGAGTTTTTTTCTAAAAAGAATAATTATTTTTCGTTTTCTTAAATCTAACAAAATTATAAAATTTTAATGGTTTAAAAAAATTATATTTATATCCCAAAGCTTTAACTACTTTCATTTTTTAATATTATGCATTTAAAGAATCGTATTTAATTTAAATTTCTTCAAATGGTCTCACTGAAATCGATGCGTCGATTTGGGTACCGTTCAAGACGTACTTGGATGCGCACCTCAGGGTTATGGACGGTTTTCGGGATGTACAGCAATGTGTACACGCCGGGCTCCGAGAAAATGAATTTTTGATTGTCAATGGTGTGAAATGTGCCAGCACCGAGTGCAAAACCTTATTTAAATTAGCGATTTAGTGATATTATCAATAATAAACCCAATGTTTAATTTAAAAAAATAATAATAATATTTAAATATGAAAAATATTTTAAAAATTAATATTTTATATTAAAATATTATTAACTAGCATGTTAATATTTTTAATTTTTATCAAGATTAGTTTAAAATGAAATTAATATTTTTGATTGTAATTTTACAAAATTTATTTTTACCGACAGCCGGCGGCTGATATTGCTGACAGCCGCTGCTTGGCCTTCTCCAATAAAACAGTTGGCAACGGAATTTGGAAAATTTGCAACACAAATGGTAAGGCATATAGTCATGGTGGAAGGAGGACAAGCCTAATTTTAAGAATACAATTAAAAAAAAAAGAATTATTTAATTGTGTTTCAAAATTATGGGTCTAAATTAATGAAGCAAATTCAATTCATTTTAATTAAAACAAACTAATTAATATTATTAGAGTTCGTCCAGGCCATTTTTCGGCAACCTGGTATTTTCATGGGCCTGGATTTTCCGGGATTTTTCTTCAGGAAATCCAGGCCCAGGTCAAACATGAAAAACTCTAGGTCCAGGTAAGGCACGAAAGACTGGATAAAGAAATTTGTCATTTCCAGTGCTCAGGTTATTAGTGCGAAGTGCAGTAAAAAAAAATTTTTTATGTACCCGGCACTTCGAATTGGCCCAAATATGGGTAGGAGCCGAACTCATAGGCCCGTAGCGGAAATCCCGGATTGTAGAACATTTGGTCGATCACTTTCAGGGTCGGCTGGTAGGTGGTCTGTTGCAGATAGCCCTCCTGGTCATAGCAGCACACTTGGCCATAATGAGTGGCAAATCGGCTGTCAATTAATTTTTTTTAATAATTGGAAATTTATCAAATTCTATCGGAGATTATTTAAATAAATAACTAAAGTATTCTAGTAAAAAACAAAAAATAAAAAATAATTAATTGTAAACTCTAAATATTTTTTAATTAGAAATTTATTAAAAGCTCCCTGCAATTATTTAAACAAATATATAATAATATACTAAATTTTAAACTAAATTCTTAATGTAAAATTAATAATTGATTATAAAAATTTATATTAAAAATTTTTTGCAATAAAATTCTTGTTTTTTAACATTTTTCTCACTTTTGTCCGCCTTCCTCCCCTGCTCTGAGCCCTTCTCGGTTCAGCGTACCACCAGCACCAGTTGTATATGCAGCACCACCCCAGCCTTGGTTGTACTGAAAAAATTCACGAATTTTAGGAGTCAAAAGAAAATAAATTTTTGAGTTTTAATTCCCCTGCGTTTTCAAATAATAACTATCTTGGTTAGATTAAAAATTTAAATATCCTTATTATTAGAGACCGACTTTTGAGGCATATGCCTTTTTTTTTCTGCGCACTAGTTTCGATATATTAAGCATAAATAACACTTTTTTCCACTTGGTTTGAGGCTTCTACGTTGACTTTTATTATGCCTTTTTTTTTTTTTTGCCTATTTTGGGATTTTCGTGCCTTAAATGCCTTTTTGGGCATTTTGCCATTTTGGTGCCTTTTTTGGCGTTTTTTTCCGAAAAATCCCATAAAAAATGCAATAAAATCGGGAAATCACCCCAAATTTTTCAGAAAATACACCCCTAAGAATTAAAAATTTTCTCAAAAATTGATCGCCAAAATTCATTTTTTTCTTGATAAAAAATTTTAGGTTTAAAAATTTTCTTATTCGAAAACATTTAAGTTTTACGTGTTTTGCTCCCTAAAAATCCTTAATAAAAAATTTTTAAATGCCTTTTTTCATGCCTTTTTCGGGATTTTCGTGCCTTTTTCGCGATTTTTGGTGCCTTTTTAGTCGGTCTCTACTTATTATAGATTAATTTAAAATTTAAAAAATTAAGAGAGGAAAATTTGGAAGTATATTTTTTTTTATTAGTTTTTTAAAATTTTTATGAAAAGTAAAGGTTTGTCGGGCACTGCCGATAGGCTCCGCTTGTACAAATTATGTAAAATTTCAATGGTTTATTATTAGAGTTCATTAGGGTGTTCCTCCGCGTCCGGCGAATTGCGAATTTCGTCATTTGCACGTTGAAAATATTCGCGTTTCTAGGGCTTTTTTTGCTTCAGAAAAATTTCTGTTATTTTTTTACGACCACTAGGTTTTTCCAGAATGTCTTATTTCAATTAATAGTCAATTTAAAAAAACCATATGTAGATAGGGAAAATTTCGTATTTCAACTGCGATTTTTGGCATTTCGCCATAAATTCAAATATTTATCACCAGGGAACGGATTTAGATGTGCCAAAAAACCCCAAAATAAGTGCTAAAAATTCAAAAAAGGCCAAAATACGTGCCAAAAATGAAGAAAAACTGGTCAAAAATAAGATTATTTCTCAAAAAAGTCTCGGTTTTTTCCATTTCGCTAGCACAATGCTAATCAAAAGCATCTAAATGCTTTTTGGCGTAAATTTTTTCTCGCTCATAGATTTACTTATTTTCCGGAATTTTTTTTTTGCTAAAATACAAATTTTGCCTTAGAAGCGAAAAAAGTCATGAAAAGGGTCAAAAATGTAAAAAAGAAAAAATTGAAAATTTTTGGGGGCATTTTGCCAAGAATTGATAGCCAAAAAATTAAACTTTTGTAAAAAAAATTTAAATTTTATCAAAAAATCGCCAAGATATGTGACAAAAACTGCCGAACCCCCAAAATATGTTTTTATATGTGCTAAAAACTCGCTCTGATTGAAAGGAAAATAAGTAAAAATGCTATTTTTGAGCTTTTCATGCGATAGCATATGCGCAAAAAAAATTTGTAAAAACATATAAATCCGTTCCCTGTTTATCACGAAAATCAACAAATCAGAAACAAAACTATGGTCAAAATACATACAACGAAAAAAAGAATATTTTTCTGATAATCCGGATGGGTCAGCAGCCCTTTCGTTACATCAATTTTTTTTATTGTTTTCCCCTTTAAATTCTTTTTTTATATTTGTCAAATGAGCTTATTGGAATGTTTAAAATTCGGGTATTTTGCGATCACGTAGCGCAGAATTTTGTTTCTTCACTTGATTATATTGTTTTATCATTTCCATTTTTTCATCAATTGTTAACACTTTTCGCTCTGTTATTAAAAATTAGTTTATATATATATAATTTAACGAATAACCTTTTGGTCGGACCAGGCCGTTTTCGTACGAGCACATGTTTTTGGACTATAACTTTTTTTCTTTGCCAACCAAATCCAACATTGTTGGTATCATTCGAGAGCCCTTCAGATGCTCTATTATCCTGCAAAAGTTCAAAAAAAATCGTTAAGTTTAAAAAAAAAGTTTGAGCAAAAAAGTTGGAAAATCTGGTTTTTTGAATTCTTATGGCCATATCTTTTTTGAACCTTAACGAGATTTTTCGAAGTTTTGCAGGCTAATAGAGGACACATAGGGCTATCGAATGATGCCAACAGTGTTGGATTTGGTTGACAAATAAAAAAGTTATAGCCAAAAACTTGGGCTCGTACGAAAACGACCCTGACCGCCTTTTGTTATACTTTGTTTGATATTTAATTTCTTGGCCCATCTTTCAATCGTCATAAAAGTCACACCAAACATTTGATTGATTTTTGCTTGAAATTCTTTCCATTCCTTTGGTGAATGTTTTTTTCCATCTCCCATAAATTCATTTTTTGTTTTAAAATAATTTTCCACAATTTCTCGTTTTTGCTCATCGGCTTTTTGTTTTTTCACCGGCTGTTTTTCATTTTTAAATTTTCTTTTCCATCTATAAATGGTTGTTAAACTTATGCCCAAATGTTTGGCCAATATTTGTTGACATTTTGCACTTTTTCTCTCCAATTTTCCTTTTAATTTATTTTTTATCTTTTGATATAATTGATCAACTCGCATTAATATTTCACGTTTTTTCTCATCCGAATTCAAATTTTTGATCTGTCCAAATTCTCTTTTCCATTCGTAAATTTTCCTTTGATTTGTACCTAATTTTTTTGCAATTTTTCTTTCAATTTTCTTCCATTCTTTTTCTTTATTTCCCATTAGCTTCAATTTATTTTTAATTTTATGAAATTTATCAACAATTTCTCTTTTCTTCTTATCAATTCCATTTGAAAAATGGTCACGAATTTGAATACTTTTTGTTGAAAATGGTTCCAATTCCTCACAATTTGTGGACATTTCTTCACTTTCCTCCTTTTTCACATCCAAATTTTCACAAAAAATTTGATCAAATTGTTGGCCATTTTTCTGGTTAGAAATTTCTCCATGGATTATTTGATCAATTTGGCAATTATTTTCTTCTTTTCCGTCGTTCCATCCTTGGCCGAATATTTCATCAAAACTTTTTTCTTGCTTTGTTTTGCCTGCCTCAATTTGTTGAATTGCATTTTTGAATATAAATTCGCATAATAATATTATTGTCAATAATATTTTCATGATTTTTAAATAAAAAATATAAAGAATAATAATTACTACATCAAGAATTATTTATTTAATAATTTTTTAATTTTGACAAAATATTCAATCAATCTTTAACTAGTCAATATATCACAAATTTTATGCATGCGTTATTAGCCAAATGTTTAATTACTATTTTCTTTTATTTTTGCTAATTGTTACTTTCCATTCAATTGTTGATTTAATTAACTTTTTAATTGCCATATTCTTCATTTGTTTGATCAATTACTTCAATTTCCATTTGTCTCAACACTTGAAAAATTTTGTTTTAATTAATCCGGATCCTCTCGTCTATTTGTTTATTATTATTATTTTTTTTTTTGTTTTTCCCATTTTTTTGTGTAATTTTTTTTTTAAATTTTTGTTTACTTTGTGACACGAAAGGCAAATTATAATAGATTTTAATTATGTCACATAATTGTCCAACATTTTTTGACAATTGTTCCATTGATAATTTTCTCTTACAGATTTTTCTTCAAACAAATATTTAATCAAATTGCTATACCAACAATTTTTTCCCCGATCATTTTATCCATTATTTCTCTCATTTTGGCTATAAATTTGCCCTCATCATTTCGTCTTGATCAGTTTTTTTGCTGGTGTATTTGCTCAGTTTGACAAAAAATTTTTTCATTTTTTTATATCAAATAAATTTAGGAGAATTAATTTATCAATAATATTAAATGTTTGGGATTTATTTTATTGTCAGGTTGTATTTCGTATAAAATAAATGAAATTTTCTACCTGAGTTTTTTTTTCAAAATTTTTAGCAATCTCCAAAAATTTTTCGGTTATTTTATCCCCGATCCCACATATTCTATCCCCGAATGTCGGGGACAAGCCTATTTGACCATTAAATTATACTTTTTTTTCGCAATTAATTTAAAAATTATGGACCTGCCATTGCCAATCGGCTTTGCCCGTGTAAGAGCCGTACACATTTTGGGCGCTCATGTAGCAATTTTTGGCACCGATCATCTCGGAGCATGTAATATCCCTTAAATAAAAAAAATTTTAATCCGAAAATATGATGGACCACAAAAGTCGGTTTTCGATTCTAACAGCTATAATTTACCGTATTTAATGAAATAGACCCCCCCCCCCTTGAAATAAAGACCCCCCGTTCGTGGGGGGTTGAAAAATAGAGCCCCCGGGCTCTCAGTAAATACGATGTATTAATGGTCTTGAAATCCGGAAAATCATGCATGGACATAAAAAAGTTTACCGAAATTCTTGGGAGCAGCGTGGATGAGGCATAAAACGGCCCAAGTCAAGTTTAGCCTAAAATTTAATAAGTTTTTTTTTGAATTTAAATATTTTGTTGACAAATTTAATTATGCGTGATTAATTAATTATCTGTTTTTCGGTGCATGGACATGAAGCATTTGTTTCCACATCACGAATAAAATTCCATTGAGCACCATCTTCATCATACCTTCAAAAATTGGCGGAAATTTATATATGATTTATTTTTTTGTTGAAATATTGCGCAAAAATATTTTGGCTTTTTCACAGTTTACGTGACCAATCAAAAACCATACTCAGTTTCTTCTTCCTTTTACTTGGTCAATGCCTACATTCCTGGCATCAAACGAAAGCTCAAAGTCTTTGTATTATTAAATTCTGGTCTAAAATTAAAAGACAAAAATTAATTTTTGTGAAAATATGATTATTAATACCCAGAATAAAACTGAGTACCTAAATTATATTTTAATTGCGCTCCTCTCGGTCTCCAAAACAAAAATATGAAAAAATTTGGCGGCAAAAAATTTCTTAACGAGTTCTAGGGTCAGGACTGAAGTGTTATGGCTCCTCAAAAACGTTTAAACTGTTTTTAAAACTGATAAAAAACTTTCAAATTAAAAATTGAATTTCGGTGTTTTCTCATTGGGTTTCTTTAATACCAATATTTGAAATCTTATCTTTGTATTTTTAAATTCCCGAGGCTTTAAGCTTTCAATTGATACCAATAATGTATGCTTTGACTAAGTAAGAAAAAGTTATGGCCTAAGAAACTGAGGATGGTCATAGTTGGACGGATAGTGCCAATATTTACCAATCATGGCACATTTCCTTGGCTTTCTGGGCCACAAATGCAGCACGAGTATTCGTCTCCTGAGCACTGAAGGATGTTGTTTGGAACAAGGGGCTGTCCAACTGGAAATTTAAAAAATTGTTTAAAATTTCATTAATTTGGCGTACTGTCCACAGCCAATGCAATGAGATGGGTGCCGAGACCAAACTAAAAATTTTTTATCAGCATCGTAAAATAAAAACAGCTACAAAATTATTGCTAAAATTTCCAAAAAAATTTTATTCATAAAGCATGAAAACTTGTAATAAAGCAAGCATTTCCGTTTTTTTAAATTTTAAAAATTCACATATTTTTTAAATACTAAGCACGAAAACTCATAAGAAAATTAAACAATTTTCTACTTATTGTTTCACAATTTTCAAATAAAAATTATCATAAAATTCAAATTTCCCAATTTTTTATATCAGTGCAATGAGATAGATGGGTGCAGAGACCAAACAAAAATATTTTGATCATCGTAGTGAATTTTAAATTATTTATATTTTCAAATTCAAAAAACTTTTTTAAATACTTAAGCACGAAAACATTGTAATAAAACATGCATTTCCATTTTTTAATTTAAAAAAGTTTTAAATATGTTTTTTAAACACAAAAATAAACCATTTACCAATTTAATTTCAAAAATTTTGGGAAATAAAAATTAAAGTAAAAGTTCAAACAAAATGATTAATTCCCGAAAATTTCGTCTCCGATAATATTTCTCGGGTCTCAACTCGTGGAAAAAAATTCTGAGCCTTGAATTTTGAGGTCAATCTTAGTACTCAGTCTCGAACAAATTTGACTCTCGAACAGTTAGATCTAATTAGATTTTTAATTTTTTACCCAGACAGTAATTGTGGAGTTGTCAATTCATTTGGTCGTATTGGTGCCAGCTTTAGGTAGCCAAAACGGAATGTGTACAATTCGTTCATGCGCTCCCAATCATTCATATACCATTGCTCCACCTATGATTAATAAATTTGGAAAAATCCCGTTTTAATAGATTAATAAAGGGAGAATTAATTGATGGACTAATTAATAATTTTTTAATAAATTTTAAGAATTTTCGTTTTAATACATTAATAAAGATCTAATTAATTTTTTTTTTAAATTATTTTGAGAAATTAACGAAGAGCCAATTAATAATTGACTAATTATTTTTTCGTATTATTATAAATTTGGAGAATTTCCTTTTTAATAGATTAATAAAGAGCCAATTAATTGACTAATTAATTAATTAATAAAAGAGCTAATTAATTCATTGGCCTAATTATAAACCAAAATAATTATTCAATTACTTGATAGACGTTTATGCGCTCTTCTTGTGGCCTCCACCGGTACTCCAAAGTATTCCTGTTTGCATAAGTTGCCAACCGGCACAAAATTCGATGCTCGGGCCGAAATTTTTTAAGCTAAATTTGTTTAAAAAAAATAATTTCGCCAATTAAAAATTTTTCGCCCACTAATTACTAATTAGGTAATTAAACCCACCTGATCATCTTTGAACTCTTTGTATCCGATCACATATAAGCCAAGTTGAACAGCGTACAATGTGTCGTCACTGATCCGAACATATTGATCCAAGTAGTTAAGGTCAGGGTTCGTGAAATTCCGTGGGTACCACGAGATTGGCATAACCTAATTTTTTTTTTTAAAATATTTTAGAAAAATAAAGGTCGTTCGTCTCTCTTCTATAAATAAATTCTTGAGTTAAAATCAAGCAATTTTTGGTCAAGTAATTTAATTTAAAAAAAAAATTATTCATAAAAAGTATAAAAATTTCAAATAATTTTGGTCTTAAATTTAAGAATTAACATATTTATAAAAATGTATGATGATAATGAACTTTATTTTTTGTACATGTATTTTCTCGTTATGTTGCTCTCCGAGTCTCAAAATCCAAGTTCGTCTAGACAATTTTTCTTGTCCTGAATCCCGAATTGTTTTGACCAAACTTTTTAGGCCATCCGACCCGGATCCCAAAATGTTTTTTTGGACACAAGCAACTCTATTCAAAAGGCCGGAACCACGATTTCGGTATTGAGTTGGGATTTTCGCTCAATGAAAAAAAATGAAAAAGCTTTACAAATTTCTCAAAAATCTCTCTCTTGTTATCATTATAGCTTGCCAAATATGATTTAAATCAGAAAATTTTATAAAAATTTCTCAAAAATCTCTTATCTTATTATCATTAGAGTTTGCAAAATATGAATTAAATCCGAAAATTTTAAACAAAATTCCAGGTTTTGAAAATCACAAAAAATCCTGGTCGGCGCTCAGTTGGCAAATCTGGGATTTTTGGCGTGCTATTGCCTGCCGGCGTTTTAGATCAAAAGAAATTAAGGCCAGAGCGGAAAAATTTTGCCAATTTTAAGATGTTTTCAAAAAATTTTCATGTTAGTGCGAAATACCAACTCAGTACCGAAATCTCGGTTCCGGGCTCTACTAGATTCACCGAATGATAATTTTTAAAATCCAAATGACCTGATATGGAAGTGGATTTGTGAACCAATCGTAAATGTTGCCAATGTCCAACCTCATCGGGTCCAATGTTGGTGGAACTTAAATTAAAAATTAATTAATTAAAATTATTAAAAATTATTTTTTACCAAAATAAATATAGCCGACATATGCCTTTTCGTCCATTGCTTTGCCCGTTTGGGGCTGGAAGTACACAGTTTTGGTGCCCCAATCGTAAATTTTTGGCAAATTACAGCGTGCAACTGATGGATTCAACACCATACAGGTGGCACTCGGAAAAAATGAAAATTTTAATATAAATTTTGAATATATATATTGAAAAATAATATTTTAAAAATTGAAAAACAATAATATTTGCATTTTAATTATCAGTTGAGAAGATAATTCATTAGAATAACTTCATATTTTTAAGATCTATCAAAAATTTTATTTGTTTTCAATTGAACCCATATAACAATTATTTAAAAAAAAAATTTTTTATTTGCGGGAGGAAATATTTGCACTTTTAAATTAGTTTAGTCTTTACAATTTTTTAAGATCAACTTAGATTTAAAAGTTGGGTTTTATTTTTAATATTTAAATTATAAAATTTAATTATTAATTGTCATACTAAATTTAAAAATTTATTTTATTTTTAATATTTAAATTATTTAATTCAATTTTCACTTGTCGTTGTTCGACCATCAGAATGTATGTTTGAGCACGATCCAAGCACATTGCATTCAGATCAATTGACATTTCACCAAGCATGTTCACAATGTTGGGGTAGATCAACATTGGAACTGATTAGAAATTAAGAAATTTTTCGAAAAATGTGAATTTAACTCAAAAAATAATTTACCAATTTATAGGACCAATAAAAATAATTTTGACGCTATTTTCAAAATGTTAATTTGTTTAATTTATTGTAACCAAAGGGGTGATCCTTTGGTTTGAAAAATTATTTTGTGATAATAATTCGTAAAAACTTTTTCCCGATGGTTTTTGGAACCCATGGGACCTGACACCTATTTTGACTAATTTATAAGCCCTAACCCGAACTCGAACATAAGTCTAAAATTTACATTTTTCGATTAATGTGATATTTTTCCAGATTTAGGAGGAAGTCGGAAACCAAAAGGGTCCCCTCCCACCTTGGTTTTTAATAAATTTCAAAATTAACACTTTGAAAATAGTGGCATAATTTTATAATTGATATTATTCTACATGTTCCGCCAGTTTTGTTGGAGCATCCACCAGGCCGTACAACATCGTCAACCCTGAACATGTATCGTCCGCGGACCATGTGCGGCACGCCGGAGCGTTGTGCCAAAATTTTTGGTGAATTTTTGTACAGCTGGGTTGGGTCCACGTCAACAAATCCGGTATGATTGCCACCATTGAACAGTGCCTGAATTTTTTTATAGATGAAAATTATTATAAAAAAAAAATGCTAGAAATTTTTTAAACTAACAATAACATTGATATTGGTTTGACATTTCTAATTATTCACTAGCTCTTTTTTTTGCACTTATAAATTCTAAGATATCGCCAATTTTTTAGTTTTGCTAAAATTCAAATAAATGAATTTTAACAGCCCCCTTTATTAAATCGGCTCTTTCTGCCTATAAGGAACTGAAATTTTCAAAAAGAAAAACTGTTTTGAGGAATTCTATCGATATTATTATTAATAAAATATACTTTTCAAAATGAGAAATTTTGTGCCAAAAATAAGCCCATTTTACTCAATTTTCTTCAAAATAATAATTTTGCTTTTTTTTTTTTATATTTTCTTCTAAGTTGCTTTTAGCCTTTTTCGAGAATATATGAATTTTAAGTAAATTTTGAGAAAATTACATTCGCTTTAGAAAAAAATTATGTGCATATTACAATTTTTTGTGCCATTTTATGCGGGTATTTTTCTGTTTTATGTGCATTTATTATACGTCCTAATGATGATTCTGTTAATTTTTTTACCCGGCATCGTCCGCTGCGCGAGTTGGCACGAAAATCAGCAGCATCAAAGCCAAGCTTATCATAGTTGATAATCACGTAGCTCAATCGTCCCGGCTGATCAGTTAACCAAATGGCCTGGTAAGTGGCCAATTGTCCTCCGTCCAAATCCGATCGTCCCGACACGGCAGAACCCGTGTTGTACCATGTGACCACCTATATGCAGAATAAAACCAACAATTTACAAAATCGTAACAGAAAAATAGGCATTTTAAATAAAATTTTGCAGAAAAATTTTTTATGTTATTTTATCACCCCTATATGCCCTCAGATATTGACATTAAAGGATTTATTTTGATAGCTTTCCAAACTGATGAGAAAAAAAAAATCTTTGATCGGATTTGGGTCAAAATTGTCAAAATCGCTATTCGGCTTTTACCCAGGTTTAATGTGAAGTTCACCGTTCGACACCAGCGGTGTATTTTTAATTCAGCATCGAATGCAAAAAACGCACTTGGATTCATTAAACACTTTTTTTAAATGTCCTTTTTGACATTCTAAAAATCAAATTTACAGTATAAATTTAGACAAAATTACAGCGAAAAAGGATAAAAGTTTTTAAACATTTTTCAAACCAATTTTCAAAAAATAAATAACAAAAATCGCTGATATAGAATGAATTGAAATGAGCCTAACAAAATAAGCATGGTTAATTGAGTGGATATTCGTTAAAAAACTTTCGATTCTCAAATAGTTTTAATGTTAGATGGTTGCAATTTTTAGAAAATTTTTATTATTTAAATCCTTATTTTGGTGCACAAACTTTGAGGACATATGGGAGTGTTAAAATAACAGAAAGAAAATTTTCTTGAAATCAAACTCTTTAAGGTTTTTCCACTTTCATTACCGATTTTTTATGTTATTTAGTAAATATTTTGTCATTTAACTTAATTTGTAGTAAATATTTTGTCATTTAACTTAATTTGCTAATGAATAATTGTTAATTATTTAATTCCCCTATTAATTTGAATAGGTAATTCCTCATTTTAAAAGAAAACATTAAAAATTAATTACCAGAGCGGCATCGGCACGAAATGCCGAAGCACCAGCGACACCTTCTAAAATAAAAAATTTCAAAAATCAAAAAAAAATTCATTACCCTGAAGCCATCGCATCATTTCGTCCAAAAAATAGTCACTGTTCGCATCACAGCGAACATAAGAGCCTGCTGTGCTTGGACAAGCCTATAAAAATATTAAAAATTTATTTAAGAAAAATTTTCTTTAAAAAATGGGTTTGCCTGATTCGCTGGTTGTCCAAAGAAAGCGGACTGCATAATTGTGCCATCCGCGTTCAAATTTGTGCCAACACCACGGCCAAACAAACTTTGGCGCATCATCAGACGAAAGAAAACGCCGGCACGAAGGCCAGGAATTGCGTCCTGTGTGATCTGTACGGGGCCAAAAAAGGATAAATTTAGAGACCAGCACCGTTTTTTTTTGATTTTCATTAAAATTTTAATCGACAAAAAACCGATCGAGAAAATTCAAGTTTTTCGGTTCAAATGAACATTTGGGCTCTAAAAAGATAATCGTATTTTTTAAATTAATGTTCAAAAATGTTGCTTGACTCATCATTAGGGTTGCTAACGGTTGATGCCTAATTATAACCAACTTAATTGGTGCCTAATTACCCTGATAATTGCTCTAATTTAAAGCATTAGCGTTCGATACTTAATTAATTATTGCCCTAATTGTGACCTGCTGTTTGCACAAATATGGAGCAATCATTGCTGGGTCTTGTACCCGTGGCCAATCCGTGCTGTCCGGGCCAACATTGATGGTTGGGCCCTGGTCCAACACAGTGGCAAAGCCCAAATATCCATTCACAGAAATCTGAATATTATGTATATCTTATATTTAATAATTTTAACAAATTAAAAATATATTTTATATTTAAAAGTTATTAAAATTTTTACTGATTTTTTCATAATAAATATTTATTTAAATAAAGACAATAAAATTATAATATCTTTGCTTAAAAAAATAAAAATATGAAAATAAAAATTTACAATTATGTTAAAATACATTATTATAAATAAAAATATTTGAATTTTTGAAAAATAAATTTCAAAATTAAATGTTTAGAGCATTAATATAAAAAAATGCAAAAAATAAAAATAAGAAATTATTATTAGATAATGAACACAATAAAATTATTAAAAATGATATTTCTCACTGTTGTGTAGTTGTAAAGGCCACCATAAAATGGGAAGAACAGATGAAGGTCAATGGTCTGACCGGAGGTCAGGAACCCTGGTGCCACTTCAAGGTCGCCATTTTCGGGCCCAAAAGGCACCAAATTTACTACAAAATTATTTTTGTAATTAATTTTTGTCAAGAAAACCCTTAATTAATTATTTATGTTTTTAGTATTAATACAGAATTTTAAGAGAGTAGGCGGTGTTATGACGTACTCACAAAACCATCAAATAAAGTTGCTTATAACTTTGCTTAACCGCAACCAAATTTTAATTTTTGGTATCATTCAAAAGTCCTAATATTTTCTATTTGCCTACAAAATTTTTAAAAAAATTTCAGAAAACTTATGGCCAATAATACTTCTATTTTTTTTTCGTTCTTCTGGGCATAATTTTTTTGAAAATCAGCGAAATTTTTTGAACTTTTACATGTCTAATTGAGAATACATAGAGCTACGAAAGATATCAAATATTAAAAATTTGGATTTTCAGAAAAAAGTCACAAAATTAACTAAGAGAATTTGAATATGGTAATTACAGTAAATTTTTAATTTTATTTTAGCTACTTTTTTTCACAGTTAATTTTCAATTATTATTGAGAATAAAATGATAATTACCATAGAAATTATTGGCAAGAAACAGTGACAGTAATACCGTATACTTCTATTAAACATTGTCCAATTACCTCCATAATACATGTTGGTCCCTGTGCCGGTGAATAGCATTCCGGGCCCGCCCGGTACCACCGCTTGGCCTTGTGGTTGCGGTTGTTGTGGCGGTGGTGGTGGCGGAGGCGGTGGCTGTTGTCCGCCCAAAATTTGTGCCAAAATCAACAGTTTTTCGTCGATTAGGACGACGAGAAGGACAACAATTAAACAAAATGACGGCAAATGGCATTGTTTTTGGCATTTTTTATTGCATAATGCCATTTTAAAATAGACTGAACGTGCAAAATAAAAATGTTCATTTATGAATGAATTATTTTAATTCCCATTAAAAAATATTTAAATAAGTTAAATAAAAAATATTATTGTTTAAAAATAACATTTGATTGAATGTATCATTACTCAAAACCACTAAAAAGTTTTCGATTAAACATGGTTGTTTTTAAATGGTCAAAAAATTTATTTGAAATCAAGAATCAAAGAGGCCGCAAATTCCCCCAAAAAAATAAAAAATAAAATATTTTATTTAATTTTTCTAATAGAAAAAACTAATTGCACTTATACCAGGGTGCATAAAAAAAAAATTGAATATTTAAAAACATTCAATTGCAGATAAAATAAAAAAATAAAAGAAATTACTTTTAATAAAACAATAAAGAAATTAACAATAATTTCACATTTACAACAAACAGTACATTAGCTGACAATTAGTAACCGAAAAGTTCATTAGCAGCAAATTATGTCCCATCAAAATTAGAGAGGGAGGGGCGACGAGGCATCGGCGTGGTGCGTAAAATTTTGCGCTGCCGCGGCGGTTGGTGGTGGCGGCGTTATTTAGGTGTGTTGTGACGTGCGCGACTGGCTGGCCCTTAACGGCGGGCGGGAGGGTCATTTATTTGCAAATATTCCAAGCAGTTGGTCAGTCCGTCCGTGGCCACTCACTCACTCTCGACCCTCATTCTCGACCCCGCGCCCCATAATGACCGGCAACTGCCCGTCCGTCAGTCGGAGGTTCGTCTTTTGCCTCCGCGTTTCCCGCGCTGTTCCCATTGTTTACAGACCGTTGCCAATGTGACCCCCCGGGCGGGCAGTTGGGGCCAAATCAGCAGCACACACAAGCGGAAGTGTTGTCGTAGACAAAATTTTGCCGGCTCTGTCCATCACAAAATGAAGCTTATGGCCCCCCAAAATCGTTCATAATGTTTGCCCTCTGTACTGCTTCTGCATTGGCCAGTAATGCAAAATTTCTTTGTTTGCTTAATGGACATAATTATTTTGGAAATGAATAAGCCGGGGGGCCGGGGGCATAGACAGATTTTATGTGGACATTTCAAATATATTTAAGAGTATAAATTTATAAAAGTTAATAAATTGGTCGACTGGCGGCAACGATAGTTATTGCTTTATTAAATTGGTAATTTTTGATGAAAATTTTTAAATATTTTGCCCCAAATTAGTATAGAGTAATTTCTATCAAGAATTCCCGATAAGTGCTTGTTAATCCTATAAGTTCGACCTATTTTTGTGAATTTTTTTTATGCATTTTTAAAATACTTCTTTGTTTTAGGGCAAATTTTTTAAATTTAAATAAAAACAATATTTAAAGAAATCGATCAATATTTATTAATTTCATAAATCAGAAAATGAAAAACAAAAAATATGTAAAAGGATATATAATTTTTTGTGATCTATTGACTACACTTGGGATAAAATAATATAAATTGATTCAATAATTTAGCAAAGTTAAAAAAATAATAAATAAATAATTTTGTTTTCGATATTTAGAACATAATAATTCTTCTTATTCATTTTATTTTAAATATCATGAAAATTTTATTGACAATAATATTATTTTAATATTAACATTCAAAAATGCGATTAGCCAAATTAAACCTGAAAAAATAAAGCAAGAAAAAAATTTTGACGGAATATTTGGTCAAGGATGGAACGACGGAAAAGAAGAAAATCTTTGCCAAATTGACCAAATAATTCATGGAGAATCTTCTGATCAGAATAACCAATTTGAATAAAATGACGAACAATTTGATCAAAATTTTGATGAAAATTTGGATGTGAAAAAAGAGGAAAGTGAAGAAATGTCCACAAATTGTGGTGATGAAATGGAATAATTGGCAGAAAAAAGTGGACAAATTTGTGAAACTTTGGATGATAAGAAGAAAAGAGAAATTGTTGAAAAATTTCACAAAATAAAAGAGAAATTGAAGCAAAAGGGAAAGAAATATTCTGAAAAAGAATGGAAGAAAATTGAAAGAAAAATTGCAAAAAAATTAGGTTTTAGTTATGCCAAAATTTACAAATGGAGAAGAGAATTTGGACAGATCAAAAATTTGAATTCGGATGAGAAAAAACGTGAAATATTAATGCGAGTTGATCAATTATATGAAAAGATAAAAAATAAATTAAAAGGAAAATTGGAGAGAAAAAGTGCAAAATGTCAACAAATATTGGCCAAACATTTGGGCATAAATTTCTTCACGATTTATAGATGGAAGAAAGAATTAAATAGTAATTGTTCGGGGAAAAAACAAAAAATCGATGGGCAAAAAAGAGAAATTGTTGAAAAATACAGTTATGGAAAATAGAAAACATTCACCGAAGGAATGGAAAGAATTTCATGCAAAAATTAAACAAAAGTTTGGTGTGTGTGTGTTTTATGACGATTGAAAAATGGGCCAAGAAATGTATCAAAAGGTTCAGATTTTTTTTTTCTTTAAAGAAAATGATCAAATTTCAATTATTATTACAGAGCGAAAAGTTTTAACAAATTTGGAAAAATTGGAAATGCTAAAACAATAAAACTGAAAAAGCAAAATCCTGAGGCTCAGCGATCACAAAATTACCCGAATTTTAAACAATTCACAAAGCTCACTTGAAAAATATGTTTTTTTTTATATTGACTCTAATTGTAAATAAGACATTTTGAAAATTTAGGATTCCTCCTCGATGCTCGGTGAGAGAAAAGTCGAAGATGATGAGGAAATTGCCCGAAAAAATTTGTCAGGGCTGTCTGGGGAAATTTAAAAATGTTGGGGAGCAACTTAATTTGTCGGTTAGAAAATTTCATAAATGTCGTAAAAAAAAAGAATTTGAATATTTTTACAATTTCATTTCAATTTTTTCATGAAGAATTGGTGGAAAACCAAAAAATTATTATTTTTTGACGTCCCCAAGCAAATAATAAAAAATAAATTTTTTTATTAACCTTATAAAATCAGTTGTAGCATAGAGAAATCTATTTATTCCTCTTTTCCCTTTTATTGTAGGAAGAAGTTTAAAGAGGATTTTCAAAAAATTACTATAATTTGTTTTTAATAATTCACGCATACACAATTTTGAATCTGTCAAATAATTAGTTTGGTATAGATTTTATAAACATTTTAGATGGAAGAAACAATAAAAATGAAAATTCTATGAAAAAATCAGAACACCATGCCCCAAAAAATCAGTTTTTGGGTTCAAAAATCAGAACAATTTGAAACATAGCTTTAAATCGTTTTGTGTACAATATAATCAATTAATTTGGAATAATGAATTAAAATTTTTAAATTTTAGCAGTGGATTGGAATGTTTCGAACTTTTAAAAAATAATTGGCAAAAATTTGCAGATTGAATATTATTTTTGTTAAAATTTAATCAACTGTTTAAACTTTTAAAAATTTTTAAATCTCTTATTTTGTTCATAATATTAGTCATCGATTACACTTAAACAATTTCAATTTACCGAATTGTGTGAATAATATACTCAATTAAATGATTTGTTTTGATTGATTCGCATTTCACCCAAAATCCAATTGTTTTCTTTAAATTTATAAGGGAGAACAAAATAACAATGGGACTAAATATTTCTACCTTTTATGCATGTCACTTTAATTTTTAAATCACATCCATTTTTTTAATTTTATAAATAAAAAATTATTTAAATTATGCTTTTAAAGTTAAAAATTTTCATTAATATTTTTCTGTTACGAGAAAAAAAAAATGGAGAGAAATAATTTAATCAGAAACTTTTTCACATTTTTCTCCATAATTCTTGGATGCGTATCATCATTTGCCAATGAACCAAGGAGAGGGTAATTAGCAAAGATTATTTTTAAGTAAATTTAAAAAAAAATGCCAATAATTTGGAGCAATTAAATTAAATGTTAAAATTTAAATTTTAGCAGCGGATGGGAACGTTTAGAAACTTTTAAAAATGATTTGGCCAAAAGCGATTTCTCAATTGATCACCCATTCAAATTTGATGGCCAGAGTTACTTTTGGGATGGTTTTTCAAAGGTGGGACAATAATTTATTATTTTTTTATTAAACATTTAGTGTGATATGAATTTCAACAAAATGTTTGCTTACAATTTTGCAAATGGTCAACAAAATGAAGAAATTGTTCGTTTAATATTTTAGAAAATAATTTTCCTTTTTTTATATTTAATAATAAATCCTATTTTAATAAATCTTATAATAATATGAAGTTTTGAAAAATTGCATTTAAAAATTATTTTTAGCCAAATTTCAATGGAAAACGCCCCGAAAAGGTACAATAAATTAAATAACAAAAATAAATATTCAATAAAACAAGTTTTTACAATATAATTATTAAAGTTTATCAAAAAATATTTATTTTTAATTGTTATTTTTTCTTATAAATCAAAGACAAAATAATATTGATCAATAACATCTTTTAAATTATTATTTTTGACTACTTTTTTTTTGCTAAATATTCATTTCTTGTCAGATTACTTGGGAATGTGCAACCAATGAAAAATGTTGTGGCATTGATTGTTGTCCAAAAAATTCATCAGCAGATAATATTGGCATCATTATTATAATCATTATGTAAGTTTTATATCTTGTAAGTATTTATTTTTATTTATTTTACTTTTTTTTCATTAATTTTATATGGTATTGTACAAATTTTCTCATAAAAAGCACTTAAAATCATAATTCAACATTATTTTGTCTTTCTTCAACAAAAAGTCGTAATTAAATTTTATTCAAGATTATACAATTAATAATAATGAACTTTTTTAGAATATTAATGTATTTTTCCTTTTTGTGTGCCATTATTTGCACTTATACAAAATCAGATGCTCAACAAAATAAATGGAGTTATGGTTGTGATGTCGGCATGGTTTGTTTTGATCCAAATTGTTTTGACTGCGTCCAATTGGATTGTGGAGGATCATGTTGTTGACTAACGAAGGCAACAGCCGAAATTGTGATCATCCAATGCATTTTTAAACAATTATGACCATGATGATTGATTACAGCCCTTTGATTTATTAATTTAAATTTACGATTTTTTTTTTCCCCCGTCACACAAAAGATCTGAAAAAATTGAGAAAATTTTGAAAGATTGATAAGCAGGCATTAGTTTAAAAAATATATTATTAAAAATAAAGAAAAATAGTTTTATTTATTGAAATAGTTAATGATTTCTCAAAAATATTTAATGTTAATTTTGTGCTGAGGAAAATTTTTTGGTCTCCCTGAGATATTATTTTACATGATAATATTTTGAGGATTTTGGAGAAATCCTTAACAAAAATGCAATAAAAGCGTTACCGCTAAGAAAGGATCCGAAAAATTTCAGAAAATACATCCCTAAGAAATGAAAACTCTCAATAAATTATAAAACTTTTTTTCTTAAAAAGAAAAAAAAAATTATTTTTAAAAATCTCATTATTCAAAAACTTTTAAATATTTAATAATTTCATTTACAATTTCATTTATTATTAAAATAGAACTAAAGTTATTGTTTTTATTAACTTTTTAATTTGTTTTGATAAAATCGTTAATAAAAAATTCTATTTCAGTATTTTTGTGTTTATTTAATAATTAACATAATAATAATGATTGAAAGAAATGAATTATTAAAATAATTGATCAAATAAATGAATAAATATGGCAATTAAAAAGGTAAATTAAATGAAAAATTGAAGGGGAAAGAACGCTTAGCAAAAAATATAAAGCATTTGGCTTCAGTATCCAGGCTTAAAATTTGTAATATATTGGCGAATTGGTTCAATCATAAAAACAAGAAAAATTGTCGAAAAATTCCATAAAATTAAAGAGAAATTGAAGCAAATGGGAAAGAAAGAAAAAGAACGGAAGAAAATTGAAATAAAAATTGTCAAAAAATTGGGTGTTAGTAGAGAGAAAATATATTATTGGAAGAGAGAATTTGGACTGATCAAAAATTATAATTCAGAACAGGAAAAACAACAAATATTAAAACAAATTGATGAAATATATGGCAAAATAAAAAATTAAAAGGAAAATTGGAGGGAAAAAAGACAAAAAGACAAAAAATAATAGCAAAACATTTGGGCACAAAAATCGTAAGGCAAATTATAATTGAAAGAAGCAATTAAAAAATAATATTTCGAATAATTAACCATAAAATCATTAAACACTTTCCCCACAAACGCTTAACAAAGATTTATTCATCAAACTGCATCCGAACAAAAATTAAGTTCAAGTTCGACCCCTCCAGGTGGGGGTTGATTACTTAGAACTAAATTTATAGCCAGCGATGCAAAATATGGTCGGAAAACAGTCGGAGACACGATAATTAGTTATAATTTGTAAAAAAAAATTTTATAAAAAGTTCAGATATTTGGAAAAAGTATCATTTTCGTCATTACTATTATAGAGAAATTTTCAAATTTAAAAGTTTAACCTAATTTAAATTTCTTGTGATAAAGTAAATTGTTATCCCATTTTTCCATCAAAAAAACAAAAAAATAGTTGAGATAAATTTAAAAAAATCGTTTTAACATATTTAATTTGATTAAAACGGAATAAAAAGAGAGTATATATAATCCGGGGTGTCGAAAAATCTTCTGAATCAAAACTGCAGGGAAAAAAATTCATATTTTTGGGTCAAAAAACAGACATTTTGCAAAACTGTGTTATTTTACAATTTCTTCAATCAAAAATATAACAAATATTATATTTTCAGCCTTCCATTATCAGTTTTGCATTCATAGAGAAGAAATATGCATATCGAAAACGTTTTTTTTTCTTTTGAGCATATGGAAGACGAGACTTTTTTTTTCGGGTTGGCCCGAAAAAGCCGGTTTGGGTTACGGTTAAACGACCGTGTCCACCTTAGAAAACAAGTCAGAGATTTATAGGCACATAAACGGATTATTTCTCTAAAAATATATTCGAGTCAAATTAATTTAGCTCAAATTAAAACAAAAATAAATAAATAAAAGTTTAGAAACAAAAATTTAGAGCTTATAAATTAGCATAATTTAATGATTTAGGTCCAATTGCTTATAGAATGCCTAAACAAATTAATTTGACTCAAATATGTTTTTAGGAAATAGTCAGTTTATATTCCTAAAAATTTTTATTTTTTTGTTTTAGTTTTCTGTCGGTTTGTCCAAATTGTCTTATTGTCCTCACTGTCGGATTGTTTTTTGCACTTACATCGCTGGTTTCTTGAAAACACGGAATTGTTAATTTGCTGTTTATTTATCCAATTTGTACAATTAAATTATGCAATTTAATCAATTAGCTTAATAGCAATACGAAGCTTCAGCGAGAAAATCGTGCTCAAATTTTTTAGCTCAAATTTGATCAGTGAATGTTCATCAATTAGAACAGCGCCTTCTTCGGGCAAAATGGGTGTACACATTTTTGGAAAATATGGCAATAAAAAATCGCCATTTTCTAAAATGAAAAAGTTAGTTAATTTAATCATTAAAAAAAGAATGTAATAATTTAATAATAATTTTTAAAAGATAGGGATCGGATTTTAGTGCAAAAAATTGATTAATTCAGAGTTTATAGATCACCCCTGAAATTTCAAAATATTCATCAAATAATGAAAAGAGAGATTTTCTTTTTATAAAATAGACAAAAAAAAATTCATTATTCGAAATGAAAATTTTCGAAAAAAATAAGTAAAATAGAAAAATTCAAGAAAAAAAATTGGGCAGTATTTTTAGGCTATACATATTAATAAAAAATAATTATTAAATTATTAATTACCCTGTTGCAGTCTGATCACAAAATTACGGTTTGCCAAATATTCGTACACCAATTTTTGGCCCTTTTTTGCTTCAAATTTTCGAGCAAAAATTTCGCCTGCTTTCAATGTGTGGTGTTCATGTTGTACTACCGAAATTGAATGATGCTCCCAAATTGTGCCAGCTTTCTATAAATTTTAATTAAAAAATATTTATAATTTAATTAATTATTTTTTAGAAATTTAATTTTTTATTCACCAATAAATCTTCGTCCTTGAATTTCCGTTGTGGATTGTATCCCATTGAAAGCACAGAGTCTTTAATCATTTTTTGTCCACCATATCCAACCGGGACAGCGTCTGGGGAAATCCATTTTTGAATTTCCGCAAAATTTGTCGCCACATGGAATCGGTTTGAAATACTTTTTGGCAACAGAAATGACATAATCTTAATTAATTGAAAAATTTTATTTTATTATTTTTATTGTTTCAAATTCACCTTAAACAGCACATTAAGAAGATGGGGTGGATTTACAATCACAACTTTGGAGAGCATTTCAGCATAATAGGCCATGGCAAGCGCAACGCGTGCCTTAATTTTTCATTAATTAAATATCAGTTATTTTAATAATAAAAAACAACATTAAATTATAAATTAAAATTATTATTATTTATTTAGCAACAAATCGAAGTAAATTTTTTTCGTTATCATTTCGGTATTTCAAAATATTCTTTGATAAACAGTGTCAAAAATTTTATGTTCAATAACTGAGACAAAAAAAGCTTTAAAAAATCATTTTAATCTTACCTTAAAAATCGTTTTTCACTAAACCTGAATTTTATAGGTAAAAAAAAAATCATGAAAAACCAGGTCTAAAACAAAAATCAGGCCTTTACCCAGCCAGGTACAGATGGAACTCTAGTTATTACCTAATGTAAATATAAAAAAAAATTAATTTAATTTCAAATATTAATGTCTCAAATCATTATATTCTGACCTCAAAACTTCTGTTCATTGGCCCCAACGGGTTAACCCACTGTAAAATTGATACATTTTGCATGTCGAATATACAGACGGCCCATGATCGCCGATTTGTCAATTTTTCTTGTTCCAACACATGTTGTAACATCAACTCAAGAAAGGCAAAGAATGCGCTCAAATATTCGCCTGGTCTCATCAATTTTGCAGCCTGTAAAAAATTAAGAAAATAAATTTTAATTAATATTTTTAAATTTGCAAGCTAAATAATTCTATGACGCCAAAATTTATAAAAATTTAGTTATTTTAACAAAAATTAGTAGCTAGGAAAATACTTGTATGATCATATTAATTACAGCCTTTTTGAAACCCATTGTTTTTTTATTATTTAATTAAGGAGCATAAATAGTTTTTAAAAAAATTTCAAATTTGTTTCTTCTAAGTCAAATTATGACTAGGGCTCTAATTTTTG
This sequence comes from Heterodera schachtii, assembly GCA_023374025.1. NCBI lineage: Eukaryota > Metazoa > Nematoda > Chromadorea > Rhabditida > Heteroderidae > Heterodera > Heterodera schachtii. The sequence goes on along the minus strand of SIJG01000101.1, from coordinate 9,708 downwards.
GTTTAGCCTATTTTTTCCTGAGCTCCTCCTGGCCTGAAACATCCATTTTCTGTTTGGTGTTTTAATGCATGAATAAAAATCAAAGTTAGGCCAATTAAGCAAAAAAAAAAAAACTGCCTTTCTGTGTCATTTTAGCCATAAATTTTTAGTAAAGTTGTGGTTCCAAAAAAAAAAAAAATTTTTGAGCCACTTTTATTAATAATTTTCCACCAATGACCATTTTGTGAGAATTTTTTCGAAATGTTCGGAAATTGGTAAAATATATGAAAAAGTCAAAAAATGGGTTTATGTACCAAATCCCAAAATTAATTTTTAGGGTACTTTAAATCTCTCTATATTTTAAATTGGATGAAGAAAATGCTTCTATCGAAAATGTCAAGGGAAAAAAAGATAAAAATCCGAACTCCATTAATATTACATTTTTTGAAATAAATACTAAAAAAATTTAAGCAATATTTCTAAAACACTTTTGATGGTTCAGCAATGCCGGCCTCCACAAACACAATGCCATTATCATAGCTGTTGACCCAACCCTTTTGAAGCCTGAATGTTTTAAATTAACGGATTTTAATTATTTTTAAATTAATATAAATTAATTATATATTATTTTTTGAGTGATTCAATTAATACTTGCTTTGATTGTGGAAAAATGTCGCAGAACTTTTGTATATTTGCTTTTGAATAAAATCCGTTGAAAAAATTTGGCTCTTAAATTTTGTTTGTTTAATTTTTCTTTTAATAATTGCTATAATTTTTTTTTACCGTCGAAGCCTAACACTTTGCGATTTTTCACATAATCATGAACCATCTTTTCACACAAATCAATGTCCTGAAATAATAAAATTATTAAAATCTTTTGAATTTATACAAATAATATAATAAATTTTCTTCATTTTTTTTAAATAAAAAATTCAAATTTCTTTTTTATATACTTTTTATAATTTTCCCGCATTTTTTTTTTACAATTATACCAGAAAATTGTTAATTAATTAAATAATCTTAAAAAATTTCAAATTTATAACCTCCCCATAGCTTTCAAGCCATCGGTCCATGTTGAATCCAGTTAATTGTTCAGTAGGCAGAACATGTTGAACTCTTTCAATGAGCTGTCGTCGCTTTTCTTCGTTCATTTTAATAAACCAAAAATATTTGTTTTTTTAAAATAAATAAATAAATATATGTATAACTAAATTTTGAAAATAAATTAAAGTTCATTTAAAATTAAAATCATTGTTTTCTGTTTTTCAGGGATATTCTAAAAATAAATATAGTCAGGTCAGTATTTCAAATTCGGGAACTAAACATCATTAACTTGACTAAGTCTCGACTTCATTAAACAATTTTATCTCAATTAAAAAATATACCAAATTTTTGGGAACATGAAATACTCATGAAAAAATTATTTAGTGGGATGTTATAGCCATCATTTTTTTTATTCCTAATCGATTTGTTTGGAACTTTGTTTGGAACAATTGACAATTTAATTACAACCCTTCGGACAATCTACAGTTTCAAAGATTTTATTTTCAATTGATTGAAGAGGAACGGGTAATTAAAGGAATTGCAACAGCAAATGGGTGTGGTAATTTCTTTAATTGGAAGAGTCAAATCGATTTCCATTTCGCCCATTTTGCCTATCGAAAAGATGGTTATCATCTGCTGATGTTGGAGAAACAGTCATTTGCGACAAAGTTTATATGTAATTAAAAATTTTTCCATCACTGAAAAATATTTTTTGTAAAATAAAATAAATACGAAATTATAAACAATCATTAATAAGAATAGAATTAAAATAATTTAAAAAAGCTTATTGTGTTAATCATAAAAAAGGTATTTTAGATAATAGCAAAGAAATGTTGAAATTAATTTGAATACTTAACTTCAATTAAATTATAATTTTCTTTTAATTTTCAATGAGTATGTATCGAAATTACTATTAAAAATATTTTGTGCATTCGTATTAAAAAACCATTTATAGATAATATTTATTTCAAAATTTATTTTTTCAAATTGTAATTAATTACATTGCTGTTCAAGACCGAAAATTGACCCTCTCCTAATAACCAGAGACTTTTCTCGAGACTCGGAATGTGACTCTCGAGCATTATTAATGATTAATGAGAATATTTCTTAATTCATTCATTCTTTATCAACAAATTCTACAATAAATGTTTGATGAATTATTGAATAGAAAACACAATCGGACAGAAAAGAAATTATCTCTGGCAGAAGAGACCAAAAAACATGAAGTGCAAACTCCAAAGAAATGCCTAAAAAAATTATTTAAAATGTTTTTGGTTATTTTCATTACCATAATGATGACAAAAGTAAAAAACAAAAAATTATTTTACGAAAAATGGTACCATTTCGTTGGAATTTTTTAAAGAAAATTCTTTTAATTTTTAATTTCCGTCTTTTTTTAAATTTTTAATTTCCGTCTTTTTTAAAAATTTTTTTCATTAAATTTTTTGTTTTTTTTCTTTTTCTAAATATGCCTTTAACATTCACCAAATACCTTCGTGGTTTTCCTTGAAAATGTTGAATGGTTCGATGACTAATGACATGGATTGAATGGCGAGAAACAAAGTCTTAAAATTCGAAAATAATTTTATTTTTAATTTTATTTATTTATATTTAATTATTTTAATTAATATATAATGTGACAACTTGGATGCACAAATAAGGCCAAAAAAGATGCCACAGTTTTAAGTGAAGGCCCAATAGGACAAGAAAGTAAAGGAAAAAACTGAAGAGCAAAGTCTTAAATTTTCAAAAAATCATTTAAAACTAATAATTTTAAAAGTTACTGAAAATGCCACTGGCGAAATTGCCATTAAACACCGATGAATTTTGAAAACGCAACCGAACATTGTAACCAAATAAGCCTTCTTAATAAATAAATAATACATTGAGATTCGGATTTAATAACGCACCTTTTTAAATTCAATATAATAGAGATTTTTTAAAATTTCAAGGGAATTCAAAAAATTTAAATGCATTTTTATCTAAAATAATTATATTTTAAAAAATAAATTAGAATATTTTTCAAAATAAAATGATTTGTTTAATGAATATTCATTAATGGAAACTAATTGTCATATTTTTATGGAAAGGAGTTTCGATTAGAAAAATGATGCGACAGGGATGATTCAAGATTATTAGGAGATCAATTAGTGAAAATAAGATAATTGCTCACAAATTAAAGAAAACTGGATGTTTCTTTCACATTTATAAAAAGCACCATGAACCTAATTATTATAAAAATTTTTTATTATATTTTATCTTGTCAATAATTAAATAATACCTTCATACTTTTAAATGGTTTTTTTAATTTTGTAAAATTTCTTATTTAGTTATTTCGGCCATTTTTTTTATTTGATGAAAGAAAACTTTGGAAAACGAATATTTTTTCTAATGTTTGAAATTTTTGAATTTAAAATATATATTAATAATAATTTTTTATTATTTCTGTTTTTTGATATCCAAATTACTCATAGTGATTTATTTTATGTTAAAATATATTACTAAATAATTTTTACAATCTGAGTCCCCCGTTTGTTCGTTATTACATTTATAGAAAATTTCCTATTTCTGCTTGTCAATTAGTTCATCTCTGGCTGTTCTTCCTCATCCATGCCATCGCCTTCTTCTCCGTCCATGGCATCATCTTCAAGCTGTTCATCCTGTGCCAAACCCGTCTGTTCCTCCTCTGCCATCTCATCTCCGGCATCAATTTCTTGGTTGTTGGCCGACTCATCGCCTCCGTCCTGTTCAGCTACAACTTGGGCACTGGACGGCTCTTCAGTCTCGACAGGCTCAGCCTTTGGCTTGGCTTAAATGGCCAAATTGGCACAATGCCATTCATTAAGTTGGAATTTAATGTGTTTACCTGCTGCTGGTGCCTTTTTGTCCTTTGTTTTGTCTAAATTTCGTATTTTTAAAATTAAATTATTCTTAAAATATTACCTTTCTTAGCTGCATCTTTCCCTTTGCTTGCCTTCTTTGCTGGCTTTTCTTTCTTGTCTAAATTTTGAAAAAATTTCTAGAAAATTAAAAAAACAACTAACCCTTTTTCCCTTTTCCGTCCTTTTTGCCCGCTTTTTTAGCATCCTTTTTACCACCTTATTAATTTAAATTTTTTTATTTCATATAATTAAAAACATATTTAAATTCCTTACCCTTTGCAGCTTTTCCTTTTGCTGGGCTGGCACCTTTTGGCGAAGCTTTTCCTTTGGCAGGCGATGCAACAGCTCCTTAAATTTTAATATATTATTATTTTCAACAATTATATTCACCTTTTTTACCGTCCTTTTTCACTGCTTTTGAGTTAGCTAAAATAGATATATTTTATTATTGTTTATTTTTTAATAATTTTTATTACCAGTCTCCAAAATAACAGCCATAACCAGACTAACCATAGCCAGGAAGAGAACGGCACGCATTTTTATTAGATTTTTAATTAATTATTAATAATTAATATTATTGTAAAATCCGAATCTGTGTTTGTGTGTGTTTATTTAATTCCTTTTATACACCTTTAATTTGCAGACCGGAAAAGATGCCAACGTAATTTATTTGCTTCATTTCGGCTTCCTTTATACATCATCATCATTTTTGCCAATTATTTCTATTTATTATGCTTCTATAATGTTAAATTTTTATTAAAAAAATATAATTAAAAAATAAATAACGTTAAATTATTATGTGCGATTATCTTTTTTGGCGGATATCATTCAAAACAATTATGTTGGCAAACATAAAGATGATGAAATTCATTAACATCGATAGACGAAATATTATAAATTTGCAATGACATTGCAACGAAATTTGGTTGGCACCATTTCCTCTACCGATTTATGGCATATTTAAGCAGCAAACAATTAATAATAAAAGCAAAATAATTTAAATATATTTTTATTTAATTTAAATTATTATCCAATAAAAATGCGTGTCCTTCTCTTCTTGACCATGGTTTGCCTGGTGATGGCTGTTCTCTTAGAAACAGGTTGGTCTAAAAAATAAGAAAATTATATTATAACCTTGGCCTTGTTCAAGGCTTGGATTTTTCGGCGGATCTGGGTCAAGCATTTTTGTTTGTCATTATAGTTTATGAGGGTGGATTTTCCTTAAATTTTGTCCCAAATTATAAATCCATAGCAAATATAAAACACAACCAAAATTAAGATTTTTTCATAATATAGCTCTCTCATTAAAATTATATATTTAAATATTATTTATTTTTTTACTTTAGCAAATACAAAGGCTGTGAAAAAGGATAATAAAAGGGGTAAAAAACAAATAATTTAATTACTTATTATTTTATTTAAACGCTTTTAATTTATAAGGAGCAGTGGCAGCGCATGGAAAAGGCAAAGACGCGCATAAGGGAGGAGCAAGTCCAGCAAAGGGTAAACTACTGAATTACAGTATACAGAAACAGTATTGCTATAGTAAAATTAAGTATTGGGTTTAAGACAACAATTAATATTTTTGTTATTTTAAATTAAAACCGAAGAAAATAGGAAAACTAAGAATAATTCTTTAATAATAATTCGATTAATTTTATAATAATTTTATATTTTATTTTATAAGTCACTATTTTTAAGGTAATAAAAAAGCAGCAAAATCGCCGGGTAAAAAGGATGCCAAAGGAAAAAAAGGTTAGCAAACCTTGGAAATTTTCTGCTAAATGTATTTCAAATTTTAGACAAAAAAGATAAGCCAGCAAAGAAAGGCAAATCAAAAGGTGTAAATGAATTGAAGCAATTTAAAAAATAAATTAATTATTTTAGACAAAAAATCAAAAACCGCCAAATCACCGAAATCCAAGGACAAAAAGACACCAAGTAAATCTTGACTATATATTGTACCACGATCCTTTCAACTTTTCTGAGCAAATTATTTCGTAATTTTAATAATTTTTCTGACAGTACGAATTGGCACAGCAATTTAAATAGCACCAAAAAAATTTTCTACAAAAACTTAAAATGGGTATTTTTGATAGAAAAATCATTAAAATAAAGAATAAATTAAGCCAAGCCTAGCAAAGCTGTGAAGGCCGCTTCACCAAAGGCTGAGCCGGCACAGAACAACGAACCATCCAGCGCACCAGCACCTGAAGTTGAACAGGACGAACAGGATGTCATGGAGGCTGATGAAGAATTAGGAGGGGCGAATGGTGCCGAATCTGACGATTTGGCAGAGAGTGAACTGCTTGAAAGTGATGCCAACGGTGATGGTGAAGTTGATGCCATTGAGGCTGATGAGGAACCGATGGAATAGGAAATGCTAAGAATATTGTTATGGACAAATTGCAAAAACGGAACAAACGGGGAAAATGTGATGAAATGTCACAACAAATTTAATCATTTTCTGTTATATATTCGTAGTTATTTTAAATTTTTATATTTCAATACTAAAATATGAGTAGAAGAATAAAATAAATATAGAAATATAAATATTGGTAGTTTTTTGTCCTTAAAAAATCAGACCAAAAAATGGTATTTTTCAAACCCATGCTTCGATATTTAGAAACTTTTGAAATGGAGTAGGATTAATTTTTCTTCATATCCAAAAACACAGTTTTACGGATATTCGGAAAATGCATAATGAGAAAAGCTTTAATAAAAACTTATGAATAGGGCTTCGTTTTTAGGAAAATGCCTAAAATTCAAAACATACAAAGTGAACTTAATAAAACGGTTAGAAATTTCTATGATTGATATTTTTTTAGGTTCGCCCACATTGACACTTATGAATAAAATTTTGTCAAAGTCAACCTGAGGTCAACATCATAAAATATTGATTAATTTAATGATTGTTAAATTAAATGCGAATAAAAATGAAAACATAATAAAGGTATAATTATTAAGATAAAAGATAATTTAAATAATTTATTTATTTGATTGCTAAAAATACTTATATAAATTAAAAGTTAAAGTTATAAAAACTTAATCAAAAAAGAAAATAAAGTGAATAATTGAGTGTAATCCTCAAAAGTTGAATTCTAAAGTTCCATTGATGAATTCCTAAAAGCCAAGTTCATAAATGCTATAAACAAACAAAATTTTAAAGGCGTTTAAATTTAAGTCCGTAATATTTCATATTTTAACAGTCCAAATACTCTTCCGAGAAAAATTTTTGTAATGCAACTAAACTTTTAATGAGCAAAAAAATGGATTTTTAAAGATATCACCCCAAAGGTGTAAAAGTTCATTCCTATCTAAATATTTGCCTCCTGTATGGTAATACAGCCATTATTTTTAGAATCCAACTGAAAACTTGCAAGAAATGGGTTTCAAAATAATAACTTTTGAAAGGCTGTAAAAAATTTTAAAACACAGAATGAGTGATTTTATTTTAGTATAATTGTCAGCACTAATAAATCTACCAATTCATGCTAAGAAATGCCAAAATAATAATGAAGATAAAAATATCACATTCTAAAATAAATCTTTCAATAGCCTTTTTGAAGGCAAAGGCATCAAAATTTTCAAAGAATTCAAGTATAGAACCAAAAATTATAAAAAAATTTTTGAAAGGCTGTAAAAAATTTTAAAACACAGAATGAGTGATTTTATTTTAGTATAATTGTCAGCACTAATAAATCTACCAATTCATGCTAAAGAAATGCCAAAATAATAATGAAGATAAAAATATCACATTCTAAAATAAATCTTTCAATAGCCTTTTTGAAGGCAAAGGCATCAAAATTTTCAAAGAGTTCAAGTATAGAACAAAAAATTATAAAAAAATTTTGAAAGGCTGTAAAAAATTTTAAAACACAGCCTGAGTGATTTTATTTTAGTATAATTGTCAGCACTAATAAATCTACCAATTCATGCTAAAGAAAAGCCAAAATAATAATGAAGATAAAAATATCACATTCTAAAATAAATCTTTCAATAGCCTTTTTGAAGGCAAAGGCATCAAAATTTTCAAAGAGTTCAAGTATAGAACCAAAAATTATAAAAAAATTTTGAAAGGCTGTAAAAAATTTTAAAACACAGCCTGAGTGATTTTATTTTAGTATAATTGTCAGCACTAATAAATCTACCAATTCATGCTAAAGAAAAGCCAAAATAATAATGAAGATAAAAATATCACATTCTAAAATAAATCTTTCAATAGCCTTTTTGAAGGCAAAGGCATCAAAATTTTCAAAGAGTTCAAGTATAGAACCAAAAATTATAAAAAAATTTTGAAAGGCTGTAAAAAATTTTAAAACACAGCCTGAGTGATTTTATTTTAGTATAATTGTCAGAAATAATAAATCTACCAATTCATGCTAAAGAAAAGCCAAAATAATAATGAAGATAAAAATATCACATTCTAAAATAAATCTTTCAATAGCCTTTTTGAAGGCAAAGGCATCAAAATTTTCAAAGAGTTCAAGTATAGAACAAAAAATTATAAAAAAATTTTGAAAGGCTGTAAAAAATTTTAAAACACAGCCTGAGTGATTTTATTTTAGTATAATTGTCAGAAATAATAAATCTACCAATTCATGCTAAAGAAAAGCCAAAATAATAATGAAGATAAAAATATCACATTCTAAAATAAATCTTTCAATAGCCTTTTTGAAGGCAAAGGCATCAAAATTTTCAAAGAGTTCAAGTATAGAACCAAAAATTATAAAAAAATTTTGAAAGGCTGTAAAAAATTTTAAAACACAGCCTGAGTGATTTTATTTTAGTATAATTGTCAGAAATAATAAATCTACCAATTCATGCTAAAGAAAAGCCAAAATAATAATGAAGATAAAAATATCACATTCTAAAATAAATCTTTCAATAGCCTTTTTGAAGGCAAAGGCATCAAAATTTTCAAAGAGTTCAAGTATAGAACCAAAAATTATAAAAAAATTTTGAAAGGCTGTAAAAAATTTTAAAACACAGCCTGAGTGATTTTATTTTAGTATAATTGTCAGAAATAATAAATCTACCAATTCATGCTAAAGAAAAGCCAAAATAATAATGAAGATAAAAATATCACATTCTAAAATAAATCTTTAAATAGCCTTTTTGAAGGCAAAGGCATCAAAATTTTCAAAGAGTTCAAGTATAGAACCAAAAATTATAAAAAAAATTTTGAAAGGCTGTAAAAAATTTTAAAACACAGCCTGAGTGATTTTATTTTAGTATAATTGTCAGAAATAATAAATCTACCAATTCATGCTAAAGAAAAGCCAAAATAATAATGAAGATAAAAATATCACATTCTAAAATAAATCTTTCAATAGCCTTTTTGAAGGCAAAGGCATCAAAATTTTCAAAGAGTTCAAGTATAGAACCAAAAATTATAAAAAAATTTTGAAAGGCTGTAAAAAATTTTAAAACACAGCCTGAGTGATTTTATTTTAGTATAATTGTCAGAAATAATAAATCTACCAATTCATGCTAAAGAAAAGCCAAAATAATAATGAAGATAAAAATATCACATTCTAAAATAAATCTTTCAATAGCCTTTTTGAAGGCAAAGGCATCAAAATTTTCAAAGAGTTCAAGTATAGAACAAAAAATTATAAAAAAAATTTTGAAAGGCTGTAAAAAATTTTAAAACACAGCCTGAGTGATTTTATTTTAGTATAATTGTCAGAAATAATAAATCTACCAATTCATGCTAAAGAAAAGCCAAAATAATAATGAAGATAAAAATATCACATTCTAAAATAAATCTTTAAATAGCCTTTTTGAAGGCAAAGGCATC
>SIJG01000100.1:541053-556289 GCA_023374025.1 Heterodera schachtii | reverse complement strand
TTTCTTCAATAATAATTCATTTTAAAGTCCTGATAATAATAATTCTGTGTGAATTTTGTCGAATTACCAAAAAAATTTTCAATTTTTTAGATTTCCATGCCAAATTTAGAAATTTTTTATTGAAGAAAAAATCATACACCTTTTTTTGCCGTATCATTTCGTGATAGAATTTTTTTTTTTTGTCGATGTGTAACGCAATTTATGAAATAGGAATAAAAATTTTGTCAATTATATTTTGTGCAATTTAATTAATTCGTTATTTCATTAAAATCCCATCTATCATTTCAAATTAATATGATTATTTATGTGTGGGTAATTTGCGCAAAATTTACCTTATTTTTTCAGAGCATTAAACCAAGCATAGGTAAGTTGGAAGGACTTTGTTCTGAATTTAAGGAGATCCTTCAAAAACAAATATGAAGCCCAAAGGTGATTGGTGTTTTCTTATTCTGAGAAGCCATTGAGTCAATTAAATTAGTTTAAAATTATTTAATTTAATTCCAAATGTTTTTTTAACGTGGGAGTCTTGGTTTGCACGTGTCTTAACACAAAGTACCCTTGGAAATAAGTACTCCAAGAACAAACAAAGGACGGATAATTTTTGAGCAAAATTTTTTAAATAATCAAATAACAAAATAATCAAATAACACCGTCACTTTTATTGTTTTATTAATAAAAAAAAAAGCATTGAATAATTATATATTGAAAAAAGCAAATGAAGATAAAATCATTTTAATCATACACTGAATTAATTGACTAATCTTAATTGGACAACAAATGAGAGAGATAGCATAAGAAATATTTGTGATTTATAAATTATTTTGATTTTTATAACCGAAGAATATTTGATTTAAATTTGTATTTATTTCCTTAAAAATTGTATTTTGTTCTACAAAATCCTAACCCTAGTTAATATGTGTTAAGATATTTTAAAACTTTTATCCCATAGAAAAAAAAGATAAAACATAATACAAACAATGCAATTTGGTCGAAACTACACAGAGAGTATCAAGAACGAATAGAAACAGAGAAATTGCATCCAAAAAAAATTTAATTGAGAATTCTTTTAAAAAACCCTAATTGTGAAAAAATATCAAAAAGAGTGAAATGTGAAAGATGCGACAGTCAAATTTAATGCGCTACTATGCTGCTTAAAATTTATTTCATCAAAAAATAATTTAATTTAAATTTATTTTTTTCTATTTGTAAATGTTAATTATTATTATTATTATTATTATTATTATATAAAATTAATTGATTTTCTTTAGTGAAATAAAATTATTAAAAAACGGAAATTAGCTTCAATAATGACGTAAATGAAATTATAAAATTTCAATTGATTTTTTTTTGTTCAATAGATTAACTAAATGCTATAGCTGCAATAAAAATATGAATAAAAATTATTTAATTGATTTTTTGTGGGGAATAAAATTGTGAAAAGGCAAAATTTGCTGCAATAAATAATGAAAATGGCATTTATAATTTAAGTGGCATTGATTTTCACTGAACGCTGAATGTTAGCATTTAAAAAAGCAGCGAATTTCACTTTTCCTCTTTAATTTGCATTAAATCAAACAAAATTTTATTTATATTCCAATTAAAATCCTAAATAATTTGTATTAATTAATTCATAGAATACAACCAATTCTGGTCCTTTTTTGAATCTAGCCTTACAAATGAAAAAAATTATTACTGATTGAGCTTGTACTGCTCCAGCTCAATTAATGAAGTTGAAGCAGTACTGCCAATCCCATTGATAGTTACATTGGGTTGGGCCAGATTTAAATTCAGGCATATTTAAATTTGGCAATTTTTTTCGTGTCACTCGGGACTGAAAATTTCCTGGGACCCAAGGCTCGAGACCGCCAAAATTCAAGAAAGAGACTTTTTCAACAAATAGATTTTGACAAAAACAACATATCAATGTTTAATTTTAAAAGAATTCGATACGGGACTCGAGACCGCGACTCTCGAGTGGCATTAATATATTTTAATTTATTTAGCTTTGTTATTCGACCATAGATCAATTTATTTAAATTAAAAATATTAATTTAAAAGGTAAATTTTTTATTTAAATGACTTTTAGATTCATATAATATGATGAAGCTTTTTTTGCTTGCATTTTTCACTTATCTTTGCATCACAATTAATGCAGATGAACCTGTTGAAGAAATGCGGTTCACCTGCGAACTTTTGGGTGATGAAGTGGCATTGCCAAAGAAAGAGGTAAATTTTTAGAAATTTTGGTGGTGTGCCTGCCCTGCCGTTGGTTAATGAGGGTGTCGGCTACAAAAAGGGCAAATGCTACCAATAAATCAACCTAAAAGGCTTTAAATATGGTGAAACAATCAAAAAGAGGCGTGCTGGGAAGATTTCCTAAATCCAGCAATTGGTTTGAAACAAAAAAATGTAACACATAAATTCATAGCATGGCTGAAATTCAACCAAGTTGGTATTTCATGGTTTAAGTGTTATTTTTAAAAACAATTTTTACTAAACTACTATCTAACATACGATTTTTTTTTAATTTTATGAAAATTTATATTTTAGTAAAAGAATTAAAAAATAAATAATAAATAATATTCTAATTAAAGAACACTTCAAGCTATTCAAAGATAAGAATAATTTGGTTGTTGAATTTGAGCAATGTTATGAATTTGTTTTTATCAAAGTTTTTTTTTTTGATTTGAACCCATTAGCGGATTTAAGAAATCCTCCTAGCACCAGAAAGAGATAAATCGGCGCAATTTAAAAGGGAGGAGCGAGAGGGAGGGCTAAATGCCGCCTAAAGGGGGAAAAAGCCATCAAAATTAAGTAAGAGGAATGGAGCACCAGAAAATTCCTAAGCCCGCTGGGCCGGAATACAGAATGGGTTTCGAAATTCGGACATATTTCAAAAAATTTTTTTGGAATATTTAGAAAAAGAAATTTCTATAAAAATTGTTAAAATATAAAAAGCCCTAAATATGTAAATAAATTTTTAAAAAGGTTATTTTTTAGTTTAATAAAAATTTTCATATTAAATCCTCAAAAATTGAAAAAATATGTAAATAAAGTCCCAAAAGTCCCAACTTTTGTTGGCAAACACAAAAAAAGAAAATGTTTTCCCTACTAATTAGGCTATGGAGAACCCAGGAAAAAAATATGTATTTACATAAAAAAGGAAGACTTACTTATTACTAGAGCCCGGACTTTTAGGCACGAAAATTTCTTAATAGGCACAAAAAATGTGAAAAAAGGCACCAAAATTATGTGCCCGGCATAAGGCACCAAAATTGCAAAAAAGGCAAAAAAAGGCACCAAAAAGCTTAAGCTAGACAGAAGCTTCAAACCAAGTTAAAAACTTGTTTTTTCGTGAGCCTTAGGCCATAGTAAATTAAAAAAAGACATATGCCTCAAAATCCGGGAACTATTTATTACAGTTGTATGCTGCGATTGAGAAAGTACTGTACGAGCGCATAAAGCAAAATGATGATGTGCAGCAGTCGTTGAGCGCCTCCACAACACTTTTTCACACATTTTGTCCTGATGAAGAACCGCGTAAAGCTGCGCTGGAAACCATTGGCAAATACGTGAGGAATCTCATTGAGCAACCAAATGATGAAAAATTCTTGAGAATTCGGATGGGCAACAAAGTGTTTGAAGTGATTAAGCAAAAAATCAAAATATTGCTTTTTGTGCCACAAATGGAAAAAAGGAGTAGAACCACCAAAATTAAGAAAAAACAAATGGGGCAATTCACGCTTTTAATTTTCCAAAGATTTAACCCGAACTCACTCGAACAAAATAGGTATAATAAATTTTACAAGTTTTTGCTGTCAACATCGGGTTCGGTATGTAAAGGGCATAAATGGATGCTTGATTCATTATAAACGACCACGGATAATATCCATGGAAATATGTTTTCCGGCTTGGTATAACATAAAATTTTTTTTTTTTAAATTAAAAATAATAATGAACAGTCTTATAATAATATATCAGCACTTTTCAAAAATGTTTACCAAGAATTAAATTCAAATATTTTAATATTATGAAAAAGTTGGAAATATTAAAATTCTTCTTGGTATGAACTTAATTTTTAATTCTGGGTTTTTTAATTTCCATTATTTCCTCTGGTGGGAATCCGCTTGAAAGTCATAGCCCGAATCCGAAATCCGGCTTTTTGGTATCTGGTAATGCCGAAACGCGACGGTTTTTGCCCAAATGCCATTACGCTAATTGCTTTCATGACCGGTTTTTAGCTTAATTTTTTGCCATTTCCAGGAAAAAGTTTGGCCAGTAAAAGGGGCAATCGAATTTTTGGGTGCAATTGGATTTCGGATGGAAAAAAGTGTCCCTGCCGTTATGCAACTGACGGACGGTACCATCGCCACCGTAATCAGCAATGAACCGTATCTGGTGATGTCACCGCCGGACGCATCAGTTGTTCAAGAATTGAGTAAACAATTGGAGAATGCGCTGGTGCAATTGGAGGGCGGCAAACCGATTCAGTTCAATCTGTTCCGAAACGCGAAGGTAAAATTTTTAATTTTTTTGAAATTTTCAACAAAATGCGATTATTAAAATTGCATGGCTTTCGATAATCTTTATTTGGTTTTTTGAATTTTTTGAAAACCCTCTAAGCTTTTGGTTTGTTTTAACAATTTATAAAGGGTCTGGAAAAAAGGGACGCAAACTGTAAATTTTAATGCATTTTTGTCTAAAATTGAGCATATTCATTTTTATAAACCCTCAATTTTTTTTTTGCTTATTGATAGTCAAAAATTGTATGGTATTTTCATGTACATAAGTTTCCGCACAAATTTTTTATAATTGAAAATTGGCCCACTAATTTTTCTCGAATTTTTTATGGTCAAAAACCAAAGCTGATATAACAAAAACTAAGTTTTTCAATATAATTTAGACAGTAGAATCCGAATATGGCCTTAAATCGGACCTATCTTTTCAACCTGAGCTTGTACTGCTTCAACTCCATGCATGAAGTTGGAGCTGTACAAGTTGGTTGAGATGTGCGGAAACTTATGTTACACCCTAAGTAAAAATCACTACAGTTATGTAAGGTCTGGGCAGAATTTTACGAAAATACGCTTAAAAATTTTGAAAATTTTCCTGCCTTTTTCCGACCATTTTATGTGTAATAATTTTATGTTGAATTTCAAACTTTCCTCCACATTTTAATTAAAAAAAAAATAGGGAAACAATTGAGTAATTTAATTCTCACCCAACACCGTAACCCCAAAATACAGCTCATCAAACCGAATGAAAATGTTCAACAACCGAAGCTTACAAAAGGATACTGTTGGATCCGTGTCAAATTCCTTTACGGTTATGTGGTCCAGGCAAGTTATTTAGCTGCAACAAAGCTTCATTTAATTAAAAAAAAAAGAAAATAATTCAATAAAAAAATTTTCTTAGATTTCCGAGTTCTTGAAATATTCCTTTTTGAGAGTGGCGCTCAAAACAAGGGATATTTCTGATATATTACTACAGGGATCGCTTTCGTGTTCGTGGATGGCAAGGACGTCCTTGGTGGGCCACGCCGATTAAAAAAATGAAAGAGTCCTTTTTTCCAATTCGGTGAAAATCTGTTAACATTTTGAGACAAATTTCCAAGTTTTTCTTAAAAAAAATTGGCCCAAAATCCTACAATTTGTTTTTTTTCAGCAGTTTTTTTAATTTTAAGGGCATTTTTCATGAGACAGAAAAGTTTTCAAATGTCCGTGCGTTTGTTGCTCAACACATTTCATTTAAACATGGCATGTTCAATCTGATTCCTGCTGTTCCTCCTCAAAAAGTCGGCAGAAAACCATTGAGAGAGGAAAACAACACGATAAAGGACTATGGGTTAGATCAGTCTGGAGTACTCAATTTTAGCTGGGATGCGGAGACTCTGGTGGGCGGCATGCATCAATTATAGCCATTTGGATATTTGGGTTTCATATTAGACATGAGACAGAATTTCTGGGAAAATCAAAGGCCCTGAAAAACCGGGGGCTTCTTGTGCCTTGGGAGTGGTCAATTTTAGCTGGGACATGGAGAGTCAGGTGGGCACGCACCAATCAAGGCCATTTGGATATTTGAATTCGAGGGTCTGCGTTTAATGTTTGATATGAGTCTAAATTTTCGGAAAAAATCCCAGACTGAGTCTGAATTTCTTCAAAAATCCAAGGCCCTGCAAAACCGGGCTTGGCCTGAAAAATTTTAATTTTAAAATTCCAGCAAATTATTGCTCAACTTCCGGAGGATCAGCGACCAGTTTTTCTACTTCATTAAATTTGACAAATCTACACAAAACGCCAATTACCAATGCTTATCAGCGGAACTGAAGAATGAACAGAGTTTGTGTAAACCGATGATCACCGATAAATTCAACACCAATCCTAATCCCGACAATTTTGTCAGTGTAAACCTCTCCCCACACAAAAAAAAGTCAAATTTATTTTATTGATTGATTAAATTTTGAGCATGATTAAAAAAGATTTAGAATTTTTCGATAAAAATATTTATGTTTCGTGTTTATATGTATTTTCGTATTTTCATGTTTTTAGGGCATTTCGTGTTTCGTATTTTATTTTGTATTTTTTTTCGATTCGCAACAACCATGACGGGCATATAATCAAGGCTGGCAGATGAAAATTTTCAAAAGCCTCATTTGGCAGGCAAAAAAGCCTCATTTTTACAAAATTTATTCAAAACACGCTTAAAATGTTCAAATTTATATTTTTGATTGTACATGATCAATTTGAACAATTTTTTGTTAGAAATAAGCATTTTGTGAAATTCTAAGCAACCGAAGTTGATTTTTTTGCGGCACTTTTTCCAAAAACTTTGGGGAACAAGAGGGACCGGCGGTGCCGATAGGCGCCGCCGGGAAAATTTTTGTAATTTTTAATGCGTTTTGTTAACAGATTTGTCCACAAAAATGGCCAAATTTTGCAATTTTAAGCAAAAATTTTAAGAAAATACAGAATTTTTAGGGTCCGGCGGTGCCGATAGGCGCCGCCGGGGGAAAAATTGAGAATTTTGACCATGTTTTTAGAATTAATATTTGAGTTCAGGTTATCGGTGCTAGGTCGTTCCACAAAAAAGCTCAGTGTGGGCGTTCCACAAAAAAGCTCAGTGTGGGCGTTCCACAAAAAGCTCAGTGGTCGATAAAATTAAATAAATAAATTTAATTATTCAATTCACAAAACACGGTGCCGTCAGGTTAACACTAATGTACGGCGTGACGCAACTCATTTTAATTTTTTTTTCTTTTTTCTATTTTTCGTACCACTTCTCGTCAATTTTCTCCATTTGTAGTAGACACAGCCATTCACCATTGATTTCCGTTTTGTAGAGCTCATCGAACCGTCAAAAAAGCCGCTGGTACCGGCAAGCTTAGCTTGGGTTGGCCATCGACAGGGGTCGGGAAAAGGCGGAGGACCTCCCGGCAGAGGTGCCCGAACCCTGACGGGCTCCAAGTGAACGGATCAACAACCGAACCCGGCCTGAAAGATAGCCCTTGAAAAACTGAACAAAAAATTGTTCTTAACCGGGCCGGTCCGGGTTCCGGATCAGGCATTTTTTGTGCCCCGAAAGTGGTGCGATAGGCTTCCGGAAAATGATCAATCAATCACTGAGTTTTTTTGTGGAACGACTCACCACGCCGGTTATCTTATCCACCCCTGATTTCCAATTCCGCAGTCCCCGACCTAAATTTTTTCAAAAATTCTGGGCTCTACTTTTCACCACTGTTCATTGGGTGCACAGCTGCCATAACTCATTTAATACATTATGAAATATATTTTTTGTCACAGACTATGAATTTAATAATAATTAAATGATCATAAATTTCATACTTATTTTTTTGTTCACATGCAATGTGTGGGAAACAATTCATTATTTATAAATTGTTTCATAACTTCGAACAATTTGAATTCATAAGAAAAAAACTCCAAATGTTTGTCATTTTTTAATAACTTATAAAACCGTAAAGCCATTAATTAGATAATTAATTCGCGTCAATCCATTTTTTAAATAAATTGTTTCCATTTAGATGAGTGCTCAAGATATGCTTCTTATTCCATTGTTCCTGCTGGTGTTGGCTTTTATGGCATTGCTCGTCGTCCAATGCTCTTCTGCTGCAGCTGGTGATGTTTCACCGGCTTTAGCTAATCAACAGGAAAAGCGGGTGTTTTCGCCCGATGAATCGGGACCACTACACAATTTTGGTACTGTGCTGGACGGACGACACAAACGAAGTTTAAAGATGAAATAAAAAACGAAATTAATTTTTATGATGTTTGTGAATATAACTAATTATTATAAATGGTGATTGCAAATTAGAATTTTTTTTGTTTCAAAAAATGAGCTTTTTATTTTTTGAAATAAACTAGTAATTAATGATAAATTTCTCCGGTACTTTCGGGTTTTGTGTCAACAAAATTTTTTTCTTTGTTAAATTTATTTTAAATTAATAAAAAGTCTTTTCTATAGGTTTTCGGGGTCGTAGAACCCGAATATGATATCTGTTTCGACCCATTTCGAACTCCGAACCCGGATTCGAACAATTATCAAAATTCAATTTTTTCCCATTTTTTCTCCTAAAAATTATTATCATCGCAAGAAATCATATTTATATTGCCGTTGTCGTTCTGCATGTCCACTTTGTTTGTTCTCGCATTGATACCGCAAAAAAATGACCTGTAACTCTTGACCAAATAAATGAGGGAAAAGGGTGTGGACAAATTGAATTTTGATAATTGTTCGAATCCGGGTTCGGAGTTCGAAATGGGTCGAAACAGATATCATATTCGGGTTCTACGACCCCGAAAACCTATAGAAACGACTTTTTATTAATTTAAAATAAATTTAACAAAGAAAAAAATTTTGTTGACACAAAACCCGAAAGTACCAAATCTCCATCATTATCGTTGACCCCCCCCCTCCCAAATTGAGAGTATTGTTTACTGATAAAAAGCATATTTGAATTTAATGGAATATATTTTTAAATTTTTCATGGTCTAAACAAAAATGGTGAAAAAAACCAAAAACAGAAGTTATCAAGAGGACATAAAGAAATTTTTACAAAATTTAAAAAATATATAAAATGAAAATGGTTGTTTGGCTGTGCCAATAGACGTTGACAAAGACAAAATTATTGGATTTTGATGATATTTGCTGTAAAAGTTGGTATTTTACAAAAAGAAAAAAATGCTAGAAAATCTGGAATTCAGCACTTTTAATTTATCGTAATTTTAAAAAAGCACATTAACTGCATTCACATGCTTTATTCACATAAAAACATAAACAGTTTAAAGTGCATTAACATAATGGATGGGGGGGGGGGGGGGAGGAATTCAGACTTATAAACTATTTTTTAACTTAAAAATCTTTTCAAATTTTTAAGAAATACGACAGTGGTGTGGCGATACGTGGAAAATCGCATCTCAAAATGCATAAAAGACCAATTACGCGAATGCCTAACCAGCAATACTAGTCTAATGAAGCGAAAAGTACAGTTATATTTTTCTGATAGTGTTGATGTGAATTGTAATTGAAACATTTTTTATCATATATTCACGCATTTTTTAGGAATTTATTTAATTATTAGGGCTGTCAATCCTATATATCCCTTACTCTATACTAATTGAGTAAATGCCCCGCCCACTTTTTTGCCTTTTTGAATTGGCGCCTTTTGTGATGTTTTGTTTCTATAGAAAAAAGAAACAGAAAATTAAAAAATATAATTGAAAATATAATGGAGAGACGAAGGTTAGAAGAGAGAGTGCATTGCATGTTTCTCTTTCCCCGCGGGTGGGACGGGTAGAGTAGGTAACGCGTGGAGTTTGTTTATTTATGTGATGTGAGTGGGTGGGAATGAGGAGGTAGAGAATAGGAAAACTAAAGAGAGTGAGAAGAGAAAGAAAATGGAGATAGTAGACAGGATGGAGAGAAGAGAAAAGGAAATGCAAGGAGAGAGAAAGAGACAGACAAAGAAAAAGAGAAAAGAAAAGGAAAAGAGATGGTGATAAGTTAGAGAGAAAGGGAGAAAAAAGAAAATAAGGGTGAGAGAGTGCAAGGAAAGTGAGGGAGTCAAGGGGGAGAGAGAATGGAGAGAAAAAAGATGGAGAGATTTTTGTGAGAAAGAGTGATGGAGAGAGAGAGGGAAAGACAGAGAGATGGGGAGTAGAGAGAGAGAGAGAGAGAGATGGAGCGAGAGAGAGAGAGAGATGGAGCGAGAGAGAGAGAGAAGGCAGGTGAAATAGGGAAGAGAGAGAGAGTGAGGTGAGAAGAAAGAAAGGAGAAAAAAAAAGGGTGAGAGATAGAGAGAGAGTGAAGCGAGGAGAGAAGTGAAGATAGAAAAGGAGCAAGAGAGAGTGTTGAAAATGAGGAAAATAGAGACTTTTGTTACTAATTTATTATTTTTTTTAATTTTCAGATGAGAGAGAGTGAGGTGAGACGAGAATAGAGAAAAGGAGAAAAAAGAGAGATAGAGAGAGAGAAAGGTGAGGAGAGGAGAGAAGGAGGAAAAAGAGATAGAGGAGAGAGAATGAGAGGGAGAGAAAGAGAGAAGAAAGAGAGAGAAGAGAGAAAGAGAGAGGGGGGAGAGACAAGAGAAAGATAGGAGAGAAAGAGAGAGAGGAAATAGAGGAGATAATGACAAGAGAAAGGGAGAAAGAGAGATGGGGGAGAGAGTGAGAAAACAGAGAGGGAGAGGAGACAAGAGAGAGGGAGATAAGAGAGAGAAAGAGAGAGCTAACAAAGAGAGAGAAAGAGTAGAGAGAGATAGTAAGAGGAAAAGATGAGAGAGGGAGAGGGAGAGGGAGAAAGAAAATATAGAAATATAGATTTTTTCAACATTTTCAAAAATTAAAACAGAGCGGTTGGCGCCGCGAAGCGGCGCCCAACCGCTCGTAATTTTCGTAATGTATGTCACAAAATAAACAAAAAAATTAAATAGAGTATTACGCGATTGTTTTTATTTGGATGGAAGAAATAAAAAACGAAAAGAACAAAGATAATAGAGGAGAGAGAGACGGAAAGAGAGAGAAGAGGAGCGAGAGAGAGAGAGACAAAAGAAGAAGAAAGAAAAGAGGAGTTGAGTGAGAGGGAAAAGGGAGAGAGAGGTAGGGAGGGAGAGAGAAAGAGGTGGGAGAGAGAAAAAGGGAGAGAGAGAGAAGAGGAGCGATAGAGAGAGAGAAAAGAGGAGCGAGAGAGAGAGAAGAGAGAGACAAGAGAAGAAGAAAGAAAAGAGGAGTTGAGTGAGAGGGAAAAGGAAGAGAGAGGTAGGGAGGGAGAGAGAAAGAGGTGAGAGAGAGAGAAGAAGGGAGAGAGAAAATAGGAGAGAGAGAGAGAAGTAGAAGAGAGAGAAAAAAATAGGAGACAGAGGGAGAGAGAAGAAGGGAGAGACAAGAGGAGAGAGAATGAAGAGAGGAATTGAGTGAGAGGGAAAAGGGAGAGAGAGGTAGGGAGGTAGAGAGAAAGAGGTGAGAGATAAAAAAAATGGAGAAAGATTCGGAAAGAGAGAGAGAGAGAAGAGGAGCGATAGAGAAAGAGAGAGAGAGAGAAACGAGGAGAGAGAGAGAGAGAAAAGAGGAGTTAAGAAGGAAAAGAGGAGAGAGAAAAGAGAAGTTGAGAGACTGAGAAAAAAGAGAGAGAGGGAGAGAGAGAGAAGAGAGGCAAGAGGAAAGAGAAAGAAAAGAGGCGGTCAGGGTCGTTTTCGTACGGGCCGTTTTCGTACGAGCACAAGTTTTTGGCTATAACTTTTTTCTTTGCCAACCAAATCCAACATTGTTGGTATCATTCGAAAGCCCTAAGTGTTCTCTATTTGCATTCAAAATTTCGAAAAAGCTCGTTAAGTTTCAAAAAAGTTATGGCCAGAAGAATTCATACAACCAGATTTTCCAACTTTTTTGGCTCGAACTTTTTTTAAAACTTAACGAAATTTTTTGAAATTTTGCAGGCTAATAGAACATCTGAATGGCTATCGAATGATATAAAGATCGTTGGATTTGGTTGACATAGAAAAAAGTTATAGTCAAAAAACATGTGCTCGTACGAAAACGGCCCGTACGAAAACGGCCTGGCCCGGAAAAGAGGAGTTGAGAGAGAGAGGGATGGAGGGAGAGAGAGAGAGAGAAAAGAGGAGAGGAAAAAGAGAAACGAGCAGAGAGAGAGAGAGAGAAACGAGGAGAAACACAGAAAGGAGAAGAGAGAAGGAGACAGAGGAAGGGAGATCGAAGAGATAGACAAGAGGAGAAAGAAAAAGAGGAGTTGAGTGAGAGAGAAAATGGAGAGAGAGGGAGGGAGGGAAAGAGAAAAGAAGCGAGAGAGAGAGAAAAAAGAGCGTGGGGCAAGTTGGGATAATATGAAAGAAGGCTAATTTAGGTTTCAAGCATTGGCTAGCGCGAGGTGCGCGAGTGAAGCGAGCGCGCCTGCGCTAGTTTTATGTAAATACATTTTTTTTTCTGGATTCTCCATGCTCGAACTAGTAGGAAAAACATTTTCTTTTTTGTAGTTGCGAACAAAAAAAAACGGGACTTTTATTTACATATTTTTCATATTTCGCGGTTTTATACAGATTTTACATATTTCGGGATTTATACATATTTGGTACATATTTTGGATTTTTTCTTACATAATTTCATTTTTTACATATTTTGAGGATTTTTTACGGAAATTTTTGGAACCCTCAACTATTTTATGCTTTTGAGTAATTTTTTTTTTTAACTAACCATTAAAAAATTTTTTTACATATTTGGTACATATTTTGGGGTTTTTGTATATATTTCGAGGTTTTTTTTTACATATTTATGAACATATTTTGGCCACTTTTTGTACACATTTTTGACAGCCTAATAATTATGATTTAGCATCATATTCCTAAATGTTACAATTGAGTCAAATACACTGTGACCTTTATGCGGTATGATGAAAATTTTGACTTTAATGAAATTTAAGAAAATTTGTCAAAAATTCATTGATGAACAATTGATCGGATAAGCTGTCAACTTTACAAATTTTTCGAGAAAAACTCATTATAACTTTGAATTATTTTTATATACACAGGCAATAAAAAATAAAATATATTTATTTTTCATTTAATTGCCTGTAGAATATTTGCCAACACAATATTCAAGCATAATTATTAATTTATAATATTAGCCGTTGAATCAATCTTTTACAATATTAATAGAAATATGATGAAAAATAAAGAATTTCCTCTCCATTTTTTAAATTTATATTTTCTGCATAAATGTTGTTCGCCAAAATATTATTTTTCAATATTATTATTATAATTTTTTATATAAAAATTGATGGAATTTTCGGAGTTGGAGCAAATGGCGACGATTTGTTTGGTGGAATGGAGGCAAAAGCAATAAAAGTGGAAGAGGAGCAGCAACCCGCTAATGAAGTTCAATTAGGGGAAATTAAAATTGAACCATTTGAAAAAACAGGAAGGCATCATTTAAAATGAAATGCCACTAACACTCGAACTTTTTGAATATTTAAACAATTAATAGAGAAACAGTATTTTGAATTAAATCGCTTTAAAAATTAACTTTTCATTGTTAATTTTTGCGTTTTTTGTTTATTTCAAAATTTCATATGCTTCTAATTAATAAATCATTCAATTTCGTCAATTAAAAAGTTTATAATTTTTCTTTTGAAAAATTGACTTAAAAATGAAAAATCGCTTTAAAAAATTAAGTTTCATCGTTAATTTTTGCCTTTATTTGTTTATTTCAAAATTTCGAAATTTCATAGGCTTTTAATTAATCATTCAACTTCGTCAATTTTTAACTCAAAAAATCTCATTAAAATAATAATTTATCTTTAGAAAACCAAATACAAAAAGAAAAATTTGGTAATTGTTGATGATGAAACAAAATTGAAAATTATTTCAAATTTTGATAATTTGCGGAACGAATATAACACGAAAAATGAACATAAAGCAACTAAAGATGATCGAATCAAAAATGAATATAAAATTGCCAAAGAGTTGGGCACAAATCGTGCCAAAATTTACAAATGGAAAAATGAATTGAAAGACAAAAGTGAGGAAAATGAGGAAAATGATCGGAAAAAATTGAAAATAATTAAAAAGTTTAATCAAATGCGGACGGAATACAATAGGAAAAATGAAAATAAATTTAAAACCAAAGATGATCAGACCAAAAATGAATTCAAAATTGCCAACGAATTGGGCACAAATCGTAAGAAAATTTACAAATGGAAAAAGGAATTTGCAAAAAACATTGAAGAAAATGAGGAGGAAAAGCTGAAAATAATTAAAAAATTTGACAAAATGCGCAAGGAATACAAGCTGAAAAAGAAAGAATTTTATAATACAAGACAAAAACGGCTTAAAAAGGAATGTGAAATTGCCGTGAAATTGGGCACAAATCGGCACAAAATTTTCAAATGGAAAAGGCAATTAGGTATTGTGTGAGTTTAAAAGCATGGATCTGTCTCATCTGTTCTGCTGATTTATAGGAAATGTTATAATTTGGAGGGTAGTGGTGACCAAATTTTATGTGTTTGAGTCATTTTTTGGACAAAAATCTGTTAAAAATTCGCCAAAATTTCAAAAAACATTTTTCTGGTAGCGCCTATCGGCACCGCCAAACACTAAAATCCTTTATTTTCATAAAAAAAAATTTGCTCACAACAAAAATTTGGATAATTTTAGACAAGTCCAAATTTCAAAAAAATTTCTCGGCAGCGCCTTGGGCACCGCTGGACACTAAAAATCCTTTATTTTCATAAAAAATTTGTTCTAAATAGCCAAATTTGGACAATTTTAAAAGGGGGCGAAAAATACAAAATTAGAAGTTCTATTAATTGACTAATTGTTTACAAACTATTTAAAGCAATTTTGCAAATTATGATTTTAACAATATAATTTTTTTCCACAAAAATATGAATTTTATTTTGTCCTTGATATTCTGATTTTGAAAATTTTTCGATGAGTCACCTGTTTAAAAGGAAACATAATTTTCAAAATATTTTTAATTTTAATTTTTAGCTTCAACAAAACAATTTTCGAAACAGAAAAAAAGTGAATTAATTGCCCATTTTGACAAAGTTAGTGAAGCATTTGCTGATAAATTTCATATGAAAGCGACAAAAGAAATTGAAGAAAAAATTGCGCAAAAATTCGATGTTTCCCGAACTTTGATTTATGCGTGGAAAATGGAATTAAAATAGGGCCGACTCAATTTTCTTTAATTAGTTTGGACAAAAAAAAA
>SIJG01000100.1:507825-539285 GCA_023374025.1 Heterodera schachtii | reverse complement strand
TTATAATTGCTTTTTCCATTTTTGCCTTTTCTTCTTTGACATTTTCATACATTTTTTCCATTTTTTGCTCAAATTCTTTTCGATGTTCGTTTGATTTTTCCTTCTCATTAATTTTATAATTCAAATCGGCCTCATTTTTCAAATACAGTAGTGCTATGGAATTGATGTCCTTCAATGTGTTTTTCTTTTCCCAAAAATATTTAAGAAAAAAATATTTCGAAATATCATTCAATGTTTTGACGACGGAAATTAATTCCATTTGATCATCCCCGTAATAAATCATAAATGATGGCTTAACCGCTGGGAATTTATAGGCCAATTCAGCATTTTTACCTTAAATATGTATTATTATTATTTAAAAATCATAATAAAATAATGATTGCATAAACCTCCAACATAAAGGCGGAATAAATATTCATATAAATTGTGCAAATCTTTGCGATGTTCTTGGCATTTTTCTTTGTTTGTTCCCATTTTTTCACATTTCCAATTCTTTCTCATCAAATACATAACGCCAAGGTGGGCTTCATATTTTTGCGTTAAATGCTCTTTCATTTTCTGAGTTTCATATAACCCAAAAGTGATCAGGCGTCCATCATTTACATAAATATTTCCTTTCTCAACGCCAAGATAGGCTTTATATTTTTGCCTTAAATGTTCTTTCATTTTCTGAGTTTCGTTTAACCCCAAAGAGATCATCTTTGCATCATTAGACAAATAATGAAGTTTCTCTTTCATTAAATATAAATAATTTGAATATTCTTTAGCCATTTTAAAAAATTTCTCTGAGTTTGTCGCTAATCCTTTAACAAATTCTGAAAATAGAGCATCCTCATTCTAAATTTTGAATTTTTATTCTTATTATTGATTGTTAAGTATTACCCATGTCAATTTATCATCGAATTCTGAATTGATAATTATCAAATGTTTGTCATCATCAATTAAATTTTTGGTCCAATGATTGTTTTTTACCCTTTTTGTCGCTTTTTTAAACATTTCCTTCAAATATTCTTCAAATTTTTCTACAAAATTTAATTGAATTAGAAGCCCTTCTAAAGTTTCATTTGTTTGCCATTCATCCGCTTTTTCAATTGCCAATTGTAAAATCATTTCATTAATTGACAATTTTATTTCATAATAATTCAATCTCTTCTCATTCACCAATTTGGTTCAAAATTTCCAAAATAATTGAACATTTTGTTTATTTTATATTCATATTCTCCCGCCACCCGGTTTATAAAATAAAATTGCGAAATTCTGGCCAGACAATTCACCGCATAAATTATTGGCCCTTCAATTTCAATTCGGTCTTTAAATATAAATTTTGGCTTCATTGTGCGGTTTCCAATGTATTCTCTGAACAAATATTCATACAAAATGTCCAAATAATTTCGAAATTTTTGGCATTGTGTCCTTTCATATTCATCAGACTTTTTAAGAATTTTGTCACATTGCCAATTCTTTCTCATAAAATACATAATGCCAAGGAATGCCTCATATTTTCGCTTCGAATAATCACTGATTTGCATTTTCTGGTCATTTCTCACAAAAGCAATTAGCATTTTGTCATCTTCCTAATTAAAAATCATCAGACAAATTAATTAGTTACCTTATATTAACTCACTGATGGAAACGCATTTAAAATGTGAATTAATAAATGATGGAAAATAATATAAAAAGGGATTATAGAAAAAGAATAAAACATTATGTTTCTTCTTTTTTAAAAAGATCAATTGAAAATTAAAAGCCTATTAATAATTGCTTCAATTTATTTAAATAACTTAATAAAAAAATAATTTTATTAAAAAAAATATTGTTAAAAAAATTAAATTTTTTTTCTGTAAAATTAATAAATCTATTTAATTAAACAAATAGGGCTTTCTTTTTTATGTAAATACATATTTTTTCCTGGGTTTCCATAGCCCTAATTAATTGGAAAAAACACTTTCTTTTTGTTTTTGTGAACAAAAATCGGGACTTTTATTTACATATTTTTATACATTTCGGGGTTTTTCTACATATTACTTATGTACATATTTTTATATATATTTTGGGATTTTTGGCATTTTTTGCATTGAGGATTCTTTAAGGAAATTTTTATTAAATGCCCCAAAAATGCAAAATTTCATTTTTTACATATTTTGAGAATTTTTGAAGATTTAGATTAATATCTTGTAAAAATAAATTTTTGTTTGAAAAAGTATCCTTAGAGGATTTTTTCCAAAAAAAGAAATTCCAAAAATTAATTTTTAAAATAATAAAAGTAACTAAGCCTATTTAGGTCATTTTTTGGCATTTTCTGCCTATTTCACCCTTTCGAACAAATTCCTTTCAAACTAACTATTTTAAAATTTTATTTACATATTTTAGTAAACATTTGTATTTTTATACATATTTCTGCATTTTTTATACATTTTTTATTTACATATTTGGCGATTTTTCTTCATAAAAAAGGAAGACCTAATAATAAATTATATATGAAAATAAAAAAGAATTTATTTTATAAATAAAAAAGGAATTGTCAAATGAAGTAAAGTAATTATTATAATGGAAAATAGAAAATCACACAGCCTTTTTAAACGGTGAAAAATTTTCTTCGAAATAGTGATCATAAGTAGAATTAACCAAGACTATAGTTTACTTAAAATAATTTAATATAATATTAAATAATAATGTATAATAATTTAATATTTTAAATAGTAATTTCTTAAGTAGGATTATCCAAATCAATTTTTTACTTTATATAATTTATATATATTATTATTAAATAATAAAGCAATTATTTAAAATGGTGATGATCATAAGTAGGATTATACAAATCAATTTTTTACTTTATATAATTATATATATTGTTATTAAATAATAAAGCAATTATTTAAAATGGTGATGATCATAAGTAGGATTATCCAAATCAATTTTTTACTTTATATAATTTATATATATTATTATTAAATAATAAGCAATTATTTAAAATTGTAATGATCATTAGTAGGATTATCCAAATCAATTTTTTATTTTATATAATTTATATATATTATTATTAAATAATAAGCAATTATTTAAAATTGTAATGATCATTAGTAGGATTATCCAAATCAATTTTTTACTTTATATAATTTATATATATTATTATTAAATAATAAGCAATTATTTAAAATTGTAATGATCATTAGTAGGATTATCCAAATCAATTTTTTATTTTATATAATTTATATATATTATTATTAAATAATAAGCAATTATTTAAAATTGTAATGATCATTAGTAGGATTATCCAAATCAATTTTTTACTTTATATAATTTATATATATTATTATTAAATAATAAAGCAATTATTTAAAATGGTGATGATCATCAGTAGGATTATCCAAATCAATTTTTTACTTTATATAATTATATATATTATTATTAAATAATAAAGCAATTATTTAAAATGGTGATGATCATCAGTAGGATTATCCAAATCAATTTTTTACTTTATATAATTTATATATATTATTATTAAATAATAAGCAATTATTTAAAATTGTAATGATCATTAGTAGGATTATCCAAATCAATTTTTTATTTTATATAATTTATATATATTATTATTAAATAATAAAGCAATTATTTAAAATGGTGATGATCATAAGTAGGATTATACAAATCAATTTTTTACTTTATATAATTTATATATATTATTATTAAATAATAAAGCAATTATTTAAAATGGTGATGATCATAAGTAGGATTATACAAATCAATTTTTTACTTTATATAATTATATATATTGTTATTAAATAATAAAGCAATTATTTAAAATGGTGATGATCATAAGTAGGATTATCCAAATCAATTTTTTACTTTATATAATTTATATATATTATTATTAAATAATAAGCAATTATTTAAAATTGTGAATGATCATTAGTAGGATTATCCAAATCAATTTTTTATTTTATATAATTTATATATATTATTATTAAATAATAAAGCAATTATTTAAATGGTGATGATCATAAGTAGGATTATACAAATCAATTTTTACTTTATATAATTATATATATTATTATTAAATATAAAGCAATTATTTAAAATGGTGATGATCATAAGTAGGATTATACAAATCAATTTTTTACTTTATATAATTATATATATTGTTATTAAATAATAAAGCAATTATTTAAAATAGTGATGATCATAAGTAGGATTATACAAATCAATTTTTTACTTTATATAATTATATATATTGTTATTAAATAATAAAGCAATTATTTAAAATGGTGATGATCATAAGTAGGATTATCCAAATCAATTTTTTACTTTATATAATTTATATATATTATTATTAAATAATAAGCAATTATTTAAAATTGTAATGATCATTAGTAGGATTATCCAAATCAATTTTTTATTTTATATAATTTATATATATTATTATTAAATAATAAAGCAATTATTTAAAATGGTGATGATCATAAGTAGGATTATACAAATCAATTTTTTACTTTATATAATTTATATATATTATTAAATAATAAAGCAATTATTTAAAATGGTGATGATCATAAGTAGGATTATACAAATCAATTTTTTACTTTATATAATTATATATATTATTATTAAATAATAAAGCAATTATTTAAAATGGTGATGATCATCAGTAGGATTATCCAAATCAATTTTTTACTTTATATAATTTATATATTATATGGAAATAATAAGTAATTATTTAAAATGGTGATGATCATCAGTAGGATTATCCAAATCAATTTTTTACTTTTATATAATTTATATATATTATTATTAAATAATAAAGCAATTATTTAAAATGGTGATGATCATCAGTAGGATTATCCAAATCAATTTTTTACTTTATATAATTTATATATATTATTATTAAATAATAAAGCAATTATTTAAAATGGTGATGATCATCAGTAGGATTATCAAATCAATTTTTTACTTTATATAATTTATATATATATTATTAAATAATAAAGCAATTATTTAAAATGGGATGATCATCAGTAGGAATTATCAAAATTAATTTTTACTTTATATAATTTCTATTTATTATTAAATAATAAAGTAATTATTTAAAATGTGATTGATCCTCAGTAGGATTAATCAAAATAATTTTTTACGATAAATAATTTATATATTTTATTAAATAATAAAGCAATTATTTAAAATGTTGATGATCATCAGTAGATTATCAAAATCAATTTTTATTTAAATAATTTCTATATTATTACTAAATAATAAAGCAATTATTTAAAATAGTAAATGCTCACCAATAGGATTATCCAAATCAATTTTTACTTTAAATAATTTATATTTTATTATTAACTAATAAAGCAATTATTTAAAATGGTGCTGATCATCAGTAGGATTATCAAAATCAATTTTTTATTTTATATATTTTTATTTATATTATTAAATAATAAAGCAAATATTTAAAATGGTGATGATCATAGTAGGATTATCTAAATCAATTTTTTACTTTATAAATTTCATATATCATTATTAAATAATAAAGCAATTATTTAAAATCGTGATGATCATCAGTAGGATTATCAAAATCAATTTTTTACTCTATATAATTTCTATATTATTATTAAATAATAAGCAATTATTTAAATGGCGAATGATCATCAGTAGGATTATCATAAATTAATTTTTTACTTTATATAATTTCTATTTTATTATTAAATAATAAAGCAAATATTTAAAATGGTGATTGATCATCAGTAGGATTATCTAAATCAATTTTTTACTTTAAATAATTTATACTATATCATTATTAAATAATAAAGCAATTATTTAAAATGGTGATTGATCATCAGTAGGATTATTTAAATCAGTTTTTTGCTTCATATAATTTCTATATATTATTAAATAATAAGCAATTATTTAAATGGTGATGATCATTAGTAGGATTATCCAAATCTATTTTTTACTTAATATAATTTGTATATTATTATTAAATTATGATGCAATTATTTAAAATGGTGATTGATCATAAGTAGGATTAACCAAATCTATTTTTTACTTCATATAATTTGTATATATTATTATTAAATAATGAGCAATTATTTAAAATTGTGATTGATCATTAGTAGGATTATCCAAATCTATTTTTTACTTAATATAATTTCTATATATTATTATTAAATAATAAAGCAATTATTTAAAATGTTGATGATCATCAGTGGGATTACCAAAATCAATTTTTTGCTTCATATGATTTCTATATTATTATTAAATAATAAAGCAATTATTTAAAATGGTGATGATCATCAGTAGGATTATCCAAATCAATTTTTTATTTATTTAATTTATATATTATATGGAAATAATAAACAATTATTTAAAATGGTGATTGATCATCAGTAGGATTACCCAAATCTATTTTTTACTTTATATAATTTCTATATTATTATTAAATAATAAAGCAATTATTTAAAATGGTGATTGATCATCAGTAGGATTATCTAAATCAATTTTTTACTTTATATAATTTCTATATTATTATTAAATAATAAAGCAATTATTTAAAATGGTGAATGATCATCAGTAGGATTATCTAAATCAATTTTTTACTTTATATAATTTCTATATTATTATTAAATAATAAAGCAATTATTTAAAATGGTGAATGATCATCAGTAGGATTATCTAAATCAATTTTTTACTTTATATAATTTCTATATATTATAAATAATAAAGCAATTATTAAAATGGTGATTGATCATCAGTAGGATTATCAAAATTAATTTTTTACTTTATAAATTTCTATTTTATTATTAAATAATAAAGCAATTATTTAAAATGGTGATTGATCATCAGTAGGATTATCAAAATCAATTTTTTACTTTAAAAATTTCTATATCATTATTAAATAATAAAGCAATTATTTAAAATGGTGATTGATCATCAGTAGGATTATCAAAATCAATTTTTTACTTTATAAATTTCTATTTTATTATTAAATAATAAGCAAATATTTAAAATGGTGATTGATCATCAGTAGGATTATCAAATTAATTTTTTACTTTATAAAATTTCTATTTTATTATTAAATAATAAAGCAAATATTTAAATGGTGATGATCATCAGTAGGATTACCCAATCAATTTTTTACTTTATAAAATTTTCTATTTTATTATTAAATAATAAAGCAATTATTTAAAATGGTGATGATCATAAGTAGGATTATACAAATCAATTTTTTACTTTATATAATTTATATATTATTATTAAATAATAAAGCAATTATTTAAAATGGTGATGATCATAAGTAGGATTATACAAATCAATTTTTTTACTTTATATAATTATATATATTATTATTAAATAATAAAGCAATATTTAAAATGGTGATGATCATCAGTAGGATTATCCAAGTCAATTTTTTACTTTATATAATTTAAAGCAATTATTTAAAATTGTAATGATCATTAGTAGGATTATCCAAATCAATGGTGATGATTATCTTAGGATTTTAATAGACTCATTGAAAAGAGCACAAAATTTGCGATCGAATTATTTAAGGAATGAAGGTGCTACGTCTTGTACATAAAAAGTTATACTTGGTTGAAAAATTGGATAACTCAAAAATGATCAGTTTTGATCATTTTCCCTTGAAATATGGTAAAAATAGTGATTTTTTATAATCATCAAAATTCAATCAAGTATAACTTTTTGTGTACAAGTCGTAGCCACATCATTCAAAAGGCAATCCGATGGAGAATTTTGTGCTCTTTCCAATGAGATTTCTCAAAATTTCCAAAAAAAATCCTAACCCCAGAGGAATTTTTTTTCCTGAAATTTCCCTAATTTTCAGTGTATTATGGGGCGTCCCGATCACTAGGAAGGAGTGTTCTGATCAAGTTGGTGAATAATAATTTTTTGATCAGCATCAAAAGTTAAGCAAGCATGAATTAATTCAGATTTTTAAACCAACTTTAAGATGGTTTTTCAGGTTTGGGGCAAGACTTTTTTTACACTCATGTTTGGGCATCTTTGACTTTGATCACAATAATTCACTTATTTTGCTTTTTATAAAAAATTTATTTTAGAATCTGATAGAGCACGAAAGAAGCTATAGAAACCAATTAATTACAGAGAATTTGTTCAATCCTTCAGCTAGAAAATTTAATATTCCCAATTTTTGCCTCTTTGGGGCAAGACTTTTTTGGGGCGCTGTAGTTGTGATCGATCAATTGAATCAGTTAAATTTCGAGGATGAGCAGGCAGGGCAACAAAAACCTAGTGAAACATGGAACATCAATTAGGAGGATATTCAAATCATGCTTTCGTGATCAGCGAACCCGATTACTATTTTTAAACGATTTGGCAACTCAAAGAAATTTTTTTTTTTTTGATTTTTCGGCTATATTTTAGAAAAAAAAATATATTTAATGGTTTAGAAATTTTCGTAATTTAATTCAAAAAGCGTTTTATTTTTACTTACATTAATAAATATTAAAAATAAATAAAGTAATTTTATTCTGTCTGGGGAGCGAACCAAGGCAAAAAAAAACATATATTTTTTTTACTATAATTCTATATAGACTTGTTCTAAATTTTATTATGAACATTTAACAACAGTTTTTGACCAGAAAAATAAAATTCGAGATAATGAAAAATTAATATTTGTAAAATTAAACATAAATTCAAAAAACCCCCCTCCCCTGATTTGTGAGGCCAAAATTTACACGAAATAAAAGTTTTTTCCGGCGCGACCTTTTTTCTTTTTACCCCCCCCCCCCCACTTTTTTGCGGCGCGTTTTTTCAACAAACTTTTTTTGGGAACATGGGGAGGGGGGTTCGGCAATGCCGATAGGCGCCGCCGGAAAAATTCTAATATTTGATTGCAATTTGTTACTAGATTTATCAAAAAAAAAAAAAAAAAAACCAAATTTGCGATTTTAACAAATACACGATTTTTGCTTTCCCATATTTATCAGTGCTTCTTCAATTTTCACCGAAAATTTTCAAAATTAACCCTCCAATTTAAATATTTTGGCGAATTGACTGCACAAAATTTAAAAATGTACTCAATTTCATTTTAAAAACGTCAGAAAAAAATAGTCCGTAGTCCGTATCAGGAATTGTACGGATCAGGACCAGGACTACGGATTAGGCACCCATACGGACTACGGACTTACGGACTCAAAACCCGTAAAGTCCGTATTACCGTATTAAGTCCGTATCGGTCCAAAAAATACGGACTACGGGTCCGTAAAAACCCGTATAAGGGTCCGACCCGTACCCGCTCTCTAAACTAAATTTTAAAATCTTTTATTATGAATTTAAACTCTCGAGATATTAAATTTTTAGAAAATGTTCCATTGAACAAGTATTGAACAAAAAACTGTTAATATTAGACGATATTTCAAAAATTTCATCCCCATTTTTAATTTATTACGGCAGCAAATTGATTAGATAATTTGTTTTTTAGTGCTTGTAGCGCATAGCCCTAATTATAGTTTAACTAAGCAAACAATTAGAGTGAAAAATTAATGTCGACACAGAGAAAACAGTATTTCCTAATTCATATCTGTGGCTCTGATTTGTGAAGGGATGTGCTGGGGTCAGGTTCGGATCCTATCGATGTACATAGCAATTGGGTTATTTTTTGTCGACTTTAATTTTTAGTTTTAATTTTAGAGGTGAATTTCATATGCTTAAAAAGTTACAGGGTCTTAAAAACCCGAAATTTGTTCATTTTCGACAGAGCTGAAATAACCGGGACTAAGTTTTGTGGCGAAAATCTTACAAAAAAATCGCCATTTTTGTTGTTTTTTGAAAAAAATTAGGGTTGAAATATAAAGCCCCTCCAGAATTAGAAGCCCCCCCCCCTATGAGGGGGTTTGAAAAATAAAGGCCTCGGCGGCTCTATTATAGGAAATACGGTATGTGGATTTGAGAAGCGAAAAACCCAAACATAAATTTTGGCGCAAATGAGTAAGAACGCAAAAGCGCGAGGCGCAAGTTGTGGAGACGCAAAATATTCAACAAAAAAGTCCAAATTATTTTTAAAAATCAAAACTAAACAAATTTTCCAAACAATTTTTTTCAAAGATTGGTCAAATTGAATTTGAATTCATCTCCAAAATTTGCCTCAATTTTGTCATCGTAGTTGAGCAACGAAACGAATGGAAAGTAACAATTAAGGGATGAAGATGAAGTAGTTGGCATGTATAAGTCACCGGCATCTAAAAAAAGATTAATTTATTAATTCATTTTTCAATTTTTCATAAATAAGGGATATATTCTAGGCTCTAAAAAAGCCAATTAGGTGTGGATTTAGGTCCTGAAAAACCTCGAAAATATAAATAAATTTTGGAGAATTTGAGAAAATTTTTCATTTCAAGGTGGTGTATATTTGGGCAAAATGCCAACATAGGTCAAAATAAGAAACCTAATAATGCTATCCCTAAATTCATAATTCTTCAAAATTTGTGGCACTCCATTTTTTACTTATTATTTATTACTTATTATTTTTGTTCTTTTACTTACCCATGCGTTTCCCATTTTTGGTGAAAAAAATCTGTCGAGTGGCCAAATTAACGCCGCATCCGACCACATCAGTTTCATCAAAGGGACGTGCACTTCCATTCATTGAGTTGACCCAAAATTTGCCATTACTCGAATAAGCATATGACTCGTCGTTTTTGCTGGTCAATGGCCCGGAAATAAAACGCAATTGTTTTGTTGCAAATCCAAAAAAGAGGCAACTGAAATTTGAATACATTTGGCATTTGTAGAAAGGAATATTTTCTTATAGCTCATATATGTATTGAAACGGAGTAGCTCATTTGTCAGTTGGGCCGCGGCAAGTTTGGGCGCTATAACTTTTTTTCTTTGCAAACCAAATCCAACATTGTTGGCATCATTCTATAGCCCTTAATGTCCTCTATTAGTCTGCAAAATTACATTTTGTTAAGGTTCAAAAAAGAATGGCAGATTATCCACCCTTTTTGGCCATAAATTTGTTCAAAATTGATGAAATTTTTTGAAATTTTGCTGGCTAATAGAGGATACTTCTTATCATTAGGGATGATGTTTTTAGGTTTTGCTTATTTTTTTCCTGAGCTTTCAGTGACCTGAAAAGCACGAAAATATGTCTTTTCGGTTGTTGTTGTTAAGCTTGTTTTCGAGTTTTTAGAACCTATTTTCTATGTTTATTTTTTTATAACCTAAAATTAAAAAACTATTTTAACCTTTTTGGCACTTTTTAGCGCCTAAAAATATCATCCCTACTTATCATACTCATTCGGGCAAATTTTTGTTTCTTTTTGTGCATAACACTAATTAACGTTCCCAATGTTCTTTCGTGACTACGCAATATGATATGTGTAAAACGAATAATATACAGTAAACTGCTTCCCTTACCGGTCCCTTTTTTTGATGACAGTAATTTCAAAGTAAAAAATGCCATTGGCTGGTGAGTCATTGTTCAGCAAAATCGGATGTTTTGCGTAAACTGAGCGATCGCCTTTTAAAGAAAAAAAAAACCAATTAAAATAAATTAAAACAATACAAAAATCAATTTTGTTGTTTACCCGGTCTTTTGCTTTCCCGGTGAACAGTCAAACAGTCGATGATTTTGAGCTCATCATTGCAAAAACTGTTGTCCCAATAATTTTTCTGTGCATTCGGACAAGCATTCAATTCCACTAAATAAATAAAATATTAAAACCGAACAAAATTATATAAAATAAGAAAGATGGTATAATTTATTAGAAAACAGTGGCCTCTCCATAAAAGGGGACGAAAAACTTTCAATTTTCTCTCAAAAAATCTTCCTTACGACTAACCCCTGTTTTTTGCATTACGGCGCCTATAAATTCTTATTTTCTTAAAAAAGGGTTTTAAAATCGCAAAAAATAGTCTTTTTTGGTGAAAATCTGTTAACAAATCAAAACAAATTTTCAAAAAAAAAATTTTCCGATGCCGCCAGTCGGAACCAACCCACTTTGTTCTCAAAAAGTTTTTTAAGAATACCGCGGGAAAGGCCACTAAAAATGAAAAAACTATAAAATTAACTCCAAAAGACTTAAAATCAAACAAAAAAAACTTTCATCAATTATTTTCAAAAACAAAATTTTTTAATTTCTGGGGAGGAGAGGCGCCTGCGGGGATGGGATAGAAAAATATTTATATCAATGAATTGCGCTTATTTGTCAGAACTCCGCTCAAGTCAGTGATTATTTAGTGTACTGGTATCACCGCTTCTGATAAAAATATCCCAAATTTACTATTCCCAGTTTCATCAAAAAATCCCGGATCCGTCGGCTTGCTTCTACGGAGAAGTAATAAATGAGAAATAATTTGATTAATAATTGTAATTTTGCCAAAAAATGAATAATTAGAAAAATTATAAAGTTTGCAGTTGATTGTTGAGCCCGCGAGCTCACCCATTCTTATGGCGGTTAGTGATTTTATCACTAAAATTCATTTTGCCTCCTTGCCTTTTTGCCGCCGTTCCGTCTCCAATTTGTCAATTTCCTCCTGCAATGTCACCATTTGTTCCGGTTGATCACTACTGTTTTGTGCCATTTGCTCCTCCATTTTGCGCATTTTCTTCAATTCCTCCTCCAATTTGGCCATTCTTTCCATCATTTCCATTTGAAGAATTTTCAGTTTGCCATTTTCTTCTTCGGCATCAGACTTCACTTGGGCCACCTTTAAAAAATTTAATTTTCAGTAAATGCGATTTTTTGTGAATAATTAATCAGTCAATTAGCCGCCCATTTTTATCGGTCACTCATCATTTTTTCAAAAAAAAAAAATAAGTCGACATAAAAGCCGACGGTGTTATTACGTGACGCAAAAAACGAAAAAAAAAAAGATTATATCTTTGCCAATCAAATTTTTAATTCTTGATATATTTAGATAGCCTAAGTGTTCTGTATTAGCCTGCGAATTTCAAAAAGTTTCGCTAAGTTTAAGAAATTTATGAGCAATAATGTTCGAATTACTCTGGGTTTTTTGAGTTCTTTTGGCCATAACTTTTTTGAAACGAAATTTTTAAATAAAAAAACCCTACTTTAAGACATAGGGCTAATAATAAGCATCGAAAGCATTGGTCCCAAAATCATAACTTAAACTCACCTCAGCTGCACTTATCTTGACACTTCCATTTGGTCGACCTTATTGACTAACTCCTCAATTTTAGAAGACAACGAGTTGGTGACAATTTCTAAATTGTGATAGGTAATTAATTCAACTGAATTAAGTGGTTTAGCGGTGCCTCGGTAGGCGCGGGCGCCGTCTGAGAAATTTAATGATATTGTTGGAAACAACGTTAATTTTTTGTAACTATTTTTCTTCGGAATTTCCATGAAAAATTTTTTCTAAAAATTTCAGTTTGAAAAAGTTTTTTTATTATTCCCGGTTGTGTTATGTCTCGGCAGATGTGTTTGAGCTGCACCGCGCTACACCCTCCAAGCCAAATCGTGTTAACATCCCTGGGGGGGGGGGGGTCGGTGCACATCAAAACGTCGCCGCCGAATCGCACCGAAACGTCGTCAGCCGAAACGTTTTATGGTGAATTACTAAAATTTTCAAAATCGAGAAAAAAAATTTTATTCGAAGTTTCTTATTAAAGATTTTTCTAAAATAGTAAATTTTTCTGAATTTTTTGGCATGACGACATTTTGCGACGTTTCGGCGACGACATTTTGTCCTGCGGGAAGGGGGGGGGGGTGGGGGTGCATGTGCCGCTCCCCCTCCGTCCAACTGAATACGGGAATAGGAGTCACTAATTTAAGTCTGTCAACTTCAAAAATTTTCTGAGGAAAAAATTTAAATTTCTCTTTTTCTCTGTGATTTCTCTCCCTTTTGCGTATTATAACTTCATTTTTTAATAGAAAAATCAACATTTATTTCGCTGTATAAAACTTTTTTGCTTTACAAATTTTATCAAATTTTGTATATCGATAGAGAAAAAATAGGAACAAAATTGGAAGGAAAGTGGGTTACATAGCTAAAAAGTTACGGTGTGATTAAAAGTTTGCATTTCTTTTTCTCTTCCTTTGGCGTACTATTTTCATGTCTCTAACACATGAAAAACACGGAATTCGCTAATTCTAATTGAAAAACAATTAGTTTTGCATTTCTGTTTGAATTAGCAGTTTATGATTCGAGATACATATAATGTAAAGAATTTAAAAAGTTAAATATATCTAAAAATTTGTGAACGGTCCAATAATACATAAATATGCTTGGAAATAAATCATGATTCATGAAAAATCTAAAAGAAGTTGACTGAAGAGATAAATGATAATGATAAGATCAATGCGAAAAAAACTCAGTGATTGATTGGTCATTTTCCTGAAGCCGATGGCACCACTTTCGGGGCACCAAATGGAGCCCGTCATGGGTCGGGCACATCTGCCGGAGGACCATCAGCCTCGCCCCCGACTCTGGCGATGTCCAACCCAAACTAAGCGTGCTGTTACCAGCGGCTTTTTTGTACAGCTTGATGAGTTCTACAAAAAGGTATCAATTGCGTCCGGCTTTGTCTACTACAAATGGAGAAAATTGGCGAGAAGTGATGTGAAAAATTGAAAAAATAACAAAAAGTTTCTCGCCAATTTTCTCCATTTGTAGTAGACAAAGCCGGACGCAATTGATACCTTTTTGTAGAACTCATCAAGCTGTACAAAAAAGCCGCTGGTAACAGCACGCTTAGTTTGGGTTGGACATCGCCAGAGTCGGCGGCGAGGCTGATGGTCCTCCGGCAGATGTGCCCGACCCATGACGGGCTCCAAGTGAATGGATCATGACCGGACCCGGCCTGGGAGATAGCTCTTGAAAAACTGAACAAAAAATTGTTCTTAACCGGGCCGGTTCAAATTCCGGATCAGGCACTTTTGGTGCCCCGAAAGTGGTGCCATCGGCTTCAGGAAAATGACCAATCAATCACTGAGTTTTTTTCGCATCGTCTCAGCACGATTAAATAATATGTTTATTTTTCACCTCCAATTAAATTTTGGGCAGTAAATTAGCAAATCGTATATTTCAGTGTAATGAGGATCAAAAAATAAGATTTCTAACAATTTTTTGCTTTCAAAAACTTTTGGGGAACGGCAGGGTGGTGCGTTCGGAGGCCCGATAGGCGATGCTGGGGAAGATTTGACCATTTGAGTGTGATTAGTTAACAGATTTTCAGCAAAAAATGGCCAATTTTCGCGATTCAGGCATAAAAATAGACATGTTGAGGATTTTGTTTTCCAAAAATCAGCTATTTAAGATCATAAAAAAAGAAGCAAAATTAACTCTTTTTTTGCGCTTTTTTAACCTTTTTTTCACTTTTTATGGCAAAATTTGAATTTCAGCGAAGGAAATGCCGAGAAATAAATGTTGCAACTAGTGAAATGGCAATTAAAATCTGGATATACTGAGTGGAGCAAAAATAAAATAAAGCATAAGGGAAATTTTTCGAGTTTTTTTTAAATTTTTAGGTGTGTTTTTGAAAAAAATTTTAATGTCATTCTTCGTATTGGTTCTTTGTATTTAGTGCATTTTTGTAAAGGAATTTTCATGGAATTCTGAAAATAATTACCAAAATTGCCTAATTTGGTAGTAAAATCACTAAATTCTCCATTGACCGTTTAGGACCCACCATATCCAAAATGCGCTCCAAAACAATGATTAAAAATCTCATGATCGATGGACGCACAAAAAACGGCACAACCACTCTAAATCGACTGGTGGCACATTTTGTCCGGTGGATGGTCAAAACAAAACAAAATTCCTTATTTCACCACACTTTGTGCTGAACCGATCAAATTCGACGACCTGTGGCTGCTGCTGATCACACCAAAGCTCTCCCAATGATCGCAAAAATGTGATTGGAGAGAATGGGAGGGAGGAGGGCACCACGGACGGACGGACGGACGGACGGACACGGCGGTGGCGGCGACCGACCGACAAATGCAATAAATATTCGTTCGCGCAGCAGCAGAAAGACAAAAAATGAATGAATTATTATCGGCATTCATTGTGAAATGAGAAAGCAAAAAAATGGGCATTA
Organism: Heterodera schachtii; assembly: GCA_023374025.1. Lineage (NCBI taxonomy): Eukaryota > Metazoa > Nematoda > Chromadorea > Rhabditida > Heteroderidae > Heterodera > Heterodera schachtii. Next base: position 523,249 of record SIJG01000100.1, on the reverse strand, counting down.
TGAGATTGATCAAATTTCAACAAAGTATGTGTGGTTATTGAAAGAAACAAAATATTTTACGATTTTTGAAAATTTTTGGACAAAAAATGGAAGGAAATGGGGGACAATAGTTGAAAATTCACGTACCGGGATAGTTTAGTCTTGCCGTATAGTCAGGGGGTCGATTTAGTCTGGCTATCCGTTTTCGCCCATACTCTTATAAATATTTTTTTGTCAATCATAAATAAGAAAAACTTAAATATATTTGTTTTTCACAAAACAAAAATCTGTACCAGCCCTGATACCGACCCCCTGACTTTATCGGTCAGACTATAACGGCCAGACTAAACCGACCTCCACTGAAAACCCCATCATTTTCAGATTATTTAAAAGTTTGTATGTAAACTATTTAATAATTTTATCAAAAATTAGTAATTACATGGGCTGTAATAATTGACGTCCAAATAAATTATTTATCCAAGCACAAAATGAGCAAAATTTTTATTACGATTTTAAAATTTGTTAAATGAAAAATAAAAATTCTCATAATTGCTTTAGCCATATTTAAATTCATCAAAGCCTAAAAATTTTTGTTAATGACTTGGACCATTTTCATTTTCTCCACCTATTTACGCAACTTCTGAATTTTAATTTGTTCATTTTTTCAATTTTCTTCACTTTTCTTTTTGTCCTATCAGTCGCCAAATATTTCGTCAAAATTTGAACGAATTTTGCTAAAGGTGTTGACAAGGTAATAAATGGGCAAACGATGGGGTGGCGGGTCGGCTTTCGTCAAAAATGCTAATAAAAGCAAAAACGCCGGCGGCGAGGGGGGGGGGGGGGGGTGGAGCAGCAGCAGTAAGTGATTTGTCCCGGGTCGGTTGGCAGCAAAAATGCTAATAAAAAATGAAAACAACGTTAGTGAAAAAGGTGAGGGGAGGGCCTGGGCGGGGAGAGCAGTTAAGTGATTTGTCTCCACATAATGCGATGCGTTTCATCATTGTGTGGCCGCGCAGTGTCCTCCCGCCGTCCGTCATCAATAGGGCTGGGAATTTTATTTATTACAAATCCTTAGGGATGAAGTCGAACCGACGACATCTGACAATGAGTTTTTTGAACCGATTTAAAATATGGTGCAACTTATGCCAAAATGGACAACTTTTAGGATTTTTATGTTAAATATGAGAATTAATTCAAAACCTCCTAAAATGACTTTTATAAAAATTATGTGAGCCAAAGCCAAGACAAAGGTTTTGATTTTAAGGCAATTTCAAATGTTCAAAAAAATTGACAATTTTAGGGTATTTATGTAAAATTATGAGAAAATTCAAAGTATTTTGACCCGTTCCCACCTCCCTTCGTCATCTTTCACTTTTCTTGCTCATAGCACATCTTTTTCATCGCCTCCCCTCCCCCTCTCACTAACAAAGAAAGGTCCCCAGCAGGTGTCCGTGAGATTTCCAAATGAAATTTGGTGGGTGGTTAGAGCACCCATGGGTTCTTAAGAAAAGTGTTTTTATTTTCTGCGAAATAACTGAATGCCGAGTTATGACGTGCCAAAGTTTTTAGTTTTTTATAATTAAAGAAAAAGAACAATTACTTCGTTATTCACTAACTATCCAATGGTGAAGTGGTAGTGCGTTAGTCAAATTTTTTTGGGTCCAAGTTTCGAATCCTCTGCATATTAATATATTTTACAATTTTTATTTTTACTTTTTATGCAATGTTAATTATCAAAATAATTAATACAACAAATCTTTATTTTTAATTTTATTTCATTAAAATCAAAAAATTATCTTGAAGATAAAGATGCAATGAAGCAAAATATCATGTCGATTTGAAAAAAAATATTTTTTGTGTAATATTTTTATTGAGTATTTATGTATAAAAATGAATAAAAAATTTGAAAAAAAAAATTTGTTTTATAAACAAGTTTTTGATAATTTACTTGGCATAATATAACATTCCTCATTCCAAATCATGGGGAAAAATTTTATCGTTTTCATCTTATATTTTAAGTTTTTTCTAATTTCTTACTCTGCGAATTCCCGTCTAATCGAATAAATAATTTAAAACAATTAAAAATTGAAAATTTCAAGAAAAAGTTGCATGATAAAATATTTTCTTTTATTTTAATAATTTTTATTGGTAATTTTTCATTGTACGTCCTCCTCCTCCTATCTTTCATACATTTCTCTTAATATGACTATTTGAGATAACAATAAACAACGATAGCGCATTTACGTATAAAATATTGTCTTCAAATAGGAGGACCGCACAAAAATAATCACGTACAATAGAGCGAGGGGCGACATACTGGACAAGATTGAAGCAAGCGACATAGTCTACACGTTCGTAAGTGTTTGCTTTCTATAAAGTAATTCAAATTGTGCAAATAATTATTAAATCTTTACAGCTGTGAAACAAAGGGTTGAACACAAAGACTCCTATTATGAAATATAATGAGACTCTCGTCGACCAAATAACAAAAGATGAAGTGTCAAAAATGGTCAACAAGACACTGTGCGAACTGGTCAAAAGAATGTCAGAGTTTAATATCCAACAGGCGTCTAAGAAAGTAGTGAAAGACATTCAATGAATTAAAAAATATTTATCTTAAGATAGTAAAAATGGCCATTGAAAAGCGCCACCTTTTCGAAGCGGACGTCGCACCGTAAGAACTTTTTTTTCTCCATCGAAGTATATTGTCATTTCTCATTTTAGCTTTTTGATTGGCATTGAGGTAGTCAAGGTTCATGCGGGCCGACAAGTTTCAGAACAAGGGCATAGTTTCGGGAAATCTGATTATTCTGTGAGTTTTTTAATTTATTTTTATTATTTTTGCTCCATATGGGAAAAATTTTGGAATTTTTAACAATTCATTAAAAAACCATTAAAACAAAATTTGTTTTTATTAAAAAATTCTTATATCAAAATTGTTACGGGCAAGTCGGGTTTTTGGCCAAATGTTTACTTGCCTGACCAACAAGCGCTGTAAACATGGGAAGAGGGGTGCAAAACGAAAAAAAATAAAGGAACGAAAACTAAAGAAATTCAAAATTTTAAAAAACGAAACGAGAATTTCACACCCCCTGGTATCTTGCGAATTTCGCCGTCATTCCAAAATAAAGGAGGAGGAGGGTCGTAACGTAAGGTTAAATTTTAACAATTTCCTAACCGAAATTCAAAAAAATTTAAAATGGACATCTAATAGCCGATGCCCTTTGGCCGAACGGATTCAAATTTTTAAACGTAAGTTAACAAAATAAACATTTCGTCGGCAAAATCAGAGAAAACCCTGATGTCGACTGTTAAGCACAAATGCAAATAAAATTGCTGTATAATCAAAGGCCTTTGGTGAAAAACACCCCTATTCGAAGTTTTCTTCCCTATTCCATTCCATAAACAAGTCCTTGTTCAGCAGCGTATCGATTGTTGATCATCTTACGACCCTTTCTCAACACCTCCGCGTATTTCTAATCGTATTTAGTTTGGGTACAAAATCGAAAAACTAAAGAGACGAAATTATAACATTCCTCATTCCAAATCATGGGGAAAAATTTATCGTTTTCATCTTATATTTTAAGTTTTTTCTAATTTCTTACTCTGCGAATTCCCGTCTAATCGAATAAATAATTTAAAACAATTAAAAATTGAAAATTTCAAGAAAAAGTTGCATGATAAAATATTTTCTTTTATTTTAATAATTTTTATTGGTAATTTTTCATTGTACGTCCTCCTCCTCCTATCTTTCATACATTTCTCTTAATATGACTATTTGAGATAACAATAAACAACGATAGCGCATTTACGTACCACCTTTTACCACACACCTTTTCAAACGATCATTTTGTGTGCTTCAACTGATGCTTGGTAAGCGAATTTGAATAAGAATAAAATATTGTCTTCAAATAGGAGGACCGCACAAAAAATAATCACGTACAATAGAGCGAGGGGCGACATACTGGACAAGATTGAAGCAAGCGACATAGTCTACACGTTCGTAAGTGTTTGCTTTCTATAAAGTAATTCAAATTGTGCAAATAATTATTAAATCTTTACAGCTGTGAAACAAAGGGTTGAACACAAAGACTCCTATTATGAAATATAATGAGACTCTCGTCGACCAAATAACAAAAGATGAAGTGTCAAAAATGGTCAACAAGACACTGTGCGAACTGGTCAAAAGAATGTCAGAGTTTGATGTCCAGCAGGCGTCTCAGAAAGTAGAAAGACATTCAATGAATTAAAAAATATTTATCTTAAGATAGTAAAAATGGCCATTGAGAAACGCCACGTTTTAGAAGCGGACGTCGCACCGTAAGAACTTTTTTTTTTCTCTATCGAAGTATATTGTCATTTCTCATTTTAGCTTTTTGATTGGCATTGAGGTAGTCAAGGTTCATGCGGGCCAACAAGTTTCAGGACAAGGGCATAGTTTCGGGAAATCTGATTATTCTGTCAGTTTTTTAATTTAATTTTTATTATTTTTGCTCCATATGGGAAAAATTTTGGAATTTTTAACAATTCATTAAAAAAACAATTAAAACAAAATTTGTTTTTATTAAAAAATTCTTATAGCAAAATTGTTACGGGCAAGTCGGGTTTTTGGCCAAATGTTTACTTGCCTGACCAACAAGCGCTGTAAACATGGGGAGAGGGGTGCAAAACAAAAAAAATAAAGGAACGAAAACTAAAGAAATTTTCTTTACCGAAATTCATAAAAAAATTCAAAAAACATTTGCCGGCGGCGCCAATCGGCAGAGCCGGACTCGAAAATTATGGCCTTCCTACGAAAAATTGGTCCTGGCTCGCACCTCCCCCCTGCGCCAATTGTCCGGAGTATGTGCCTCGCCCTGGCCCGCCCCTAGTTTACGTATGGTTTTAACAAGGTTTTCTCCCAAAAATTAGCCAACTTTCCGATAAAATTTTCAAAATAATAGCAACAAAAATTGACAATTATTCGTGAAAGTCTGTAAAAAACCGGGCCAAAATTTTCAACAAGAAAATTTGCATCATTTCTTAACAAATTTTACATAATGGCGCCTATCGGCGCCACTAAATGTTATTTTATTCGAGCAAAAAATTTACAAAAAGGTTTTTTAGAAAAAATGTATTATAAATTTTTCAGCTTGGCGCCCTCGATGCCACTGTTCATACTTCGATTGCCAATCGGTTCGGCATCCGCGACTTTACCAACATTAGCAGGCCCGTAGCCAAAGGACAGAATTCCCACCTCTCACCCACGAAAAAAATTGGCCGAACCACTTTCGCAAAATTTATTTGGTTGACTCCTCTCACTTTTTTTAAATATATGACCGTCGGGGAAATTTTTTTTAATTTTGTGTCAAATTCGTTAAGTAAATTTGGTAAACTCATTTCCTTCCCCTTTTCCACAGTTCCGACATTGTCCAGTGGGCCATGCAAAAAGTGTCGGAGAATTTGCCGCCGCCCGACTTGAAGCAGGTGCTGGGCCAGCGCAGCTTTGATGAGGACCAGCAGCTGTGAGTTTGTTGTTGTTGTTTTTATTTCAAATTATAATTATCCAATTTAACAATAATTTTAGTAAATATCGGTCATAGGTCCCAAACTCAAAATTGCTTAAAAACGGTCAGAATCGATGTAAAAAGTCTAGAAATGGGTCGGAAAAATAAAATTGGGGCGCGCTAGCCCTTTTTCAGGTTGAAAAAGTGCCGGAATTGAGTGCCAAACTCAGCGGGACTCAATTGACCTTTTTGAACAAATTTGGTATCATTCGAAAACTCTTAACGAGCTAAGTATAAAAATTGCAAAATCTCGCAAAAGGGAGCATGCGAAGACGGAGCAAGTAGTGGGGCGAGACGGAGGGCGGAGGAAAAAGTCTGACGAGCGCCACAGGCGGTTGACTGCGGGGGCCCGAACGGCCCCCGCCAATCAGTCAACCGCATGCGGATCACGCGCGGACTTCTTCCGTAGCCCGTAGTCTCGCCCCACCTACTGGTCGCCGTAGTCGAGTGTGCGGCGGTTTTTTAGCGCAATAAGCAAATTCAATCTTTTATATGGCGTTCTTTTATCATTTTCTGGTTACTGGTTTATTGTCGGAATTCGGTTTTTTGTTCGAATTAGGGTTCGGGATTCGGAATTTTACAAAATAAAGGTCAGATTTCGTGATCAGCGCTACAAATTACCTTAGAAAAATTATTTAAAATGTCTTTTGAGTGCTTTTTATAGTGCGGTCAATTGAGTCCCAGCTGAGTTTGGCACTCAATTCCGGCACTTTTTCAACCTGAAAAAAGGCAAGCGCGCCCCTAATTCTATTTTTCCTACCCATTTCTAGCCTTTTTACACCGCTTCTGACCGTTTTTGAGCAATTTTGAGTTTGGGACCTATGACCGATATTTTCCATAATTTTTATATAATAGTTATTTTTTTGTCGGTGTCTGTTCCATCATATATTTTTTAAATTTGGTTTTCGAAAATGTTTTGTTTCTGTGTGTATTCTCGGCCTGCTGATGTCCATCCCGAACCGTGAATCCCGATCCCGACTATTTAAAAATCGGGGCGGGGGGGGGTGGACAAGCAGGTTCAATTTCATTCCGACAAATAACTTTTTTTCAATTATCTCGATCCATTTGACTGATGGATTTTTTTGCATTTTCAGTTGTGTGATTGTGCTCTTGCCCCACATCATGGACTGCCAGTTGAAATGTCGCAACAACTATTTGGCAATGCTGCACGAGTTGGCTTTGGCCGACAAATTCAAGCGGAACCATTGGGGGTAAAAATGCGGACAATTAAAATTCCCATTTAAAAAATCAATTTTGTCTCCGATTTTCTTAAATACGAATATTAAATTTTTTCCTTTTTTGTTTGTTATTTTGTTTTTTAAAACACTCATTTTCACTCTTTTTTATTAAATTCATTACATTTATTTTTTTCTTTGGTTTTTTAATTATTTTCCTTTAAAAACGCACATAAAATTTTATTCAATTTAAATGTTTTACTCCAATATTAAAGTCCATTTTTTCATTATTATTATTAGGGTAATTTATTGCTTATTTATTTTAATTTTGAATTTTTGAGGAAAAAAACCTGGAATTGTTTTTTTTTTTGATAATTTCTATTTTTAATCCAATTTCTCTCTTCTATTTTCAGTTGGGTGTGGACCGAGGCGGGCCAGCAGCCCGACTTGGAGCATTCCTTTGGCATCGGCGGCTTCGGCTACCCGGTAATGGTGGCGGTGAACACGCGCAAGCTCAAATACAGCACAATGACCGGTGAGAGAGTTACCGTATCAGCAACAAAATGGTTTTAAGGCGGTGTTTCTCCTCTGCCAGCCGAAAAATTTTTAGGATTTTGCTTTTCAAAAAATTGCAGTTTTTTTCCCCGGCGGCGCCTATCTGCACCGCCGGTCCCCCTGTTCCCGAAATTTTTTTTGGAAAAAGCGCGCAGAAAAAAACGGTTTTTGAAAAGCAAAAAAAAAAAAAAGGTCATTGGGCGGCCGACCCCCCTTCGCAAAAATTTTTCCGACCCCCCCCCCCCCCTTTTAATGTATGCCGGCCACTTTTCAAATTTTTGTGACGCTTTTCCAAAAAAATTTTGGGGAACGGGTCCGGCGGTGCCGATTGACGTCACCGGCGGAATTTTTAACAAGTTTTGTTAAGAAATTAGCGAAATTTTTCAGCCCCTTCGCTACGCCCCCCGCTTCTTTTACACCCCCCCCCCCCCCTCGGTGCGAAGGGTCGAAGGTTCCCATTTTTTGGCCCTTTGTGGGCGAAGGGACGGGGTGGGATCATCGATGTATAATATAATTCTTTTTTGAGGTATAATTGAAAATTTAAGGCTCGTTTGGCCAGTCGGGCATCTCCGAGTTTCTGCGCGATCTCTCCTACGGCAAGGGCAAAACGTCGTCGGTGCCGGGCGCGAACATGCCGTCGCTGGCCGATGTGCCGGCCTGGGATGGCCGGGACGCGGAACTGCCGCCGATGGAAGACGTGGACGACATCGACTTGTCTGATGTGAGCTTGGACGACGAGGAGGTGGAGGAAATGCCAACGAAGGAAGCAAAGAAAGGAATGGATGAAGAAGAGAAGAAAAAGAAGGGCACCAAGGCGGAGGAGGAAGCGAGTGCCAAAAAGACGAAAACGCCGAAGAAAAAGAGTGCCGACGAACTTTGATCCGGGATGGCACTGATAATTTGGCTTTATTTTTCGTTGATCCCAGATCAGTAATATCGCTTTTACAGACTTACATACCAGGGAGGAGCAAAGTATTTTAAGAAAATCTGGTAATTCTTACATTATTTTCTTTCCTTATCAACTATCCATTGCTTGTCAATAAATTTCTCAATTTTGCTGTCTTTGGTTTTTGGCTATTCAATTTAGAGATTTGTCTGGACAATAGCTACACTAATTAACAGGCATTTTTTTATGTAAATACAATTTTTCTTGGATTCTCCATATATGTACAAATTTTGATACTTACCGTATATACTCTTTTTATATGCCCATCTCCATTAATGTACCCGCTTCGATTATCTCCCCCTTTCTGAGGAGGTTGAAAAATAATCTCCTCGTCTCTATTTATCTCCCCGGGGGGCTAAATATAACTTTAATTTTTTCGAAAATTTTTTATTAATAAAAATTAATAATTCTAAATTGAAATTCTTTAAATGTTTATAAACATGAAAAAATAATATATAAATATCATTTACTTTACCCGGATCCGGACCTAACCCTTCCCGCTCAGAATGATAAGCGTTTATTTTTTGAAGATTTTAGTGAAAAAAATTCAAAACTCTGTGCCCCCCCCCCCGCCTCCCCCATTGTTCCGAATCCCAAAATGAGTTTTATTGTTAAAACTTTCTTCAAAAAAGAGATAAAAAATATAAAATAAAATAACTCTTATAATGCAAATATTATGGATTTTTCAAGTATTTTTGAAGCATAAAATTTGGTGCTTTTATGTAAAAAATTTTTATCAATTAATAATAATACTCAATTTTTCTTTTCACACTGACAATTCTAATATTTTCTTCGCAAAATTAACATTTTGAAACCAAAACTTTGTCAGTTGAATTTTTTTATTCTAAGGTTTGTATTTTATCGAAATGATAATTTATTACATTTTTAATTTATTTTAAGAAAATCTTCAAATCCATCGGTGAGTTTCATATAAAAAAGGTTTAGAATTTAAATCCATTTTAATTAGGTGGACGAAGAAGACAAATCTTTTGTTGCTTTTATGAAAGACCCACAACAAACTCAAATCAATGAAGATAGAATGCACAAATATGAGGCATACCTTGGCCTTCTGAATTTTTTGAAAAAAGAAAAAATTAAGAATAAGTTTGATAAAGAATGCCAAAAATATGGCAACTATTTGGGCATTTTGTACGAATATTTGTTCAGAGAAAACTTTGGACTTACCACAGTTAAGCCAAAATTTGTGCATAAGGACCAAACGGAAATTATTTATTCAATAACTGATGCGATAAAATGTTTGAACAAAATTTTGCCTTTTTGTTTTAAAGCAAAATTGAGTGATGAAAATATTCTCATTACTGCAGAACTAATATTATTGAATGAGGAAGAATTGAAACATGAAATGCCAATGAATGAAGCCATTGCGATAACAATTGATGCGGTTAATGAATTGCCACTAAATATAGATGAAGGTGGATTAAAGCGACAAATTTTTGATCAAAATTGCACGGAATGTTTAAAAGGACGGTAGAAAGGATGTTAGAGAAAGAATACGGTTCATCATCATTTAACGTTAGGACTTTAAAAAAATATTTCTTAAAAATAAGTTTTAAAATTTTTTTGCGAAATTTTGGCGCCTTCGAAAAGTTAAAGATAAAAAACCACAAAATTCAGATGTTTTTTAAACATTTAAAACTTTCAAAGTGGTATTAAATTTTCTGGTTTTATCAACAACAAAAAACTGTTAGCTTCTTAAACTTGACTCTGAGTCGGATGGAGTTGGCCACTAACAATGGGCACAATGGGACAATTCCATTTGTATGGAGAAAAGCCTAGTACATATGTACACTATCTCTTCGTTTCTCTTTTTCTTTGTAATTTCTCTCATAGTCTAATACACATCTCTTTGTTTCTCTTTTTCTTATGTAATTTCTCTCACTTTGGCTTGCTATTTCTTCATTTTTTAGTGGAAAAACCCTTTACTTTTCTCTATGTAATTTTTTTCGGTATGATAAAAAAATTTTTCTTATTGGAAAAAAGATTCTCTTATAAAAATTTATGGAAATGAAGTGTATATTTTTATTTATTTTTTAGCTTAGCATGCCAAAATCCTTTTTGGCATTTTTTGCAATTTTTTTAACTTGGTCAGTATTGAAAATTTGCGTGGCGTGGCGCTTTACTTGTAAAAGTAAAGCCAAATTTACAGATTTTCGCAAATATAACAAGGTCTTTCTTTTTTTTATTTTTATGAATACCTTTCCAGAGCTGATTACGGTAATTCATTAATTTTTAATGTGCGACGAAGTTTTCCCCAGTTTTTGGTTCTAAAAAGGAATACATAATTCTAATGAGGGACTTTAAAAGTTTATTAACTTATCACATATTTATTGATTTCATGGCTGTCTGAAAAAAATTAACTAAATTATGTTAGCAGAGCAGTATTTATATCTAAAAATTTTTGTTTTTTTTAATCGAATAATTTTCATTTTCTTAAATGATAATTTTAAACCAATTTAAAATTATGGCCATTAAAGATTGATGTGCAAGAAATTTTTAAAAAATACACTCACTAAAAAAAGAATTTTCAATATTATCAATAAAAATATTTTTTGGAATTTTGGTAAAAATATTTGTTTCAATATTTCGGGGCTTCGTCAATATTTTGTAAATTTTAGCTATTTTGAATCTTTCTTTCTTTTTTTTCAATTATAATTATCAGGGATTCTTTTTTTATGTAAATACATATTTTTTTCATGGATTCTCCATGCTCTAATTAATAGTAAAACACTTTCTTTTTTGTGTTTGCGAACAAAGTTGGGACTTTATTTACATATTTTTTATATTTCGGGGTTTTTCGACATATTACATATGTACATATTTTTATACATACTTTGGACTTTAAGCATTTTTTCGTACATGTTTTGCAATTTTTGAGGATTTTTTAAGGAAATTTTCAGTAAATGCCCACCAAAAAAAAATCAAAAATTCATAATTTTTACATATTATCATTTTTTAACACATTTTATAATTTTTAGAGTTTAGAGAAATTTCATATGAAAAATTTAAAAAGTTTTTTGAAAATGCTCCTAGAAATCATTTAAAAAAATAGATAGCAAAATTTATTTTCAAATAGTAAAAGCTGCTTCTAAGCCTATTTTGGTCATTTTTATGGCTTTTGGTGCCTATTTTACTTTTTACGAAGAATTTTTTTCCAAAAAATAACCATTTAAAAAAATTTTATTTACATATTTTAGTACATATTTTGGGGTTTTTTGTACATATTTCATACATATTTTAGCATTTTTTATACGTATTTTATTTACATATTTCGCGATTTTTCTTACATAAAAAAAGAATCCCTGATCGTGCTGGCGCGTTTCTTAAATCCGCCAATGGGTTCGAAAACAAAAAATGGTTAACACATAAAATTCATAGCTTATCTCAAATTCAACAAATTATTATTTCTTGATATCATTTAATAGCCTTAATTGTTCTTTATCAGAATATAATTTTACAAATTTATTACAAAGTATAAAAAAAGTTATTTCCATAACATTTCAAAAAGTGATAAGTCAGCATTTTTGTTCGGAACTTTTTTGAAGCTCAATTAAATTTTCTATAATTTTAAAGGTAAATAGAGAATTCTTAGGGCTATCGAATATATAAATTAATTTGGCTCAATTGGATTTTAAAGACTGAAAACTTTAAATGTTTATTTGTATATATGCATGCTCATTGCAAAAAACATAGTATGATGTTCAATGCTTTATAACTTTTTTTTATAGTTAAGGAAAAAATTCAGGAAAATTATATTCTGAAAGAGAACAATTAAAGCTAATGAATGATAATATGAAAAATTAATTTGGTTGAATTTGAGCCAAGCTATGAATTTATATATTTTACCCATTTTTTGTTTTCAAACCAATTAGCGGATTTAAAAAACGCACCAGCACCATCCCTGATAATTATAAATCAGTAAAAAATTTAACGCAGTTTATATGTATAATTTTATAAATTTTAATTTCGCGCAATTTTTTTCAAATGATTTTTTTTGAAATTTATTATATCCTTGATACCGAAATCTAAGAATTACTTTCAGTGTTTTGTCTTGGTTTCCCGAGGTAGGGATTTATGAGAGTCTTTTGACTTTGGTCAGCAGCAGCAGATGAATTAATAAGAGACCGCAAAATTTATGGCCATGGCAATTTGAAATTTTCCAATAGGTCACAAAAAATATTATGCAAATGATCGCTTTTTGTCAGTTTTCCGGATAAATATTTATTTTATTAACATTGTTTTGTCTAAAATGCAATATAATTTTAACCTTATAAAATTGCAAAACGAATTTATGGCATTTAATTTTCACTGCTTTCAGAAATTGGCCATGAACGGTGCACCCCAAAACGTCGTCGGAAGACCTTTTGAACTATAACTTTGTTCATTGTCAATCAAATTAAGCAATGTTGGTGTTGTTCGATAGCTCTGTGTGTTTGTTATTAATTTGCAAAATTTCAAAAATTTTCGTTAAGTTTCAAAAAGGTTATGGCCAGAAGGGACTCAAAAACCTAGTATTTCGAACTTTTTTTGCCCTGATTTTTTTTTGTGTATGAATAAAATTTTTGAAAATTTGCAGTTTAATAGCGTTTCGGCCAACGAAATGACATTTATGAGATGGAAAAAAAGAATTAGCGCCAAAAATAACAAAAGTAAAAGAATATTTTAGGTTATATTTAAATTTTTATATTTTAGCACCAAATAAATTCCAATTAGAACAAACAAAGAAAAATGAAGAAAAAATTTAGTAAAAAAAGAAAAATATGCAACAATTAGCGACGAATTATTGCAAAGAAATTGGGAATTGGAAGTCGAACCCTTTCACACCTTGGAAACTTATACTTTTTGTCAAAATTAATTGTCCACCAAATCCATGCTTCTTTTTTTGCTGGATTAGTTCGCAATTTTCCAAATAATGACTAAAAAAACTTTTGGAATAAACTGAAAATAACGAATTTTCAACTATTGTCCCCCATTTCCTTCCCATTTTTTGCCCAAAATTTTTCAAAAATCGTAAATAAAAATTTTCGTTCAATAACCACACATACTTTGTTGAATTTGATCAATCTCATAATGCCACCTCCTTTTTTTGCTTTCTCATTTCACAATGAATGCTAATAATAATTCATTCATTTTTTGTCTTTCTGCTGCTGCGCGAACGAATATTTATTGCGTTTGTCGGTCGGTCGCCGTGTCCGTCCGTCCGTCCGTGGTGCCTGCCTCCCTCTCTTTCTCTCCAATCACATTTTTGCGATCATTGGGGGAGCTTTGATGTGATCAGCAGCAGCCACAGGTCGATCGGATTTGATCGGTTCAGCACAAAGTGTTGTGAAAGAATGAATTTTTGTTTTGTTTTGACCATCCGGCGGAAAAAATGTGCCACCAGTCGATTTGGGGTGATTGTGCCGTTTTTTGTTTGTGCGTCCATCGATCATGAGATTTTTAACACTGTTTTGGGTGAAATTTCAATTTTATTGAAAAATTCATTTATTTGTGTTTAATTTGTTAGGTTTTTTGTTTTGACTTAATATCAGTTAAAAAAGTCAAATTTGAAGTTTTAAACTATTTTACTGTTAGTGTAATTTTATTTACTTTTTATTTTAATGAAATTTTTATGTTTATAATTATTTTTTTAATATCATTGTCATAATTTTTCTTATTTAATTTATTTTTTAATAATTAATTCGGCATTGCTTTTTTGAAGAAATATTCCTTTGTCGCCTTTTCTGTGCATTTTTCTTAGATTTGACACCCTTTTATTGCATTTATTAGGCACTTCATTTAGCGGTTTTAGCACACCAATTAAATATTTAAATTTGTAAATCTTTTCTTAAATTTATTCGGGGAAAATGAAATTTTGGAATTTGGATGAATGTTTGCCATCCATCTTTGTGCTGCTGCTGGTGTTGTGAAGTGGCGAGTTCAACGCCGCCACTTTAAGCCGACGAATGTTCACTCATGGAAAACTTTCACACCCGACCCATTTCCCAATGAAATTGTGCTTTAAACGTGTTGCTAAAACTGATTTTGCTTGAAACTGATCCGGAGCGGAAACTTTCAGAAATTTCAATTTTTATTTTTTAATTATTTATTTTTAGCGTAAAAAAATTACAAATTGTAGAAAAAGAATGGTGCCATTTTTTGTAAAAATAAAATGCATAGATATTATAATTAATTTTCTTCTATTGCCTTTAGCGACCAAAAATTAATTAATTAATAATGCTAAAAATATTATTTCTATTACATATTTTGCTTGTCTGCTCAATTCATGGAATGGTCCGTAACAAAGAAATTAATTAGAAATTTACAAATGTCAGTAATGAATTAATTTTGAATTTCTTTATTTATTAGAAAAATGGGCAAAGAAATCGACGGCAGCTGGTGGAAAAGGAATTTTCAGATCAATCGCTATTTCAAGGTCATCAAACGGAATTGAATCAGTCTGTTCCGTTCATTTTTAGGTGAAAATTAAAAAAAAATAAATTTATTTTTAATTTTTATTTTTTAAGGGCTCGTCTTTACCCATATGGTACAAAAAATGGAGATGCCATTATGGTTGGCGCCATTTCTGAGTTCAAATTATCAAATCCATTAATTTTTCTCGACCAAACCTTTGACACAATTTGGGTAATTAAAAATGAAAATTAAAAAAATTAAATTATTAGTATAGATTAAAATAATTTAATTTTAATTACAACAATGAATGATTGTTAAGCATTTTTCCATAGAAATAAATTGCTTTAATTTTTTTTAGATTCACCGCAATGGCATCGTGTCAATGGCACCAGATTTTGATCCGTCCATCATACCCAAATCATTGCCAATTATCAATAATGGGCCACCTTTGATTGCTGTATTTTGGTCCAATGAATGGAATGCGCAACGTCGTCGGGTTCTCATTAGGGAAACAAATGGTACCCAATTAATTTTCAAAAGTATAATAATAATTGAAATTTGTCTTTACAGAGGAGACAATTTTGGCAATGGCACAAAATGAAGTGAATATTCAATTTCGATATGGCAAAGAGTTTGAGCCAAAGTCAATTATAATTATTACATGGATGGATACATCTGCTGCTGATGAAGACGAGGAAAATGAGGTGAATATAAATTTAAACTAGAGCTCGGCATTTTGAAAAAACCTGGACCTGGGTTCATAATTAATCTGGAAAAAATCCAGGTCCAGGAAAAGCCAGACTGTTGGGGCC
>SIJG01000100.1:436155-503497 GCA_023374025.1 Heterodera schachtii | reverse complement strand
CAATCGCCGCCTCCCTCATTTGATAAAATTCAAAAGTCTTTAGTTATGAATTGAAATTGGGCGGGTAATTAATTTAAAAATTACAAAATAAATTTAAAAACAAATCTTAAAATCAATTTATAGCATAAATTGAAGGAAATTTATGTTGAAAAAATAAAAAAAATGTATGTTCGTGAAACAAATATTTTTATACAACGCGTAAATTTAATAATAAAAATAAATAACAGAAAAATTAAGATTGTTTATACAAAGGTTCACCAAGAGAATCCGAAAAACAAAAAAGTGTACTTTCTTAAAAATAATTTTAATAATTTCATCTTCATTTTGAGATTATCTAAATTAAAAAAGACTGAAAATTTTAATGTAAAGGAATTATTACATTGGAACTTTTTGCAGCTAAAAAGGTCATCATCGCGACATTAATTCTGTTTTCCCATCCAATTCTAACCTTTTTAGATCGTTCATACCGTTTTTAAGCAATTTTTTCAGTTTTGGAACAGTGACCGATATTTCGCTGAAATTTTCTCTGTAGTTTTCAGGGATGTAGTTTTTCACCTGTATTGTATTGTTAATAAAAATTTACCAAAGTATAAAAGAAAGTGTCATCAACATGGAGTATATTCAATGAACTTTCATTCAGAATTAAAAAAAGTATTTTTAAAACACTTTAATTAGCATTATGATGATCTATGTATTAATGAATTTTATTTATTTTTTCAGGCTCAAATTATATTCATCTTTTATGTTACACAATATAGCATATGAACAGTTGTTAAGAAACAATTTATATAAACTGATACAAAACTAATGCATATTAAAATTAATTTAATTAAAATGATATTTTTTTACAGCCATTTTGCGAAAATTTTACATTGCAAATAAATTTTGAATGGTTTACTTTTAAATGATGTGTATTTAAGTTTTATAACTTTTTATTGATTTTTTGATTTTTAGTGTATGCTTATTTATAATATTTTTTCATAGCATATAACTTAAAATATTTATATATTAAGAAATATATTTACTTTTTAGTCTAAATATATTTTGATAATTTATTATGAACTTTATTATGATTGATTTAATTGCGCTAACTAGAATATAATAAAAAAAAATTTTCGTTCTTTTAATTTTCTATTATTCATTTGGGTTAATTGTCAATTTTTGTTACACGATGACATTGCTGTTTTATTGCTTCGAATATTTACCGATTACATGGAAAATCTTCAGCTTCGAACACAATCTAGGCAGCAGAAAAATAATGTGAGTAGAAACTTAAAAAATAGGTCAAATAACAAAAAATATATATATAAATAAAAATGTATAAAATATTAATCAAAAAATTAACGACATCTCCCATTGTCGATCGATAAACATAATGAATTTAAAAATAAATTAAAAAGTAAATTGACGCAGAACTAATGGAAGAATTTATAATTTATATTTGAATTTGAAAAGACCAAAATTAAAATTGTCTTAAAATCATTCATAAAATATGTAAAGAATTAATGACAAATTTGATTTAACTGCATTAAAAGCGCATCAATATAGAAACTGTCCAAAGCTAGAATTAATTAACTATTTAATTATTATATATAAGTTTAATATTGAAACAAATCTTCAAATACAAGGATTAATAAATCTAAATTAAAATTATTCGAAGCAAAGCTATATTTTACACCATTATAAAATTTTAAATTACAAAACAATAATTTCTTTGAGAAAACTTAAATTAATTTATATTTTATATTGTAATTTACAGATGATTCGTAAAATTCTCACGCCAAAACGAGTGAAATTAAGTTAATAAAGCGCATAATATTTTTGTAATATTTGACACAAATGGATAATACTTTGATTTTCAGCTTTATCAGCGGATACACATCCTTTAATCCATGTCTTTATGCATCGGATTATTTAACAATAAAATTATTTGCAAAATTGTAGCTTTATATGACAAATCCTTAAAATAATAATGCCTACGATAAAAAACCTATTCATTTCTCAAGTAGTGGAATAAGGTAATTTTCAAAAAAAAATAATTCTCATTATATGAATTATTTCCTTTAATTATTAAATTAAATGATATTTTCAATTATAAAATAAAATATTTAAACAGAAAAAGAAAGAATTATTGTTATTCAAACACAAAAGCACACAAGAAGTGATAAAAAATAACGAAATTAAATATAAATATTGCTTACATAAAGGCAATTAGCAAATAAAAAAAAATAAAAAAATAATTGTAACATTTAAATTAAATAATAAAAATTTTAACTATTCCTGGTAAAATAAATTATTGTACTCGCCTTACTAAATGAAAATCGACTGAAACACATATTTAATCTATGAGGTAAGAAGAACAATAATGATTATTTAATTAGGAAAAACAAAACGGATATAAATGACAAAATATATAAAATAATATAAATGTAAATTCAGATGTAAAAATTGAATGACAAAAATAATAAAGAATTAAGATTAAAATTGGATTGCACCTTTGACGAAAATAATAAATTAAAACCAAAAATATAAACCTGAAAATTATTTATTCTTAAATCAAAAGACGATGATATATTCGAAGCCGCAAAACAAAAATATTTTTAACAAACAGTCATTTAAAATTCGTTTATATTTGTGAATTAGGACCAAAAAAGAATAATATTAAATTCTTAAAAATTCAAATTCTTGAAAAAATATTACAGAAAAATTATGTTAATAATAAAAAATAAATAAATTTGTTTTGTATAATAACATCTATTTATTATTTTTTTTAAGTTAATTAAATATAATTGTTAATCATTATTCAATTAAAAATTGTTTAGAGCATTAAAAAAATTTTAAATAACTTTTAAAATATGACATATCCGATATTTTAAACTGAAACTAATAATTAAAGAAAAATAAAAACTTTTTAATGCCGTATACTTTACTTTTATTCATTATTTATAAAAAATCACTATTGAGAAACAAAATGGTAAAAATAAAAAACTTTAATTCATTTTTATAATATTAAAAAAACAAAATAGAAAATTTATTATAAAAAACTCCCTCATATGCGAAACAATACAGTGCTCCAATACATGAAAATTAATTATTTGTTAAACAACAATGAAAAGACAAACAAAATACTTCAGTCAGATAATCTCAATCTTCTGACTTGATGTAATTATTAATATTTTTGATTAAAAATAAAAATGGGCTAACTAAAAATGAAAAAACAATAAAAAGAAATATTCCAAAAATTAAAATGACTGATTAAAAATGATCAATTTTCATAAAAAAATTTATTTTTATTATTTTTAGAAATGAATTAATAGGTCCATGTTTATTTAATTAAAATAAAATTTAATTGTTCACTTAATTTATTTTTTATATTCTTTACTTTTTATTCTCCTCAAGCATAGTGAAGTTGTTCTTTGTCAATGCGAGGCAGTTCATATGAAATAAAATTAATTAAAATCTTATAGTATAAATTCAATTATTTGAAATTGTAAAATATTAATATCCTAAGTATTTTGGCTTTATTTAATTTTGATTTGATTGTTATTTAATAATTTTAACGATGCCTCCAACAAATTCTGTTTCAACTCAAATATAAACAAATAATATGTCTCTAAATTTATTATTTAATGTTCATTTATGAAGATTTTATTTACGAATAATACAAAATATAATATTTATGATTTTGCAGAAAATAATTATCTTAAGATTTTATGCTAAGGTTACACGTCGATTACTTGTCGTTCCATTTTTGAAAATGATAGATGTTTATTTATTTAGATTTTATTAATATTTATTTCCTTTTATTTTTCAATTAAAATACTTTTTCTTTAGCTGTTGTTAATTTTTCAATGTTTACCCGAAGAAGGACACATTTTTATAAATTGCGCTTAAATAATTGCAACCATTCGCCCAATTTTGGGGAATTTGCATTCTATTTGTGTTCATTTTCTTTATTATTATAAAAATATTACAAATTTTTATTGGATAACTTGAAATAACCCTGAAAATTATCATAACAATTAATTAATGAAAATTATTATGGTAAAATAGTTAGATTTAAAATTTTGCCTATAATGCATTAGTAAAAATACAAAATTTTAATTCGTTGAAAGTTGGTATCACAAAACATCTTTTCTATCTCATAAGATAAATATTTTTTTAAATACCTAAAAATATATAATAATTTGCAAAAAAAAAATATTTACTTACTTTTTCAAATGAGTTTTTAAATATAAAAGACACTTAAAAATTAAACTAAATTACATATAATAATAAAAAATATATTTGAAACGAAGGCAGTTATAATAAAGAAATATAAAACTAATTTCAATTAATGTATTTATAAATATTTGACTAAAAAGAATTTTAATAAATTTACAAATCAAGAGTCTCCATGGACTATGTGGATATAGTTTAAACCTACACAATTTGAGATTAATTATTTTCAAATGATAAATGAAAACAGAAATAATTAATTTTAAAAATGAAAAATTTATATATATCATCATCATAAAAATAAAAAAAATTCTTCCAATGAGTATATTAAAAAGAAAAAAATACATAATTAAATTGTTAATAATATACTCATTACATAAATTTAGACCAAAAAGCATTCTAATTTATATACTATTGAAAAAGAATTATTAAGATAACAAAAGAGAATGAATAAATATATTTATTTATTTAAACTTTATAATTCAGTTTATAAGTCTGATGTTGATTTGAACTTTCTTTCGGTTCAAAAAATTATTTATTTATAAACTCTTATGATTAAACAAAATTATTTGCAAAAAAAAAATGAAAATTCAAAATTGCCCCCATTTCTCGCTATAATAAAATTTTTGAATTCTTTTGCAAAAAGTAATTTTTTTGGCTCTTTTATGTTTATTTATTCCATAAATTATTTAATTTTTAAACATTCAAAAATTAAATAATATTTAGATGGAAAAATTACTTATTATTATTTTATTATAATTCAAAAACAGAATTATAAAAAATTATTTTAATTAATTGGAATTGTGTTTATCTTTTTGCCAATAAATTAAAAGGCATTAATTAAACCCAAAACAGAAAACAATTGAAATTAAGAGTTTACCTTATATTGATTGCACTCAAAAATTATCATTAAAAATAACAAGGCATAAATATTTAAAAATAAAATAAGCAATTTAAATTAAATTTATGCGATTTATTTCAAAAAATGTCATAAGTTTTTTTAAATTTGTCTTCGTAATGAGCAATCCAATAGTAAAAAACAAAAGGGAAAAAAATACAAATTACATATTCCAACTTTATAAAATCTTTTAAACAAAAAAGCAAAATAATTTTAAAAAATTAAACAAGTATAATAATGAAGAATAATAATAAAGTAAAATTATACATATATAGATTTACAATAAAATATTAATTACAAAATACATTAAATGTCCGGATCAAGAAGCAAAAAGGCTGAGAAATGTCTAAGTGCGAGAATATGATATGAATAGTTCAACATAAATAATAGATAAGAATTAATTAATTCAAAATAAATGAAATAATATTAATATTACCAAATCAACCTTTATATAATAAAAAATACATTAAGCAAAAATAAATGAACTAACTAAATTATCTTAAAAATTTATTTAAAAAAAAATAATATTAAAAATTATGCTTCAATAAAAAAATACTACAGTTCAAATGAAAATAAATTTTTGTATTAGTTTTATATATTTTTATATATTAATCTTTTTTTTTCTTTGAAATATTTTTTTTTAATTCTGATATTCAACTTGTATTGTATATCCATTAAATTGTTAGTTTTATGAAAATTAATGAATATTATTACATATCAATAAACAGAACTTAGTTAATTAATTTTTTAAAATATATCTTCTATTTGTTTTATAAGTGCATTTAAAATATAATCTAAGAAATTTTCTTTTTCAAAATTAACCATTTTTCTATTTTTTAGAATTTAATTGTACAATATTAAATGATGTGATAATGATAAGTTATGCTTTTTTAGACATATTTATAGTCAATTCTTCTTTTTATCAAGATCAGCTTGGTAATCAAATCAGTTTTCTGACGAATATCATTTATTTTCATAGTAGAAATGTTTGGTTTCAATTCGAAAAAATAAATGGGTGATTACTTAATTAATTTAATTCAAATTTTTATTTAATATTAAATTTGCTAAAAAATTTGTGTAATTTTTTTAATATACAAACCACAATTGAAACATTAAATAAGTTTTTAAAAGTAATCTCGAAATTTTTAAAAATATTTATCAATGATGACAATTTTAAGAAACAGGTCAATAACGTATGATACTAAGATTATTTGATTTAGTTGTGACGATCTCTCAATTTTAAAATAATTTATCGCAGTGGGACATTTGCGGACGGACATTTGCGGACGGACATTTGCGGACGGACATTTGCGGACGGACATTTGCGGACGGACATTTGCGGACGGACATTTGCGGACGGACACTTGCGGACGGACATTTGCGGACAATTTTGGGAAAAAATTAAAAAATTTCATTAAAAAATTTTAAAAAATTTCTGAAAATATGGAATGGAGACTGAAAACGAAATAAAACTTTATTTTTGGGCTTTTAGGCCTAACATCTTATTTTTACATTTCTAAGAAATTAATTTCACTACTGGTATTTTAAGTGATTAAAGTAAAATTGGTCCCCATCATCGGGGAAGTGTGAATGTCGCCTATAACACTCAAATTCGGTGAGAGTGCTATTTTTCTCTTTAGAAAAATCCAAAAATTTATGAAAACTTATTTTCCAACCAGGATTTTTCCAGCGACATGTTTTAAATTTCTCTAGCCTACAGATAAATCATGTATGGGAATTTGCTACCCGCCCCTGAATTTTCTTTTCCTTATTTGTTCGGGATGGAAAAGAACCCAAGATACATAAGTCTTGCTAAGTCTTGCTCTACTTTTCATCAGCAGGGAAACCATTTCGAGGCCCCACAAATTTTCAGAAAATGAAATCGGAAATCCGATGCCCAAAAATGTCGGGAATCGGATTTTAGTACAGCTGATGTTCTGCATTTATATAATAGGCTGTTCATTTTGAAATTGCCAGCAAATTTTGTTTGCGATTAAGCATGTCTCAGAATTTTTTTTAAAGATAAAAATAGCACTCTCACCGAATAGGCCTAAAAGCCCAAAAATAAAGTTTTATTTTGTTTTCAGTCTCCATTCCATATTTTCAGAAATTTTTTAAAATTTTTTAATGAAATTTTTTTATTTTTTCCCAAAATTGTCCGCAAATGTCCGTCCGCAAATGTCCGTCCGCAAATGTCCGTCCGCAAATGTCCGTCCGCAAATGTCCGTCCGCAAATGTCCGTCCGCAAGCGTCCGTCCGCAAATGTCCGTCCGCAAATGTCCGTAAGGCTAATTTATTCTATTTGTTGGAATTTTTTTATTTTTATACCGCCAAAATTCGTAAAAATCTGTTTTTTGAATTAGATTTTTTTTTTATAAGTGCAAAATTGTCAGTCTTATTTTATAATTTTTTTCTTTTAAAATTTACATTCTGTGAGATTATTTTGTTGTTGTTTTTACAATGATTTAATAAAATAATATAATTTCCATCAAAGCAGCAAATATTCCTTTCTTTATTGCCGTTTTGGTATTTACCAGAGGACAGCACAAGAGAGCTCAGGATTATTTAAGCAACTATTAATTATAGACAAAAATTTTTTTAATAGCAATTGAAAAAATAAATTAAAGAAATTGATAAAACTTTTTAAAAAACAGCTAATAAATTTCTATATTAACAGAATATGATCATTTATGATGGAAATAAAATTAATATAAAAAGTTAAACATAATTTATTTATATTGGAAAACTAATGGTATAATTATTATACATTAATTTTAATATAAAAATTTGGTAAAATACCAAATAATAATGCAAAATAATCCAGAAAAATAATAATAAGAAACAAATAGAAAATAAACTAATAAAATAATTTTTTAGTTAAAATTAATTATGTAGTAAACGTTGACATGTTAGTAAAAATAAGTCGCCCAATGAAAAAAATGAAAAGAATAAAATCAGCAAATCGACGAATCATATCGGCATATCAAAAAAAAAAAGAAGTTAAAACCGATACTAATTAAAAATAAAGAGAGAAAAAGATGATTTTTTTTATTATTATTTTTTAATTCTTTCTAAAAATCAACACCAAATTAAATAAATCTCACCAAACAAGTCAAGGGTTTATATATTTAAAAAATCCAATTACATACAATTAAATTATACTAAAAAAATTTTTTATTATTTAATTACCCAAATTTGGTGTTCGAAAGAAGAAATGCGTTTATTATTGAAAATATTTGATGGATAATAAATAATTGCTTAATATTTATTTCATTGTCAATATTAGTGAAAGAGCAATAATTGTATGTTCTAATAGAAGAAAATAAAATAAGCAAAGTTAAATATTAATCATTAATTTGAAAATAAAAGTATAAAAACAAATTATAAAAAAAAAAACTATCTAATGGAAAAATTTGACAGAAAATTCAAGTTTTTTTTTCAACATTTTTGGCCATAACTTTTTGAGGCTTAACGAATTTTTTGAACTTTTGTAGGCTAATATAAAACACTTAGAGCTATCGAATGATATCATAATTTTAAAAATTGGTTGCCTTTGAGCAAAGTTACATAAAAAAATCTCTTCATTTTATGGTTTTTGACTAACGCCCACTTTGATGGTTTTTGACTAACGTCATAGCACCGTTCTATTGAAATAAAATTTTGATCTATGTGAAGGAACGACATGCAACAACTCGAGTACCAAATTAGCCAGGAGAATTAGCCCAAATTTATTTTTCAATTTTTCGTAAATTCAAAATTCTTTCTAATGATTAAAAAAATATGCATATTTAAAGATAATGTTAAAACATATTTATTTAATTAATTGGCTAAATAAAATGTTTGTTTATAAATTTGTTTATATTTAATGAAAAATATTATTTTTATTCTGATACAAATCAAAATAATTAAATGTTTTTTATTGACCTTTCAAAATTTAAAATCAACTTTTCTAATAAAAATTCATTTTTGAGAAAATTCTTTGTAGAATAAAAAAATTTATGTACGAGTTGTTACGAATTTGACATTGTTCAGTATCTCTGTAAAAAAATGACAGCAAAAGACTTTTAACATAATTAAATAATTATTTGTTCCTAAACCAGGGTAGCCAGATTAAAATTTTCTAAAGCCTCATTCAAAATTTTTTGGAAATTTTGGGTGAGATTTTCGTTTTGAGGCTCTATTAAAAAGGCAAATTCAAGTTAAATAATTGCCAGACTTTATGCCAACTTATCAAAATTAATCAAAATTTAAAAAACCTGACGATTTTCCCAAAAAGCCTCAAAAATCCTCAAAATTTCTCAAAAAACCACAAAAAGCCTCAAAGCCTCATTTTGAAAATTTAGCCTCATTGACCTATCAAAAAAACACAAAATGAGGCTAAAGCCTCAGATCTGGCTACCATGTTCTAAACATATTATATTAAGCTTTCGGGTGATAACAATATTGGATTCGGTTATAAGAAAAAAAACATTCTGGGGCCCAGCTGATGTAAAGTCATTTCTGCCAAAAAAAATTTCCGTTTTATTGAATATTTAATAATTATTAATTAATTAAAATTGACTAATAGTGATATTATGCTAAAAAATAATTATAGGCTCTAATGATTACAAAATCTAATCTAAACACAGAGAAAAATAAATTATTACTAAGAAATCAATATAGACATATATATTTCCATTTCAAACGACTAATGGAGATTTACCAACGAGCAAGGACATGTAGACATGATACCAGGCGGTGAAATAAAACACAAAAATAGAAAATAAAATATTGTATAAATAAAATAATATATTTACAAAAATAAAATAAACAGACGTTATAAACAAAGATTGTAAATAATTATATGTATAGAGCAATTTATTAATTTTTAATACCTGAATAAAGAAATCGTCATGTTTATTACAAAAATTTCAGCAAATCTTGTCAAAAATAAATTTAAATACCTTTGAGTTTACTTGAATAATTGAAGAAATAATAAAACAAAACAAAAAAACTAATATTTAATAATACAAATTTCAATTAAAAAAATATGTATATGAATAAAAAATGCTTTTTATTTTGAATTTAAAAATGTGCTTAAATAAATAATCTTATAGAATTACCTCAACAATTATATATATGTTTTTAGCTTTTCAAAATAAATTTTTTAAATAATGAAATCTAAATATTTAAAAATGGGGTATCATGATCTATTAAAAATAAATCTTTAAACGAAATCTTTACTTGATACTTAAAAAACTAATTAAAAAAAATACAGGCAATTCTATTAGTGGATGGATAAAAATAAAATATTACTAACTATTAAAAAACATTTTATAATTTAAAAAGAAAGCATCCTTTGAATATAACCAAAAAAATGAAATTTAAATAATTTAAAATTTATTCTTTCAAAAGAAATAAACATTATTTTGTCGATAAAAATTTGTAAAATAATTTGTAAAAAAATAATACAATGTTTTCATCAATGTTGACAGAGAAGACAAAAACCGAAGCGTTTGAGCGCGATTATGCATTTTAATTTTAATTGAAAATAAAGTTTATATATAAGAACGGAAGTAAATGTCTTTACTAAAAATCTTATTTTTAAATTGAAAATATCAAAAAAAAAAAAAAGCAAAAGTTAAAATAAAATTAGAATTGTAAAAATTTTATTACTTTTATTCTGTTTAATATTAATTTGAATTGACAAATTATCCCATTTCAATCCAAAAAGATGAAACAAAATTTGTCACTTAAAACCTGTGAATTAAGGTTCCTGAATATATATAATATATATGTTATATTATATATAAAAATTCCAAAATATATTTTTTAATAACCGATTTAATTAATAAAATATTAAAAAGGAATTAATTTAAATTTCAAATTATTATTAACAAAGCGTCAACGTCAAAAGAAATATTCAATTAATTTAAAATAATGAAATCAACGTCGAAGAATTGTGTTGTCAGTAACATAATTTTTTTTTTCTGAAATATAATAAATAATAATTTTATATCATAATTTATAATTAAAATCAATTTATATAAATTTAAAAACTATAGGAATAAAGTAAATAATTTCATAATATATTACTAATTAAAAATATATTGAAATTTAGTTTATTTAATCAAATTTTAAAATATGGAAAGCGAAATAATAAATAATACAAACTAACGAATATTTAAAATTTTTGAGACTTTGAATTATTAATCAAGACGAAAGGAAAAAAATGTCAATAAATTGTTATTAAAACGAAACATATATTATATATATATCTTTATAATGGCTTTAAAAATAAGAATTAATCATTTTAATTTCTTTTAGTTCTATGAAGAAAAACGAAAGATCTTAACACTTTTTGAGAAACGCCTAAAGTTGCATTTTTTGTGAAGCGCTAAAATTTGCTTTGTGAAGTGGCCTAGCACCGTTTCAATCATTGGAATATAAATGTAAAAATTGGTATTCGATTTTGCCTTAACAATCACACCTAAATTTTCAAACTAAAGAAATGCGCCTAAAAATGCATAAAATTAAATTTTTATTTAATAACTTAAAATACTAGCAAAAAACAAGACAAGACAAGAAGAGAATAAAATATTATTACGTTCTATAATGAAACGATAAATAAGAATTAAAAACAATAACTACTAACAATTATTTCTGATAATACACTGATAAAAAAACTGAGAAAAAATTTAAAAAACGGGTAAAAATTATAAATAAATCGATAATTATGCAAAACTAAAAATTACTATTGGATTATTCACTAAGCAAAAAAAAGTATAATTTAAACAAAAAAAAATTCATTCTTAATCAGAAATCTTCGTTCATCAACTGAGAAATTCACGAAAGAGATCACCATGGAATTGTATACTTTTGATTTAAATAATTAATCATTTTAAATAAATAATTACTGTAGTTAATATTGAAAAATTAACAATAGCTAACAATAAAATATTTAATAGAAAAATAAATGGAAAAAAATTAATAAAACTAAACAAATACAAACATATCATTTTTAAGCCATGATGGACACAACATAATGTCAATGACGAAGAACTCACATCGAGCGTGAGATTAGATTAAAATAAAATAATAATAAGAAAGAGAAAGAGAAAGAGAAAGAAATAACAAATAAAAAATTAAAATAAATAATAAAAATTAAAATAACTTGCAAAAAATTTATTTATAAAAACATTTAAATATGCATATAATTAAGCTCATTAAAAACAAAAGAAATTTATTAAATTAATTATCAAACAAATTAAAAACATTTAATAAAAACTGTTGAATTTTTAATTTAATATCCTTAGGAAAATACAATAAAAAAGTTAGAAAATTTCAATGATACATTTAAAACAATTATATTAATAAGATATTTTAAAAATTATTTAAATTATCAATGCCGCATGGATAAAATTTAATTAATTCTTTATTTGAGAAGTGGTCAATCAATATACATCGAAACCATATGAATGTCAGCAGGACTCTACATTTTTGATAAAATAATGTTTTCAATAATACATATAAAAGAGTTTTTAAATGTAATGTAAAAATGTTGATATTTTTGCAATTAGTGAAAATAATAAAAAAACAAAAGAATGTCTCTTTAAAATTAGCCCATGGGAAAATTCTTTCACATATAAAAGACGAAATAAAAATTAACCTGAAATTAATTTGAATATTGTTTCGATGTGTAATAATATATTACTGATTGTAAAATTAAAAGAATTTTAAAATTAAAATTAATTTAATTAAAATCTAGACAAATAAACAAATAGCACAAAAAAAAACTTGCCTAAATAAATTTTAATAAAAATTAATAAAAAAAATTTTTAAACAAAAAGATTTAAAAAAGATAAAAGAAATCTTTTAACCAAAAATTAAAAACATAATGTCTATTTTAAATTGCAAAATTTTGTGAAATGGAAGCTTTTTTTAATTAGTCAAGTGACTTATATTTTAATTAACCTGATAAACTAATTTTTCCGTTTAAAACATTAAAATAATAAATTATTAAAATATTCCATTTTATAAAATATTATTTACTTTCATTATGTCATTTATTAAATTTTAAGAGGGAACAACGAAACGCGAAAAAATAACAAACAGCAAGCAATCAAAATAATTATAAGTTCACAGATTTTATCTAAATAATTTCATAAAAGAATTATTATTTTTTATTCTTAACATACAAATAAAATAAATTAGAAAAAATACAAATTAAAAAAATTTCTTTAATTGTAATACAGTTTGTTCCAAAATTATAGCGCCAAAACTTTGATGACAGGAAATTTTTTTATACGATTACCTTTATCAGTGCCAAGAATTAAAAAAATAAAAAATAAATTAATACATTTATCTATAAAAATAATCATTTTTGGTACGCTAATTGCTATTAAATTTCGAACAAAAACAAAAAATAAAACATTTAAATAAATTTTAAAATTAATGTTGAAGCTTAAAATTCGATACTGAGATAGAAAAAAAAACTAAATAATTATTTATATTATAAATTATAAATTTTAAATTCATTTTTTTATTAGAAAAAGAAAGAAAACGTAATTAAAAATAAAATAATTACAACGAATTGAATTTAAATACAAATAATACACATCAATTATTACTTGAAGCAAATAAAAAAAATGGTGCCGGATAGTTAATCTTAGGCACTTATCATTAAACGAAAAGATTATATAAATAAATAAAAAATCACCAAGCTAAAGCTTTAATACGGTAAAGAATTTGTTTTTATAATAATAACTTAATAAATTAAACAAAATGTGTGGTATTTGTAATAAAAAAAATGGCAAAATTTTGAAATGAATAGTATCACAGAAATAAATAGTTAATTTAAATTTCGTTTTCGTTACCAACTTTTAAATTTATTATTTTGTAAGAAATCATAAATCACTTTAAAAATAGAATGTAAAATTAATTGTTTCAAAATTTTTTATGAAATTTTATTAATTTTGTTACAAAATTAATTTTAGATCAAAATACTTTAGTATTTATTTAGATTCACTTCAATTTGAAATTATTGATGAATAATTAATTACCAAATATATAATTGAAGCACCTTTAAATATTTTTTAATTTTGTTCAAAGGAAATTTAAAATATTCATTTTATTTTTCGTATAACAATAATAAATGTTGATTACAATTATCAATTTTTCAATTTATATAAATTAAAAAAAGAACGAAAGAAGTGGAATTATAAATTAAATTAAATTTATTAAATAATGCAATCATTAAAACATTAAGAAAATACCAAAAAAAGTGAAAAGTCAATTGAACACACAAATTTGATAAAAGATTAAGCAAAAACGAAATCTATTAAACAATTAATTAATTAATTATGTCATTAAAACAAAACAAAAAATCTTTGCCTTTTTGAGACTGAAAATGAAAAAATATTTGTATCGACAATTAAATTGTCGCTAATCTTTTTCATGACGTCTTTATCAGCATACCACTTTAGAATATGAAAAAAATGAGCAAAAATCGCATATTTATCTGACTTCCATAAAATTCATTTTTGGAATATTCGATAAGCAACAAAACGCGCATCGGCAGAGATACATCGCTTTTATTTTAAAAGCTTTAAAAATTTATACTATTTTATTTGATAAAATATAATAAAAAAACATTATTATACAAGATTTATTTTTTATACAAGACAAAAATAATAATAATAAAAATATTTTATGAAAAAGAATTTAATCATTAAATGAAAAAAAACGAAATCAAAAAATCGAAATTAGAGAAAACAGCATTTATTTTAAGTTTTTTTCTAAGGAACATAAGTGGTTAACTTATTAATATTTTAAAGAAATTTAAATTATTCAAATAGAAGAATTAAATTATAAGTAAAAAAAATTCTTTGCAAATTCTACATAAAATTAAGGCGATGATAAAAGGATATCAATAATAAATAATATATTAAATCAATTTCAATCAAATTGAATGGTTCAGTTCAATGGGGATAAACAAATGTGTGATTTTACATTTTTTGAGTAAGTAATTGGAGACTTGTAGTGCTGCTCGAGAGTCTCGGTCTCGAGTCTCGACTCGAGAAAAGTCTCAGTTTTTTTGGTCTCGGTCTCGAGTCTCGGTCTAGGGTTTTTAAGTCTCGGTCTCGATTTTCGAGACTCGAGACCGAGACTTTTTTACACCCCTAATGATTGGCTTTTGGTAAACTTCTATTTTAAAATTTTAGGGTTTTTTCTGTTTAATTTTGTTAACATATGCGTGGTCCAGTTGGTTGTGTTCTTGTTTATTTTCCTTGTTTTTGCGTAGGATCAGTTACACTCCAAGTATTTATATTTTCTTCTCATTTTTCAAAATTTATCTTTTTTCGATGGGAATTCAATCACAATTTTAACAATTAAAATCGTAAAATATTGTCATTTTTGGATTTTTATTGCTTTATAAACATTTCTATTACTCCTTGATTCGTTGTCGTATGCGTTGAAAAAATCATCCCATGTTTATTTTAATATTATAATTATATTGAATATTTTTTATATTATTTATAAGTTTTTTTCTTGTATTCATTAATATGTGATTTATTTTTAAAAAACAATTTTAAAATTTTTTTTAAATTACAAATGAATTTCTTGTCAATTTATTTCTTTTGGTAATTCTTTTTTGATTTTTGTTATTTAATCTCGTTTAAATTATTTAAATGTTCGAAGCGATGTTTAAAGAATCAAAAAGCTGGAAAATTGGTTCGTTAATTAGCTTTTCATGTTCATTAATTTTTTGACGTTTCTTTCCCGAAAAAGGTTTTTATTCTATTATTTTTAGATTTATTACAATTTTTATTGAGTTAATTGCAAAGTCTGATAATGATTTGTTTCTTTGTTTTTATTTGTTAATTATTTTGTGCTTTTTAACTTTTCTAAAGAATTTTGAAAAAAATCTCATTTTATATCTCATATATTTAATATAATAATTTCTGAAAGTTTTTTATTGATTTTTAATTGATTCTCTTATAAGATTTACACTTCTGCACATTTAATGGAATTAGAAGAATTTTAACTTTAGTAAAAAAAAATGTGCTATTTTACGATGATTTTCTCCTTCTCTTTATATTAAATAAATAGTAAAATTAAAATTCATTAGTTTGTAAAATTAATTTACTATTAACAATTTAATCAATGATAATATTAAATTTATTTAATTTTAATGATTTAAATATTGAAATTTAATTTCCCGATAAAATGTTTTGGTTCATACATAATATTTTCTTAAAAATAAATTAATTTAAATAACCTCACTATTGGAATAAGTTTGCTTAAAAGCAACCATGTTATTAATTATTTATTTCATTCGATAGGCTTAAATGTTTTTTTATTATGCTACAAAATTTCAAAATGTTTTATTAAATTTTCAATTATTGTTTGATTTTTTAATTTTATTATTTCATTTATTATTTTGGATGTTTTGGTCAGTTTTCCTTTTTTTAATTTATTTTTTTGTTTTAAAATAATCACGAAAATTATTAACAGCACAGTAGTAGGCGGATGAATTTTAACAAATCATTAATTTTTTGACGTTTCTTCCCCGAAAAAATTTTTTATTCTATTATTTTTAGATTTATTACAATTTTTTATTGAGTTAATTGCAAAGTCGGATAATGATTTGTTTCATTGTTTTTAATTGTTAATTATTTTGTGCTTTTTAACTTTTCTAAAGAATTTTGAAAAAAAAATTCATTTTTAAGAATTTCATCAAAAATCATATTATAATATTGAGATTAATTTTTCAACAAATACTGTAAAATTATTTTCATTTATTTATTTATATTTTAATTAAAAATTAAATTAAATTTTATTGTATTTTGAGTTTTCATATTGCTTTTTATAATTAATTATCAGATATTTAAATTTTCACATTTTTATTTTCTGAATTGTTTATCTTCATTTTTCAGCATTCTCATGAAGAAGGCTACATATATGTTTTCATTTCTAATGTAGATAGGGGTCGTCACAAGAAATTAGCCATTCTTAAAATAACTTGGGATCGGTCTCTATTTTCGAAACTTGAATAGTGAGCCATCCTAACAGAGAATAATTTTTAAATTCTACAAAAATAATCATAGAAACGATAAATTTACTACTAGGGTTAGTTTTAATTGGGATTTAGATTTTTATTTAATGGAATCCAAAAAAAAATCAAGTGGAATCCCGATAATTCTCATGAATTAAAAGTGTAATTATTCTTATTGTTTCTTAAATTCGTGATAATGAAATGAAGACAATAATCTTGGCAGGCTGACGAATTGCTTAATCATTATCAATTATGTTATGTATTATATTTCTTACTGAACAAATATTTATTAATTTCCCAAACAATTGAATTTTATAATTACAGTGAAATTTATTACAAAAATAAAATGATATTAATTACACTTGTTTTTTTAGCTAATGTAAACTATTTATAGATTTATAAATTTGGCTTTTTTCATTTTATTTTAAATAAAAATGCTGTATTTTCATTGTTATTCAAATTGGTTTTAAAAATAAAGTTCAAAAAATAAATATTTAATTGAGTTCAATAATTATTTATGAATTATAACAAATATCTTTATTTTTAGTTTTTTAATTCATTTTAATAGTAAATTTTTCTTTAAAAATATTTTATTTAAATTTAAAAAATACATATTTAGAAAAATTTTTTTTAAATGTTTGTTTTAATAAATAACAAGAAGCTTTTTATATTTAAAAGGACTTTTCATATAAAACTTATAATTTTAAATTAAATAAATAAATTGTTAACGGCAAAAAAGATTTCTTATTATGCATTTTAAAAATTTTTATTTCTTTATTTAAAAAATTTATAATGGACCTTTTTTTGCCAATTTGATTTAGAGAATATGAATTAGTTCGTTTGAATTTTCCAGTATGAAAGTTCTGAATTTAATAATTCATTTTTATTAGATCTCCAAGTTTAGCTTTAAATGGCAATAATATTTATATCTTTTTTTCTCAAAAACCTCGGTCACTTGAAAAAATTAATTCAAATTTTTGTTCAGGAAATCCAGGTTTTTTCCTGTTTTGCCTGGACCTGGACCTGGATTTTTTTTCACATTTGACCTGGACCTTGATTTCCTGGAAAAATCCAGAAAAATCCAGATTTAGGAAAAATCCAGGTTGCCGAAAAATGGCCTGGACCTGGACCTGGATTCAGGAAAAATTCAGGCCTGGATCCAGGTCCAGGTCGATCTCTACACTTATTAATTTAATAGATAATTCTTTATTAATTTTAAATATATTTTTAAAAAATTATGATATTATTTTAAGCAGTGCTCACAATTCTAACTTAAGTGTAATTTAGTCTGATTAAAATATATATTTTTCAAAATATTAAAATCTAAACCCATCAAAATGACTGATAGGGAAAGTATGCGAAGGATCTGATTGCCATGGTAAAATTTTAATCAATTTAATACTATTTCCATACAATTTTAGGGTTTTTCTTTTACATAAAAAATCAATTTGAAAATTTTTCAAAGCTATCATAGTTTAGAAAATATCATAAACAAAAAAAGATCCTTTTAACCAAAATTCACAAAAATACTAAAATCTAACAAATAAATATTGTTCTTAATTAAAGGAAAACTTAGAATTACATAAAAACTTAGAATAAATTTAATTAAATTTCTTAACGAAAAAATTTAAAATTATAGAAAAAAAATTAACAAAATGTAAATGATTTTTATTGCAAAAAATGGACAAAAAGACTGGAACTTTCTTTTTATATTTAAGGCATTTTCGCATTTTGACGACTTTTGAAATTGGCGTAACGACAAACATAACATTAAATTAAGTGATTTTATAAATGCATATTTTCGCCAATTTATTTGGAAATTTAGAATTTTAGTCAATTGAACTAAATATTTATGCAAATTTTATTTAAAAGAAAAGATTATTAATATTTTAGTTTCAGTATCTCTTAATGATTTATTTTAGAAAATTATCTTTTTAATTATTCTTGAAATAAATAATTGAAATAAAAAAATACAAAACGTCAATTAATAAATAGTAATCCATAAGACTTAATAATAATAATAAAAACCTTTAAACAGTAAATTTTAAGTAGGAACAGTGAAAAACTGAAAATTAAAACTTTACGAAAAAATTAAAATTTCAGTTAATTATTTATTCAAATGAAAAAATAAACAAAAGCAAAATGCTTATCTATGATTGAAAAAACGAAAATATTTGAAAAAATTCAAATCAAAGTTTACTCACTTCATAATTATTTAATAAATTTATTTATTTTCAGTTATTTATATATTTTAAATACAATAAACAAATGTACTAGAAATCTAAACAATTTACTGCAAATACATAAAAGCCGAAAAATAATTAATTAAATGAGCTATACAACGTTGAGACGTTCATCTTGTATAAAAGAATTAATTATATTAAAAGTAACTTTTATTTAAGTCCCAACCACAAAAAAAAAACAAAAAAGAAGCCAGACCTCAAGAAATTTATTCTCTTAAATTGGCTTAAACCGCAAAATTTTGCAATTTTTTGTTCCTTGAATTAAACAAAAAAAAAAACCTATCGGATAAAACATAAGCTTAATTAATACATATCCTTTGTGAATTGTAAAAGAAATTTTTTTAAAACAAATATAAAAAAATTGTTCATTAAGTAAAAAAGAAAAATTAAACTAATTGATTAAAAAAATGTTTTTAAGTAAGTAAAAAATAAAAGAATATTTGGTCATTTTGACTAAAACCCTGCAGCAGTTCTTATGAATCCACAATATAATTTACAAGAAAATGTAAAAATCTAAAGATAAAAAGAAAAATATTAATAATATTGCATCTTACAAAACGACCTTTTCAATAGACTTAATAAAATCAAGTTCAAAAATCAATTTCATCAAAAAAAAGGTTATATTAATGATAACATTAATAACCTAATATAAAATATTTTTTGAAAAATTAAAAAATGATAGTCGTGAATTTATAGTTAACCAAATTAAGCAATAGGTATTATTACAATAAACTGTAAAGGATTTTAAAAAAATTTAAAAATTATAATAATATTTAGGGTTAAAAAAGGATCAAGGCAAAATATATTAACATTTTCTCTTAATATATTTAATATATTCATATTTTGAACAATATATCAAAATAAACTTATTTGCAATTATTTAAAGAAAATAAATGATAATTAAAATTATTACATATTTTATTTTGCAAGTAATTTTTTGTTAAATATTTATATCGTAATTAAAAATAATTGCTATAGACCAATAAAAATCAGTAGGGAAGTGATTTTTGGTGATTAAACTCTATATATTTTTTTGCTTAATTGTTATGATGAGCGGAGTTCAAAATTGAGATATTTTGATTATTTTTTATATATTTTTTATATCCAAGTGAAATAAATTTTAATAAAATTATATAAATTCTTAAAATTTTTATTTTCATCAAATTTTTCTTTTTTTCTATTATTTGATATCTCTATGTGTCCTCTGTTAGTCTACAAAATTTCATCTGGCCAAAAATATTCGAAAACCTGGCCCCTTGTGTATTTTCAGTCATAACTTTGTCCAAATTTGATTTGACAAAATTTTTGGAAATTTTTCAAGCTGATAGACAACTCGTAAAACTATTGAATGATCCAAGAATGACTAAGTAACAACAAAGCAATTATTTAAAAATATTTAAATTTTTTGTAAGATAATAAATTAAAATATTTATTTTTTAATAAAATTTACAAGAAATTTTTACTCATAGATATTCACATTTAAATACAAAATAAAAATATTAAAGAATATTGTAATAACAAGTTAAACTGAGAAATCAAAAACTTATTATAATTTACAAATATACAATCTGAGCCAGACACTATGCATAATATTTTTTGCGATATAGATAGAATGTAAAAAATTGAAAAAAATATCGAAACCATGAAAAATTTGGTTCGGCTCAACACATGAAAAAAAGTAATTCCAAAATTAAAAAAAATCATTAAACACTTTTTGTATTACCTTTTTTGGAAGAACAATAGAAAAATTTTTTTTAAATACAAAATGATAATTAAATATACTAGCAATTAAATTAAAATTAAATTATTATTTAAAACTTTTTAAATATTCAGTAGTAAAAATTGAATTTTTTAATATTAAAAAAAACAACCGAAATGATATGCAATTAAGCAATTCCGCACTAGTCAAGCTCACAAATAACTTCCAGTCCAAAAACCAAATTTGCACTTCATATCCTTATTAGTATTGAACTATATAAATATCGCATATATTTACGCTAAATATATTTTAATAACAAATTACAAAAAATAATAATAAAATAAATAGAAATAATGTTGATAACATAAAAAAAAGTTAGCCTTTTTTATAAAAAAAAAAAAAAAAAAAAGAACCACTAAAAATGATAGTGTATTTTTAATAGTTAAATGAAATAAACAAATAAAATAATTGCTTAATATTTATTTCATTGCCAATATTATTGAAAGAGCAATAATTGTATGTTCTAATAGAAGAAAATAAAGTTAAATATTAAGCATTAATTTGAAAATAAATGTATAAAAACAAATTATAAAAAAAGAAAATTAATTCTAAAAAAAACTGTTTCATTTAATAATAAGAGATTATTTTAAAATTATGTTTTAAAAAAATAATTTTATATAAAATATTTCTTCTTAGATCCTCTTTGAACCAAAGACAAGATCGGTTATTTGAACTTAAATTTATATAACACTTACTTTCAAAAATAAATAACAAAATTTTAACAAGATTGAGAGAAAATAAATCAGAATTTCTTTTAATTAGTCTAAATATTTAAAACAATTTAATGAATAAATTAAAAAAATTCTAGTTCTATAAATCGGCACCCCCGGACTCCCTTCTTTCCCATAAGTTTTTTGGAAAAAGCGTGCCAAAAAAAGTGATGTAAAAAACAAAAAAGGTCTACCGGTCGGTGGTAGCCCTCCAAGAAAACATCAAACCGCTCCTGACCTTTGGAAATATTTTCTTTTTTTTTATTTTAGTAAAGGCATTTTGTTAATATTTTGAAAAAATTAAAAATTATGGAAAATTTCAATACCCGATTTTTTACCGGGTACCCGACACGGGCCTGGTTTAAAAATTGGTATCCGACTTAATTTTACAAAAAATAAAATAATGGAAAACTCAGAATTTTTGAGGCCACCTAAATGCTTTTTTTCTGCATAGAATTCTCTAGATAAGTGCTCAGCAGAGAAAACTGACTATTCACTAAAAAAAATAATAACTCCTGACGAGTTGTTGACTCTCAGTGGACAACACTGAACTGGCCGCTCAACCGCTAAAATTTCTCAATTTCTGAAAAATAATTAAAATTTTTGCAAAAAAAAAAAATGCACCATCGATTGAACTCAAAAAAAACAGTTTTGAAATGATGGGCACAAAATAAGAATCGTTTTTAATTGGCAAAAAAAAGAATGTAGGAAAAATTGCATGTTGTACACATGAAGACTCCTTCAAAAAAAAAGAAGAATTATTGCCTAAAATAAAAATTAAAATGTGGGAAGTACAAATATTTATGCCATTTGCTCCAATAAAACTAATCATTCTATAAAAAAGTAAATTGATTTAAAATATATATATTCTAAAATTCTATTACAAATTCACAAAGAAAAAATGAGAAAAATAGTTAAAAAAGTAATTTTAAAATATTTTAATTCATAATGTTAAATGATAAGAAAGCAAATATATAAAAATTTAGTAATAAAGAAATACAAGTAGTATTTATTTAATACAAATATTTAAATAGAAAAGAATAACGGGATCAAAATCCACAAAAGAAATGCATGAAATGCATGTGAAATAAAAAATTAACAAATTGAATGCACATGAAATAAGCGTTCGGAAGAAGAAATCAAAAATCATTCAAAATTTTCAAAATAAAATTAATTAAAAAACTGAGGTTTTCAATTTATTTTTGGCATGGAACAATGCAAAGTTTCATTTGATTAAATAAAAACTTAATTGATTTAAGCATCAGTATGAATTTATTTTATTAACATTTATAGAACCCAATGTAACTGCTTTTAATTATTATTTTTTAATTTAATATAATTTTAAATCATATAGAATCCTTTTGAAAATGTTAAGCTATTACAATTAATTATAATTCGATTTTACAAAAAAAATTAAAAAAAAGAAGTATTACTTTAAAAAATCATTTAATTAAGAAAAAACGAATTAATTAAAAGAGAAAACATAAAAGATATAAAATAAAATGAATAATATAATTTAATATATCTTTGTATACTTAAAGTTTTTTAATTTATCAAATTTATTATAAATTTTACAAATGAAAATATTTTATAATAAGATATTATTACCAAAATGTATCAAGGATTAAGGAAATAATATTAATTAAATAATTATATTTAGGGTTAAAGAGGATAAAACTATAAAGGTAAAATAAATTTACAATTAATTCTCTTTTAATTGAAAAACTTTTTTATAACATATTTTAAACAAGCAAATTAATATATAGAAAATAAATTATATTTATAAAAAATATTATATATTTTACTTAATTAATAACAAGTTAATGAAAATCTCGGAAAGCGACATATTCTGCAGAGCGATGAAAAAATTGATTTTTTCCTCAAGAGTTAATAAGAATAAAAAAAAAATTAATTCAAAAATAAAAATTTTAACATAAATAAGAAATTAATAATTTAAATTTAATAAAACTTAATTTTTCTTTTCGCATCAAATTTTTATAAATTAATGCATAATCAATTAAAAATTCAATAATAAAATAAAATAAATATTTATTTATTTATTTCACTTTCCATATATTTATGAATCGGACATGAAAATTAATTTGTTTATGCAAATATTTATGAGATAAATTATAGATAAAACATTTAGTAAAAAAATTATAAAATATTATTTTTTTACCCGCGGCAATTTTGTGTGAATTTCGCTCAAGATTTAATACTTTTTAGCCCAGGGAATTTTACGAATGCATTATTTTTACGGATTCACGATCCTGTTCCGGAAAATTTCGTACTCACGCTCGCGGACCCGCAATATCTTTCTTGAAAATAGTGAATATAAAATTAAAATATTTTACATATATTGTAATTCATGATTGAAAATTTTTTTATTAGTAAATAAACTAATTAATTTAGAGAATTTATTGAAAACCAAACAAGAAATTAATAAACAGTAAATTATTATTGGTAAACAAAAAAATTAAAAAAAGGTTGTTAAAGAAAATTAATTATTTTTAAAAATATAAGTAAGAAGAATAGCTTAAAATGACCAAAAAGAATAAACTTAGCATAATGGAAGTAAATTTACAAAACAGAAATTAAAAATTCTCAAATTTTTTCCAAAAAAGTTTTGAAATAAAAAAGTCATTAAAATGATAAATTTAAAATTTTATTCACTTTTGGTTCCTACTGTACACCAGGCCTTTCAAAAATAAACTAAATAAAAAAACTAAAGTATTGTTATTAAATAATCTTATAAAAATCATTAAATAAAGTTTTATAATTATTTATTAATAAAATTAAAACAGGTTTTATGTTTTAAAATTAATTCTTTATTATAAAGCCAAAACCATGGCAAAAGATAGTGCAAATAAACCGATTAATTAATAAATAATAAAAGCATAGAAAAATTTTTATAAAAATATTAAATTTTACTTAAATTAAAAAAATATTTTAACAAAATATTAAAACTAATTTTCGAAAAATTATTTAAAATTAATAAAATTAAATTATTTGAATAATAAAGGAATAAATATATTTTAAATAAATACATATATTTGCTAATTGCAACGTGGTTAAACCCGCATCAAACATGAGAAAAGTTGAATATAAATGAAAAATATTACCTTTCATCATAAATTTGTTTCAATTTCATCATATTGATATAAAAAAACACTTGAACACAAAAACTAAATATAATATTTTAAAATATAAAATTTAAAATTACATCAAAGTAAAATTTAAATTATGTGAAAATAAAAATTTGATACTGAATAAATAATAGAAAAAAAATCTAAATTATTTATCTAATTCAAGTTGTCATGTTGGCACGTCTTCCTTTTGGGCTTCATTAATATATTTAATTATGTTTAGAAAAAATTTCATTTTCTAAAATAGTTAAAAGATTAACTTTTTTGGGGATTAATTTCTTTAAAATTTTTTTATTATTTTTATTATTTGAACATTTATATTTCGCATTTTCTTTCATATTAAAATACTTATTCCATCCTATTACTCTTATCATATTTAAAAAAGCTTTTCATTTAGTCCAAAATTTATAGCAATTAGTAAAAATAAATTATTATTT
The DNA here is from genome assembly GCA_023374025.1 of Heterodera schachtii. Taxonomy (NCBI): domain Eukaryota; kingdom Metazoa; phylum Nematoda; class Chromadorea; order Rhabditida; family Heteroderidae; genus Heterodera; species Heterodera schachtii. Next base: position 478,049 of record SIJG01000100.1, on the reverse strand, counting down.
TATCTCTCTAAAATTATTTTAAATTGTTTTTTAGCATTATTTCTAGGACAGTGAAAATTATAAGAGTAAACAATATAACTTCAACTTTTTAATGATATTATTTGAAAATAATATATTGCTACTTTATAAACAAAAAGTGTTTTTTAATTAAATTATTTATTTGTTCTTTATTATTAGCTGCACATAACTTGATCAGGATCACCAGCTGTGTTCTGTGAATGTTGAAATTTTGAAATAAATAAATATTTGTATATATTAAGTAATACCATTAAGCGGATTAAGTTTTAATAAATATCCAAATATTAATGGCATATTTTAGTAACATGTACATTTATTTTCATTTTTCTTGAGCCTTGGAATTCAGAGCTCTAGTCGGAAGGAATTAAATCCATAGAATTGGAAGCATTTAAACCAAAATTAATGCATTTATATTTTATTGAATTTAAATTCAAACCATCCAAATAATAAAGAACTCACTTTTATATTCATATATAATATTTCAAAGAATAAATGTTATAATTATTATAATCCCAATTATGAACTTGCAAAAAAATATTTGATTAATGAAGTAAAGATGATTATTTTTGTTCGAAATTTCCTTTAAATGTTAACATTTTCTTATTTTCTTTGTGTTAAAAAATCATAAAGAGTTTTAATATTATATTGCAAAAAAAACAACTAATGAAAAATATATCGGTGGGTGGAAATGCCACAGAAGAAAATTCTATTCGCCATTGTAAAAAGGATATTTAAGGGAATTCAAATATAGTTATTTAAAATCAAATTCAATTAAAATAGATATTTATAATTTTGGCATAGTGACGAGCTAATTAACATTTTTGAGCGTTATGGTAATTACTGAAAACTTAAATTTTATTTTTCTTTTGAACAAAATTCAGCAGTTCGCAAATTATTAACTCTGAAATAAGTTACAAAAGTAATAATAATGAAAAGGAAATTAAGCTAATTTGTATTTAAATTTTGAAAAAAGAAATTTAAATTTCAATTAAAAACCAAAAAAATTAAGCAATAATAAATGAAATAACTAAAATTATAATATAATTATATTACTAAATAAGAGCAAAGATAAAATGATTAAAACTCGGAAGTTTTTTTTAAAATTTATTCTTCATAAAAAGTAATATTCTTTTACAATATTATTTTTCCTATTTTTTTTCTTAAAGTAAAGGGATTTATTTTATAATAAATCTTATAAAACTTTTAAACCCGTAAAAAACTAATATAATTTAAATTTTATAAACTTACAAAAATTTTAATTCTTTTATAAAAAAATTAAAAAATAAAACATATTTTCAAAACATAAACAAAAAAAATTTTTGTAATAATATTTTCCACAAAATTTTAATTGCGTGCATACAAATAATATAATAAAATAAAAAATTTAATTTGATAATTTCTTGCACTTTATTAAATAATTTCTGCTGTTTACTATGAAAATTCAAATATACTGGCGAAATAGTAAAAAAATAGTGGCGAAAATTAAGTGTATGCAGATGTATTATACATTAAAACCGATTTACTTTAAATATTAATTTATAATTCAAAAAATATTTTCTTCTTTTAATGCTATTTTTACGAAAATTATAAAAGAGTATTGCTATGAAAAAACAGGTGATAAAACATTGAGGAGCACCAAAAAAATATGATAAAATATTAAATGCCATAATTTTTCATTTTCTAAAATTATAAAAAAATTAATCAGATAAATAATATAATAATCCAAGCAACTAAAAGGAAAATAAAATTATCTTAAATTAAAAAAAAGAAACACATATTAAAATACCTTATTAATATAAAAAATTATCCGCGATCGTTTTCTTTTCCCAATGCAGTGCAGGCGACATGAAAATAGAATATAGAATAATAGTTTATATTGCAATTAATACTTAATAATAATTTTATAAATTAAAAAAAAAAAGGAAATCAATAAATTTTTTAGCCAAATCATTAAAATTTATCTGCATAATATTATTATTATTACAAGTACCTTTTTCAGATTATTTATGCCGCATTTTTAAGCTTCATTAATTTTAAGTTTTCTTAAATGAAGGTAACTTTTAAAAGATTTCTCTAAATTCAATGATAGTTTCGCATTGGTAAAATTATGCTTAATTGTAAAAGATTCAATATCCTCATTTATTAACTTCGTTTCTTGTTTTTAATTCCGAATGGCCAAAGACACTCTAAATGTTATATTTGTTTTAAAATCTTTTTATGATATAATTAAAATAATAAAATGATTAGAAAAAGATAATGGGTGGTATAATTATTAGTTAATTACGAAATAAAATTTATCATTCAAAGCATTTTTAAAAAAGGAAGGTTTAAGTAAATTATTAATTAATTGTTGATTATGCAAATAATCAATTGTTGATTATGCAAATAAGTAAATATAATTTAAGAAACGGGTAATTGTTTTAGTAAATTGAAAGATGAATTATTTTTCGAAATAAGAATAAAAATAAAATATTCAAAACATATATTAACGCATAATAACCATAAAACGAATATAAAATGTTTCCTCTAAATTTTTAACTTTAATTACAATCACTTAAATTCTTTTATTTTTTGTTTTTTCGTTTTCTTGTATGGTTTTCAATTTATTATATAACTATTTAATTATAAAAATATATTTAATTACGTTAATGAATTTTACCTAATTTCTTTTTTATTTGTGTTGTTAATAAAAAATATTTTTTTAACGAATGATTTTCTACATTCGAAGCTTCATGGTAATGTTGAATCCTTCATTTATAAAATTTATTTAATGTTATAATTCAATATACTTTCTTATTTAGTCAGTCTTTCATTAAAAAATGAATTTATTCCTTTTAATTAGTTTGATGTGTAAATATCTGTCAAAATAAAAATAAAATTTATAATTAAAAAATGCGAACTTAAATAAAAAACGTAACGTAATAAAATTATATAATTAGGAAGTAATAAATAAATATTTCACAAAAACAATTATATTTTTTCATTCACAATACCGAATATATATTTTTTTATTTAAATTTGTTTATACGAACTAGACTTAATTTTTTAATTAATTGCTGCATATTTTTGTTGTTAACTTCTGGGTAATGACGCGTTTTCTTATTATATTTATATTTTTAGTTTAAATTGTAAAATTTATAATAATTATTAAAAATTTTTGAATAGGGTTATAATTCATGGAATTTATTACCGAAAAATATTATGGAAATAAATTGATTTGACACACATTTTTGTGATTTTTGACTGTCATTTATGTTTTATTTTATTTTCATTTTATTTTGTTTAACGCCACTGTTAGAGTGCATAGCACCTTGTGGTTTGTTCAATAAATAAATAAATAAAAAATAATAATAAATTGAATCATTCTTCCAATTAATATTTATTTGTAAACTAAAAACAAATATAATAAAAATAGTTACTTAAATTTTATTAATAAATTTAATCATTTAAGCATATAATTATGTATATATATTAAATTAAAATTAACTAAGTCATATGTTCTAAAAATTAGAAAGTTGATGATTAAAAAAGCCCCAAATTAACATAAAAGTTTTATACACGCTTAAGAAAAACATTCATAAAATTAAAAAAAAAACAATTTTATATCCCAATAAAAAGGATTGAAAAAGAGCTTAACCAGAATAATAAAATTATAAACATTATTTTACAGAAAGAGTTTTGAAAAAACGAAAGTGAACTGCGCCTGTATAAATAGACGAGCAATACGAATCGGCTATATATGCACAATCATCAAAACAAGAATTGTAAAAATATAAAAATATTATAAAGAATGCAAATTTAATTGCTTAAAATTAATATATTATTTTGTATTATAACACTATTCATATTGAAAAACTTTTCATTAAATTTTAAATTTATTAATAACTCTAAATAAACTATTATAAAAATATTTAAAAAAATTTACTACAATTTTCTATTTATCAACGATTTTTTAATATATTTTTAATTCATAAAATTGGCAACAGAGAGAGGTAGATAGATATATGTAGATTAGAAAAAAATCATTATTCCTTTTGCCAGCTAATAAATATCGACTTTAAAAATTATAATAATCAAAATTTTAATTTGTTAATAATTTCAAATTAATAAAAACATATTGAAAATAAATGCAAAATAATAAAAATATATGCAACAAAAGATTTTTATTTATTTAGAGGCATTTATTGAAAAATAAGACAGCTTAAATCAAATTTCCTATTTTTCCATTGCATAAATAAAATATATTAAAATTTTTAATTTTACACTTTTCATCATAACGAACAATTGAGAAAAATGCTAATGGAAACAGACAAGAGTTTTTTAAAACATATTTCTTTTTATAATAATAAATTAAAAACCTTATCTGTAATTTATTGTAAAAAATAATTAATATTCTAATGGTATAATAACGAAATTAACCAAAAACAAAAATATTATATAAATATATAAACACTACAAAATACAAAATAAAATTTTTTTTTTATTTTCAAAGATGAAATGAAAATTTCTTTATTATAAAAAAATTATAAAAGTATTGTGTACTTGAACGAAACAGAACAGGTACGGCAGAACAATTTGAATAAATAAAACTTTTTTAGTTATTTATAACCAAAGATAACTTTAAATATTTTGCAGTTAAAAATAATTTCCATGAATATTTAATCTTCAGAATAATTGAATTCAAATAAACAACAAGAAATATATAAATATATTTAATAAATTATACAATAAAATATGAAAACTTTGCAAAATTTTACAAAAATTGTCCCGGCCCCGTAGAATAAGAACGTGGTCATGGTTAAATGACCACGAAGTTGGTGACCTGCAGGGCCCGGTCAATAAGAAGGTGGTTAATTGACCGGATCAAACGACCATGGTTATTTGACCTGGTCAAATGACCACGAAGTTGGTGGTAAACCGGGTCAATAAGAAAATGACCACGAAGTGTCGTTTTGACTACCAACCTCCGTCAAACTACCACGAACTATCTTCTTATTGACCCGCGTCATTTAACCACGGTCTTTTTTGGGGTAAATTCACATAAAATTTTGTTTTTTCTTTAATTTATGGGATAATGTGGGGTACGTGGCACTATTAGAAGGATAAAATTAATTTACAGTTAGTTTATTTTAAAGAATTTAAAAAAATGTTTAAATAATTACCATAATTGATTATTGAGAAAAATTATTTTATGGAGGTGTTTTTAGTTAATTCCTTGTTATTTTCGTAAAAATTATTTGTCTCTTGAAATTTTTTTGTCGAGTTTTGACTACCTTTGTAAAAAGTTCTCCAGGCGCATTCTTTTCATAAAATATTATTTATTGATTAAATTTAATAAAAAAATGAGTTAATAAACATTTATTAATATTTATTATGTTATTAATTAAGTATAATTTTATGTTTAAATTTTATTTCCGATTTTTCTCTCCTTTTTTAATATATTAAATATATGGATCAACCTTTTATATTTATTAACCAATTATATTAGCTATTCCTAACTTGGTGAACAATGTTATTATTGCTTAAATTTTATTTTTCTTCTTTTTATTTTCTTTATTTCTAAATGCTTAGAAACAATATATTTTAAGATATTTTTAATTAATAATCAATTATGTATATAATTATTTATAATATTATTAATTATTTAATTTTGAATATTTAAAGTTTTCGTTCCTTCTAGTGTAAATTAATATTTAAATATAATTTATTTAGTTGAAAAATATTTTTAGTTACAAATGACATAGTCTTGGGCTTGCATTTTCTTTGAGGATTTTTAATTAAAAAATTATTATTATTTGCAAATAGCAAATTTCGGGATAGCAATAAAACGATTTTTTCATTTTAGAATCAGTTTATAAATTTAAAGAATGAAATTTTTATATTTAATGAAATAATTCATCCTTTCTTCTGCTTTTTTATGTATTTTAGTTAATATCAGTTAATAAAATTTTTATTAATATGATATATATTATAATTTATAATTAAAGAATTCATTAACTAGATTAAATTTAAAAAAAGTTTAGAAAATTATAAGCATGAGATTGTCAACGCTGTTTTTAAATGCAGATTAATGATTTCGACTCTTTCTAATTCCAATTCAATAAATTTTGATTTAATATACTTAAATAATAAATATTTAATATATTACTATTTTTTTCAAAAGCATTTGTTTTTTCTTATCTTAAAACTTAAAGAATGATCTAATTAATTTGGTGTTTCATTTCAATGCATAATTATGGAATAACTCTATTTTCATTATAATATCTTTTAATCTAGATTTGACCATACAATAAATTAAAAATTAATCAATTAAATAGCGTCTTTATTATATTTCTTTATTTCTATAAATCTTGTAACGATTTGTCAATATATAATTTTTTTATTACTATTGTTAATCATTAAAAAATTAAACATGAGTTCTTTTATCGTTGATTTCGCTTTCATTCAGTATTTTTGTATTTTAATAATGCTTTATTATATTTATTTTTACAAATTATTTTTTATTACAACTTTAATTTTTAGGAACTTTTTATCCTTTTACAAATAAAATAATGAAGTATAAATCTTATTAAATCGTTTTTCGTTTCATAATTAAACAATTTATTTTTATTTTTTTGATACAGTGTACGCTTTCTCTTTTTGCCTATAATAATAGTTTAATAATTAGATAATGTTCATTTTTCTTTTCATTAAAGCAATTAATGAATGAAAAATAAAAGCACATGAACAAATCAAAACAAAATATTAAAACATGCAAATCTTATAGAATTTTCTTTTTTATTAGAAATAAATAAAATAAAAGTGTAATCATTTTTTGACATATTTCCTGGAAATAGAAAATTAGAAAAACAAAAAAATTAAAATGATTTATCTCATTAAATCGCTGTATATTGAGGTCGGTCCCCACCTCATTTAAGTCTGATATTTAACTTTTGACTAAATTATTTCTAGAAATTGTTTAAAAAAAAATTGAAAATTTAAATTTCTTTATGCATAATTCATTCTATTCGTCTGTTATCCGCCAAAAAATCTATCTTAATTCATAAAACAGTAATAATATAAAGAATATTATAGGAGAGAAAATGATAAAAGCAAAGCAAAAAACTAAGAAAACCCCGATTACTGTATAAAAGTGAATAAGAGGATAAAAAAATAATAATTATTATTATTGGCTGTAACGTTAGAGGAAAAGAATGGAAATGAACAAATTTTTTGAATATAAAAAAATATTATAAAATTTTATTATTTTTAGAAATTATTAAAAATAAGACGTTGAATTTGGAAAAGCGTTCTACTGAAATCCTTTAAAATTATAATAACAAAAATTATTTAAAAGTTTAAAAATATCTATATCTTCTTCAATATTTTTATCTGAAAAAATTTAATAATTTAATTTCATTTCTTTGATTAAAATAAATTAGAAAGAATAAATATAAGGTAATATAAAACTCATTAAAGAAATAAATAATAAGCCATTTATCAATTTGACCAGTATTTGCCTCGATTCGCCTATGGCGTCTAATCTCATTTGCCTTTCAACTATAATTAATTGATGACAGGAATAAAAATTTTAATTTTAAATAAATTAACAAAACATTATATTCAAATTTAAAATATAAAAATTTATTCCTTTATTAATAAAAGATATTTTGGATTTTTGTTATAAACCTTTCTGGAATTTTGTAATCTATAATTTATTAAAAGAAAAGCATGAAATTTTATTCATAAATCTAATAAGCATAAAAAATAATATTATAAATATTACTCATAGCAATTTCAATACATTTATATACAATAAAATTCAAATAATTAGTCACAAAAATTAAGCAAACAAAAAGTTAGAAAAAACCATTCGTTAAAATTAATGCAAATAAATAAGAATTAAATTTTTTTTATTTTTAATATTCATAATAAACACATGAATTAACTAGGGTCGATCCATGCGAATTTACACAAAGAATAATAAATATATTTTTTAAATTTATCTAAGCAATAGTCATTCATTCAATAAATTATTTTCTATTGAAAGACTTAATCATTAAAAAAAATAAGTTAATAAAAAGACAATGCAAAATAAAATAAAATACTTTAAATCTATTCAAGTAGCGCTGAATTTATTAAATAAATCATAATAATTTATTATTATGATATTAACGAAAATTTATGCATATGGAATTTAGGCAAAATTATAAATCTGTAGAAAAAGGGATTTGCAATAAAAATTCTATAAAAAAAAATTAATAAAAAATATTTATAAAAAAAACGATTGTCCTTTAAATAATCAACAGCTCCTCAGAAATAGCTCGGACTTAATGACGAAAAAAAATAAAAAAACAAAAATTAAATAAATAATTGTAAATTAAAAAGATAATAAGCAATATGTATAAAACGAAATAAATATGCAAAAAATATAAAACTACTAATGAATCTTTTTAAAACGATATCCTTTTTATATCGTTTGATCATCTGATAAAAAGAATTTTACTTATTTCAATAAAAAAAATTTGAAATAAAATAATTTCATTAATAATTTTATTTTTATATTATTTGAAAAGAAAATTTTATTGTAAGTATAAAATAACAAGAATGTCCACATATTAGTCTAAATCTAATAGCAAAAAAAGAACTAACAAGAGCATGCACACGCAATCAAGAAAAAGAAAATATATATTCCTGAAAATAAATAAAAAATTATATCACCGGAAAAATAAAAGTAAAAAAATAAATAAAAGTAAAAAAATAATTTCAGCAAAATTATAAAATAAAAAATAACAATATTCAATAAAGCATAAAATTCATCATTATTGACAACATGAATTAACAATGAATGAAACAATATTGGTAAGAGAAAATAAAATTATTAGTCAAGAGGGTAATAATATATGTATGTATATAAATCATTAAGATGTCCGCGATCACAAAGTCGAAAAACAGGACAAGAAGAAAATGAAAAAATAATAGATGTGAAAAGAAATAAAAAATGAAATGTAAAATTAATAATTTATTAAAATAAATGCATTAAAAATAATATTATACATAGCAAAAAACGAACCCCCAACCAATTTCAGATAATGAGGAACAGGACACAAGAATAAAAATTTATGAATAAATTTTATACAACAACTTAAACCTATTAACGAGAAATGAGTTAATATTAAATATTTTATAATAGCAATAAATAATAAATAAATAGTTCAAAAAAGCTAAATAAAAATATAGCACAAATGAAAACATTCAAAAAAGAAAACAAAATCGTTAACTCAAAAAATATTTGTGAAAATAAGAACCTAAAAACAAAAGACTGTAATATGAAGTCAACGACCAAAAAAAGTATGAAGATATTTAATTATATTGAAATTCGTGATATGATACGAATGGATCTAATTAAAAAACAAAGAATTTACAAATAGTTTTAATTAAAATTTATTTATTATTGGCAAAAAAATCCCAATAAAAAATAAATTAAGATTTCAATTAAATAGAAAATTAAATAATTAAAGATAATTAGCTTAAAATAAATTATTTTTACGAAAAAATATAATTAATATAATAATTAAACATAAGATTATTCTGAATTTTATTTTTTAGTGTCCAAGTAAATCATTTCTACATTAATTGAAATAATTATATTCTTAGCGTTAACTTCATAAATGATTGTGTTGACAATGTCGTATGGGTTAAGATTCAACAAGACATTTATAAAATAAAACAAAACATAATAAATAATTTAATCAATGGTTAAGCATCCGAACACAATTTCATTTGTCGAGAAATATTTTTCGTGTAATTAAATGATATTCAAATTATTAAGTCCAAAATAATTTATAATTTTATGATTGAGTGAGCATATAAACTGTTATATATTTAAAAAATTGAAAAGATAATTTATTATTAATTTATCAGTTTATTTTGCCAATTAATCAGTCAATATTGAATATTGTTCATTGATATAGAAAAATAAACACGCCCTCTGGTCAAACATCATCTCTCATCTTAACAAAATGATCAGCAGAGATTTAAAAAAAAATTTGAAAAAAAATAAAATTTTTAGAATTTGGTTTAAAGTTTAAGATAGTTTATAAGAATAAAAAAAATAAATCAAAAATTTAGTTTTAATTAATAAAAGCAATTGACAATAATCAACGTAATTTATCGGCCAATGAATCAATACTATTTTTCATTTTACATAATTAATGCATTTTCAAAAATTTAAAATAAATTTAAAAATTTATAAAAATATTAACAAACATTCAGAAAATAAAAATATTTTTAAATAAATGCCTCCAAATTGAATTTTTATCTAATACAATTTTGATAATATTTCACAAGTATGAAAACTTTTCATAAATAATAAAAATTTTATTTTATTTTTAAATTTTTAACTTCACTAATTTAAATATGCGCGAAATGCTCGGACAGACAAAACCAACCGCCGAAACGAAGGAATATTATTGATACAAATACAAAAATAGTTCTATTAATATAAAACTCATAAATTTAATCCAAAATTAAAAATTATAAAAATTTTCAAATATTGAGAAAAAACATTATTTACTAAGTGCGGCGAGGCCCGCCGATCACAAAGTGGAAAAACACCGTGCTGAGCCGAACCGAAAATAGAGAATTATTTAAAAAATTGCGTAAATTATGATCTTCATTCATTTCTCCATAAATTTCATGCAGTTTTTCCAATAAATTTTCTTCATCCCTATTCTTTTTTATATTAATGTTACAATACAAAAATTATTCTACATTTATTATTGGTACGAAAGCATGCATTTATTTTGAGCAGAATTTTTGAAGAAAAAACACATTGAAGAAAGTTGAACTTCGAAATTACATTATTGTTTTACTTTAAAATTTTTTAAATTAGATATTATTATTAATATTCAATTAAAAAAACATTGCTTTAAAATAATTAAATTTAAATATTTTTATTGACACTGAGACTATTTTCGGTTCGACCTAGCACCGAAAAACACGACAAGAAGAAAATGAAAAAATAAGGGAAAAGAAAACAAACAAAAAATCAAAAAATATAAAAACTGTTATTTATGAAAAAAATGCATTAAAAATAAAAGTAGTAAAATAATCACAGCAACTTCAAAAGCATGAAAATGAAGATTTAATTTAATTAGTTTAACTATTAAAAATAATTTATTTTTAAAGGAAATTATACGAAATAAACTAAATATAAATAACTCAAATAGAATTATAAATAAATTTTATTGAATAATTTTTTCATTTTTGCCCTTTCCAAAATTAGGGATAAAGTGAATTTACAAAATTACAATTTCTATATTATCCATTATTCGTAAATATATTAAAATTTAATTAGGATCATTGACAAAACGCCAAAACAACGAAGTGTTCAGCAGAGATTTAAAAAGAAAAATTTATAAAAAAAATAAAATTTTTATAATTTGGTTTAAAGTTTAAGTTAATTTATAAAAAAAAAAAATAAACATAAACAAATGAAAAGACTTTTAAAATATTTCTTTTAAAATAATTTTGTTTTTATTGAATGAAAGAATGAAGCATTTTTAATGTATGTTAAATAAATAAATAAACACATGAATTATTCGCGAAAATTGAAAATTTTTAATTTCCGATTCTTTTGTCACTGCAACAATAATCTTTTTTTGCTAAATTTGAAAATTTAATTGAATTGCAAGAATTAAACCAATTATTCTATACACAATTTATTTCAGATATTTAAATAATAAGCTATAGAATTATTTTGACTGCAGAACAAGGAGAAAATAGTGAATCCAAAAACATTCAAGAAAATGTAAATTTTTAAAGTTTTGAATTTCATCATTAAAAAAATATTGCTTTTCAATAAAGAATAAAAATTATTAAATTTAAAAAATAACAGACGGTTGGAATTGATGACCCTGATATTTACAGCAAAGTGCATAAAAACAAAATTTAAATGGAAAAGAAATCAGTAATTTGCATTTACTTTAAAATAATTATTATGGAAAAGCGACTGTGAGACTGAACTGTAACACAACACAATGAAAAAGTTAGTAATTTAGTGAAATGTAAAAGAAAAAATGAATAAATTAAAAATACTACTATTAATTTTATGAAAGCAAGAAAAAATAGTTAGAATAAATAAATTAATAAAATACTTAAAACCACGAAAAGTAACAAAATAATCGTCATTATTAACAATTAACTAATTCTACAAAAGTTGATGCTCTATTAATTGCCATTCCAAAATAAATTTCATTATTTTGATAATAAAGCTCTATAATTTTTATAATTAAAAAAATATAAAATAAAATAAGAAAAAGCGATTTCTTTTTCAAAAAATAGAAAAAATAAATATTAATTATTTTTAATTATAACTTAACTTATTTTAAATATCGGAAAATCTTAAGAGGATGGTCAGTTCAAGTTTCTGATGAACACTCTAATGAAAAGTAAAAATAATGTAAATTTTATTCGATTTCTTTAATGTTAAAATAGGAATTTTTATAAATTTTAATAATAAAAATTTTCATAATCTTTAAAAACATAACACATAGTCAGGGTCAAGCTTAAATGCGCTATTGCTTGCTATAATAATAGAATTATGTTATGTGTAATAGAGACCGGGCGGGATCGGGATTCTTATTGACCTTTTCGGCCTTTTAAAATTCCAAACTATTCATGGAAATATTACAAAATCAAAATTCTTATAACCAAAATATTTCTCTAAAATTTGTCATAATTTAACGACCATTTATTTTTTTAATTTACTTTTTTTTCATTTTATTTTTGTGTTGTTTTTGTTTTATTCGAATGATTAATAAGCACATAAAAATATCTTATCAAAATGAAAAAAATAGGTTTTTGATAAATTTCTTAAAAAAATGCGAAAAAACGGCCCTAACTAAGATTGACTTTTCTGATGATTAAAAGACATCTAATTTTTGGATTTGATTTCTATTTAATTAATTAAATTATTTTTTATAGATTGAAAATGCATTATTTTAATTTATTTTACGTTCTTTGTAGTAAATAATCATTTTATTTAGTTGGGAAAAAGGCATGAGAAATTCGTAGCAATTGAAATCTTAATTTATAAATAATAAATATTATTTTAATTTGATTGTAAAGTCGATAATAATTATCTTTTATTCTTTTCTGCAAAATGTATTACTATTTTTTGTTTTATAACTTTCTAATTTCATTATGATTCATTTAAATAATGTCAATGATTTTATCAATCTTTTCAGACTGGCCCACTGCAGCTAAAATTACCATATTCGAAATTATTATTATTCAATTTTAAATAAAATAAATTTTAGTTTTTAATTATTTATTCTAATTTATTTTATTGAATTTGTGTATCACTTGATAAAAAATAAATAGAAATATTTTGAAAATGAAAATAATAACTTCATCAATTAATTTAAGAATTATGATCTCATTTATTTTATTCTTTTCTGTTGGAAGGAGCTTTTTACTGGCCAATCAATCATTTATATGCAATATTTATACATTAATTTTTAATTACATTTTGAATAATAATTTTAAATATAAATTTTTAGTTGCCTTTTTTATTTGTAATGTTAATTCTCCAGATATTTTTCAACTACAAATAAATTTTTGTTTATTTTTCTTACTTAGTTTTTTTAAATTTTAATTTTTGTTTGTTATTAACATAGCTTTGAAATTCCTAATTAAAACAAAAATAATTTCATTTGAAAGTCTTCGAAAATTTTACTCAATATTTGAAAGTGAATTTGTTTTCTTTATTTTAATTTTGAGTTTTTACTTCTTTTATTTATTTACATTTTATATTAATTTATTACAAAATTTTGCGTGGAAATTACTTCTGTTTTTTTGGGAATGGATGAGGGAAGAGAGTCCGGCAGTGCCGACAGGCGTCGCCGGAAAAATAATTGTTAAATGCAAAGTAATATGATTAATTATTTAAATTGTTAATAGATAATTAATTGCTTTTTCTTTTATAGTGAATTATTTTATTTTTTCCTTAAAATAATTTAATTTACATACAATATCTTTCTTTTGTTCTAAGCAAAAATTATTTTTATTTTGTGAACTTTAAATTATTATTTTTTCTTTGAATGTTGTCGGATCGTTCTGCTATTTCATAAAAATAAAATAACTTTGATTTTCTATTTGTTTTATCTCATTTTTCACTTTTAATCTCGTAGGAATTTTATATTTTGTGGGAGGTAGTACTTATATTATTTTAATTTTAAAAAAATGAGTCGTATGTATTTGTTTGATAAAATATTTTAGTGTGTAAGTGGAAAAATACATAAATAATTTGTGTTATATTAAAAAGTTTTAATTAAATAATAAATCTTATAAACCTTAAAAACCATAAATATTAAATAAATTAATACAATTAATATTTAAAAAATTTGCAAAAATACTAACACTTTTATTTTAAATTTAAAACCATGTATAATATTCTATTTTTAATCCTAAAATTAAAATAATTATTTTCACAATATTTGCCAAAATTTTTATTTGCATGCATTCCGAATTATAATTAAAGACACTCAAAAGTCTTATGACGAGGCTGCAAACAGTTTATATTGTATTTAATAATTTATACTAATTTACATAAATTTAAAAAAGGAGATGAAATGAAACGGAATGTAAAATAATAATTTATGGATTTATTAAAAAGTCTTATATAAAAATAAGAAAATCTTATAAAACTTTAAAACATTTAAATGAAATAAAAAATTATGTTCGAAAATAAATTAATTGATACTATAATTAAAAATATTGCTAATGAGGTCATAAAATTCTAAAGTTATATGAACAAAAAAGAAATTTAACATCGTAGATTAAATGAAAAATACAGGACAATAAAAAAATAATGGTAAAACAAAATATCAATCTGAAAATGAGATTCAAAAAAAAGAGAAAAATAAAATAATTATACTAAAAACAACTAATAAAAGGAATAAATCACATCGAATTATGTCAAAAAAAGAAAATTTTTGCTCATTTGAAATACATAAATTTATAGAATTAATCAAAAAATATTTAACAAGAGATTTTAGGAAAAAATGACCAAAAAATACAATTTTTACCAAATATAATTAAAAAAAAATTAAAAGTGCACATAAATAGTAAAAAATAGTTTTTGAATTAAAGAATTATTATTAAAAAGTGACAATGCGAAAATAAATTTATGAATGACATGCGAAGCCATAATACTAACAGCTAAAAATACTATGTTTAAAAACATTAACATAATTTCAGCAATTAATTGTGAACCATAAAATAAAGTTTTAATGTTTAAATATAAAACAAATTAAAATAATCCGAATTTTTTTAAACCATATTTAATCAAACCTATTAAAAATTACTAATAATTAAAAATTGAATTTTATTTTATTGCTTAAAAGATATTTTTATATAAATATTTGTTATGGATAAGGAATTGATTTAGATAAATACCAAATAAGCTTGCGCACGAAGCAAAGGATGAGACGATACGAGAACTTGAAAAATATTATTTTATAAAGTAATATCATGAAAATTGAAAATTTTTTTGCATTATATTTCCAAAAATAAATTGGCATTTTCAGTGCCGATTAATTTTCTTACAAATACAATTTCTTACTGATTAATATTAGTACAGCCGATTAAATTTATTTTTCTATTTTGAACTTTTTGTAAATATTATATCAATTCTTTTATCGATCGATCTTCAATTATAAAAGATCATTAAGAACAAAAATTTATATATTTGATAAATGACTTCAGTTAAGTCTAAAAAGGGACAAGAATAGTTAAATTTTGCAAATAACCAATAAAATTACTTTATATTGCAAAAAAATTAAAAGCATTTAAAAATAGTACCAAAGTTATAGGGAAAAAAGCAAAAAATTAATACCTAGTAAAAGAAAATTTTTTTAATCATTTTTATTTTTTAGTTTCAAAATCTGAAGCTTGCATATTACACGGATTTTTTACTTAAATGTCATAGATTTCTAATAAAAGTGAACAATTAATAATGTATTTATATTTAATAAAAATTCAAAGATTAGTTATTTTTTAAATAAAAAAATAAATTTGAAAAAAAAAATTAAAAACATGAATTAATACATATTATAATTAAGTCATTTAAAAGAAAAGAGTTCGTATATTCTTGTGATAATGATAAAGAGCAAGTAATTCATTATTTAAAATTAAGAAATTAATTATATTATAAATATTTTTTAAACCTCACTGACAATAAACCAAGTGAGTTATTATGTAAAATGATTAAATCATAATTTTAATTGTATAACATTATGAATTATTTTAAACAATTATATAATTTACTGAAGAAATTATTTAATCTATATAAATGTATATAAAATTTTTAAATAAGAATCTTAATATAAAAATAAAACTAATCACATATCAAAGAATATTTGAATTAATATAAATAAATTGAAAAATTTATTTAATAGAAATTAATTTTTATTTAATTTTTGAAAATGTTTAGATTAATTAATGTTTAAAATAAAAATTATGATAAAAAAAAGAAAGCACAAATATTTCACAAATTTCAAATAAAAACCAATAGAATTGTAAATTTTTAAATTATTTATTCACAGCTTTAATTTAAGTAGATAATATTCTAATTAAACACATAAATATACAAATTATCAACAGCAATTCAAAATTATTGATATATCTATGGTTTTCAGCATTTAAAATTAAAAAAAATCATTATCTTTAACTTACGATTCTAAAAATAATAAAAATTAAATATCTCCTCAATAAAATACATTTATTAATAAGAAAAGGGCATTCACCCCGCTGCCGGGAATCCGCGCAAATTAGCATGAAAAAAATTAATTAATTAAATTTTTTTAAAAAGGATATTCTTTTCAAATAAAGCAAAGATGGTTTCTTTTTTGATAAATTCACTTCGACAGATTTTATTTAAAAATTAATTTTTACTTAAAAATATTCTTATTATTATTTCAACATAAAAATTAAATGTCTAACAAAATTGTTTTTTAAAACAAAATAAAAATTTTATCAAGTAACCCAATAAATAATATAATATCGTGTAAAATATAAAAACTGTAATAAATTAAAAAATAATATTAAAAATATTGAAAAATCAATTGAAAAAATCAGAATGAGAAAATAATAATGGAACAAATAAAATATTGTAATCGGTTCGCAAAAGATTTCAACAATTTTATATTCTGAAATTTAATGAACATTATTTCACAAAGAATTATCAAAAAATGATTAATATAAATAAATACTATTAATTCTTAAGTAAATTTATAAAGGTGTAAAAATTATATATTTAACTTTAATAAAACCAAAAGACACCAATTGTAGACACCAAGAAAAAAACATATTCCTACACATGAGAATGAGTAAATGTAATGCCAAACCAAATTCAGCAGTTACAAAATAATTGGAAATTAAAAATTATTCAATCCATAATTTATAACTTACATCACATCTAATTAGAAATTTATAAATAAATATAAATTAAAAATATTCGAAACATTTTCGTTATGAATTAAATTTTTAATTAGTAATTTAAAATGCGTCTCATCCAGATACGATCATAACGCAAAAACTAAACTTCAACAAGTTAACTTATAAAAATTATTTTGATATAATTTATTTTTCCAAACAAAATTTACAAAAAAAAACAAAAATAAAACAAATTTTAATTTTAAAATTTATCATTACGTTTAAAATTAATTAAAAGAGTAAACTTATTTTCTCTTTTAATTATTCATTTATCTTTGCTTTTTAAGAAAATACTTGTTTTAGACAATAAAAAAATGATTATAAAAAAAAATAAAATGATAATTTTTCATAAAAATTACTGAATTTTGGCCCGTGATGGGTAAAAAAATCAATTGGTCCACTGGGTCGGCAGCCCCGTTGTAGAATGAGTGGAAATAGAAGCGGCGCTGGTTGAACGTCGGGGCCTCCACTGGCACAGCTCTGTTGTCTCCGCGTGTGTTGGCAAAAGGTGGTGAAGACCACTGACGAAACGTTGCCCCCTCACCATCCCTGTCATTTAAAATAGCCGAAATTAAGCCAAATAAAAAATTCTTTATTAGTTTAATACTTTAAAAATGTATATGCCTTATACATTTTTAGAGAATTTTGTCTTTATTTTCTATTTTTTTATAATAATAGATGCCCACCAGGGATGTGCCGAATCGGAATCGTAATCGTAATCGGAATCGCAATTAATCGGATTTTGGGCCATAATCGGAATCGGATAATCGTAATCGGATTTTGCCTTGAAATCCGATTATTACACCCCTAAGAATTGACCTTTTGAAGGAATTTTTTTAGCGAGAATACCAATGAATTTTGAAAAAAAAGTTTTCTGAAACGAATGTTTTAATCTTATTTTAACATAATGACTAGAGACCGGATTTTGATGGTATGCCTTTTTTTTTTTGCTAACTTGCTACGGCCTAATATGCACGAAAAACGAGTTTTTAACTTGGTTTGAAGCTTCTAGCTTCAACTTTTTGGTGACTTTTTTTTACCTTTTTTGCGATTTTGGTGCCTTATGCCGGGCACGCATTTTTGGTGCCTTTCTTGCCTTTTGGTGCCTTTTTCATGCCTTTTTCAAGATTTTTTGAAAAAAAAAAAGAAAATTATGAATAGGGCGAGGATTCTTAGGTTTTTACTTATTTTTTCTGCGGCTTTAACTCGACGAGAAATGCACGAAAAACACCTTTTTGTTCGGAAAACCTTCGTTTTAACGCCCCTATCCGACCCTAGGAATCCCTATTTTGGATGTTCGCCCCTAAAAATCCCTATTTTGAGTGTTCGCCCCTAAAATAAGTTTTTATCCCTATTTTGGCGTTTTCTCCAAAATTTATTAACAAAAATGCAATAAAAACAAAAAATACACCCCTAAGAATCAATCCAAAAAATTTCGAAAAATATACCCCAAAGAATCGACCAAAAAATTTTCAGAAAAATATACCCCAAAGAATCGATCCAAAAAATTTCGAAAAAATATACCCCTAAGAATCGACACTAAAATGAAAAAACTTTCTAAAATATATCTTATTTGTAACTGCAATCAGTGAATAAAATTGCTTGCCTTAATTTTAACTTATTTACATAGAGAAAACAGCAATTTAAAAAATTGCACGCCTAAATTTGAAACTTTTTCGCCCCTATTTTCGCCCCTATTTCGTGAATTTTTTGCCCCTATTTAGGTCCCTAAATTGGAATTTTTCGCCCCTAAAAATCCTCGCCCTAGTTATGAAATTTGTTGATATAAAAATAAATTTGGCCTGAAGAGCAAAAAAAAAAAAAAAAAAGGTCTCTTGGAAAATTTTTTGCTAGAAAAATGTTGATTTTTGCTGCCTTTTTCCAATTTTTCGTGCCTTTTTTGACGTTTTTGTTCATTTTTTATGCCTTTTTTCACATTTTTCGTGCCTATTTTAGGTGCCTATTTGAAAAATTTTCGTGCCTAAAAGTCCGGTCTCTATTAATGACTGAAATTAAATTTTTCTCACAAAGCAGTGCCGGATTAATTCTCCCCGATATAATCAAGTTTTTGTTATTTAGCAAAAATGTCAAATATCTGGGAATATTTTACATGCGTGAGAATGTGGACACTTTTATTTTTGCATCACAATCTTAAAATTTATGATTTTGATTATGAATAAAATTTTGGAAAAAATTATTTTAAAAAATCGGAATCGTAATCGGAATCGCAATTAATCGGATTTTGGGCCATAATCGTAATCGGTTTTAAAACCGTATCGGATTTTTGGCCATAATCGGAATCGGCGATTTAATCGGAATCGGATTTTGTCTGGCTTGGCACATCTCTGATGCCCACGGATTGGCTTTGGGCACGGGTCTGACTTTTTAATTTATTTTCTTTTTATTTTATTTTTTGAATCCAGCTTTAAGATTAATTAAAATTTATTTCGGCACAGCGTTCGGTAAATGGTATTTATCTCAAATTTTTACAGGTGTGGTGGATAAGTGATTTTTGTAAGATATTATAGGGAAAAAGGCTCAGGTTCGAGTCCCTTACAGGAAACCGATATTTTTAATTTATTTTTTTGCTTCTAGAACATTAAATTGGCTATTTTGAAAGTTTTCCCAACAAAATTATATTTGGTAACATTCAAAAATTTTGATAATGTGTCTAAACAAATGTTTAACATTTTGAGAACCATAAAAAAGTTACTAGTCTTTAAAAAATTAAAGCTATTTAGAAAAAGTTTCACTTGGCCATGAGCTTTTGAATGTTATTAAAATTGTATAATTTCGTTGTAAAAACTTTAAGATAGCAAATTATAATGTTCTAGAAAAAAATAAATAAATAAAAGTTTGTGTGCGAAATGGTCAAGATGAATAGTTGATAGAAAATGATCCTAAAAAATTACCATAGTAATTATTATAAAATTATCGTTATTATTACAAAATAAATAAAGCATGTAGAATAAAAAAATTTACGAATACAAAAATTTTATCAATGAAAAAGGTAAAAAAAATTAATATAAGCACATGTATTTTAAATTGATATTTATAACAAAATAAATGGAATATAAATAAAAACTTACAAAAATAAATTATAAAACAGATAATTTAAGATGAAATTGAAATAAAAAAAATAAAAAGATGATTTGTATTTTCTACATATATTATAAAATTAAAAAGTTCAATCAAATTATTTTCATTTGATTTCAGAAAATAATTATAAAGACAAATATGTTCCTTTTCTAGAAATTTTTCTAACCACATAAGAATTTTTAAATGTACAAAATTATAAATAACTACCAAAATAAAATAAATAAAGCGAGGAAACAAGAAGATTATTACTTTAAAATTTAAAATAGACACTATAACATTTAAATTGTTTTAATTCACAACAATAGCAATGACATTATTGGCATCACTAAACGTGAGGAGAATAAATAGTAAATAATATAAAAATATTAAGTTAAGTGTGAACAATTTTAATTTATTTTATTCAAAAAATAAAAATGAACCAAGAAAATAATTCACTTTCAAAAAAATAAAAAATAAATTCAATGTAGCACTTGAAGAAATAATTAACAATAAAAAGGAATATCAGTACCTTATTCCTAGCATATAAAAGCTATATACGGCCTCACCTCGAACACGCATCCGAAGTATGGAATGTCTCTGTAAAAGAACTGAGTAAAAGAATAGTAAAGGTTCAAAAATATTTCACAAGAAATGTATACAAAAAATGTGGCCTCAAGTAAATTAAGAATTTTATTCAGAAAATAAGTCCTGAGTGGTAAAAATTTTTTAAATTTTATTTGATTGTGGATATTTTTAGTCTCGAACAGCACTAGTCAAGGCATAAAAAATATTCCAAGATATTAAAAAATAATTATTGTATTGTGGTAAAATAGACATAAAATAGACAAATCTAAGAAATTAGCAAGTTTTCATCGTGGGTTATTTTAAAAAAATTGTAAAAAATGTGCTAAAATTTTAGATTTTTAAAATTAGTTATTAAATTATATTACCAAATAAATAAAGACTAAACAAAATTTAAATTAAACTCAAAAAATAAATAAATATCAGAAAGACGTAAAAAGAATTTATATATTTCTTATAACAATTTATTAAATTTAATATTTTTTAAATGAATTACTCAAAGATCATTCCTTACAAAAATTGTTAGGTGGTCTTGGAAAAAGACATTTTGGAGAGCATTTTCAGTTCTTGGCCCTCCAATAATTTATTTATTAGGTATTATAGGTTAATCTTAATATATGTTTATAGTCATAACCAGGGCTGCACGAAATTTCACGTCGTTTTTGTTTCGTCCTACATTTTCGGTACTTTTTGAGTTTGTTTTCGTGTTTCGTCCGCAAAATTTTTTCGTTTCCTTTCCATTTTCGTCCAATGAAATTTTGACAAAAAAGACGAAAATATTTACACCCTTAAGAATGACTTTTTTAGTAAAAAAAAAAAGTTATTTAATTGAACTGTGGTAGTTTAGTGGTGTTCCAATGCTGGCTTATGCTATTGAATATATTCATTATGAAAAGATTTTTAATCCATTTTGTTAATAAAAATTTTTTAAAGATATTTTACATATCACATGGCGGCTTCATATGAATTTTTAAAATACTTTTTTAATAATGAAATATATTCAAAAAGCTTGTAACAATGAAACACTTTATTATTATTATTTGTTTAAATATTTTAATCAATGCAATTAATTTTTTGTGAAAAAGAATTTTTATGATAGAAATGATTTATATTAAAATAGTAATATTATTTGATTAAGAAATTTAAATTAAATTAGTGATTTCTTTATTATAATTGTTTATATATTTTTTATAAATATATTAAGTTTAATTTTTACTAATATAATGGATTATATTTTATGTTGTTTTTTCTCTAATTTATTGTTATTTAAATGTATTCTTTTTAATTGTACAAATCGCGAGACACCGTAAAAATTCTTTTTATTCTTCATTCTGCAAACAGACAAATTTAGATTAATAATAATAAAAAATCTCTTATTTTTATTTCATTTTTGGAGTAAGTTGGTGTATTCGTTTATACATAACTTTTTTTAAATTAATAATCGCTAATTTAAATTTTAACATTTAAAAAGCAATTGTATTTAAAAATAATTATCTTAATTTGTACTTAAAAGAATTGTTAATTAATATTTGATTTTGGATATTAACTTTCATTTTTTTTTATTTGCTAAAATTCCAGCTAAATTTTTTTATTGATATTTTTATTATCTTAAAAATATAAAATTCTATTTTGAAATAATTAAATTTATTATTATTTAATTGATTTTTAAATTCAAATAATATTTATTAGATTTTTTCTTTTTTTGCTAATTTGTTAAATTAAAAAAATATTTTGGCAACCTTTGAATTATTTTAGCCTTAATTTATGATTTTTGAGTGGGGGGGGGGGACGCCGATTGGCGCACCCGGGAAAAAAAAATTGGAAATTTAGACCATTTGAGAAAAAAAAATCAATTTTTAGGTAGTAAAAAATAAATATTATTTTTTACATAATGCCAAAAACTTTAAATTTTTTATAAAATGTATATTTTAAACATTCATATAAACTAAGAAAAATGTTATTCATACAATTAAAATAATTAAAAATATCTAAATATATTAGAAATAAAATGAAAATTTTGAAATGAATTTTATTTATTTCTAGTTTTGCAAATTAACAATTAATGATAAAAGATAAGTTTAAAATATTTATAAAATATAGAAATGTTTATTTATTTATTAAGGAAAAGTTTATAATTTAAAAACACAATAGAAGATATTGTTGAAAAATAATTATTCAATAACCTAGCAAATTAATAATTTTACATTAGTATTTCCATTTTAAAATCATATTAATTTATATAAATTTAAAAAAAAGAAAGGAGTTTAAGTGGAAATATAAAAAAATATAATAATTTACGGGTTTATTAATATGCTTTATTTAAACTTATATAAAATTGAATTGCTTAAGCAAATTTTTAAAGGAGATATAATGGAGAAACCATATAATAAAAAAGACACTATAAAAAAGAAATAAAAAATTAATTATTAATTTAAAATAGAAAAACTTAAAAGATAGCAAAAAGAACTGTTTATTTTTATATGAAAATTTGTAAAACAAAAAATATTTTTATAAATCAACAAAAACAATTTAAATAGACTTGTAAATAAAAGAAGGTCCCCAGTAAATTAAATTTTTAATGTCAAAAAATTTATTACTTATAATTTTAAGGGAAAGTCAGGCAGTGAAGTAATTATGACTTTTTTTGTTGAAATTTAAAATTTTTAGTGGAATTTGATAATGAATTTTAACATTATTTAACAATAATAACAATAAAAAGGGAATTAAATGCATATCTCCAAGATAAAAATTTCATTTTCTCTTCAGGGATAAAAAAAACTAAAAGAAGAGAGAGGCCCCAGAAGTGATCAGAAGGGGCGGTCCCTCCCTCTGCTGATTGGTTGAGATTATGGAACCAAACAGTACTATTGAACTGATATATAAAAGGAATTAATTTAGATTTGTTGAATTACGTAATTATTTACATTATAATTACAATTTTTTAATAAAAGTATAGTTTCTTTCTTTTAAAATTAAATTTTAAAAAATCAACAAACCTTAATTTACCAACAAAAAATGAAATTATTTTTTTATTTAAAATCAGAAAATATAAAATATTTTATATTATTCGTAAATAAAATTTTCATAAATGAACATTAAATTTAATAAATTAAGAATTAGATAAAAAAGCATATTAATTAAATAACAACATTAAAAAGTAAAAATACAAAGTTTTATTTTTTTAATTTAAAAAATGGATTTCTACTACATAAAATTTTCAAAATTTTCCGGGCGGCGCCTCTCGGCGCTGCCTGACCCCCCCCCCCCCCCGATTTTCCCCAGTTTTTTGGATAAAGCACGCCGCGAAAAAAGCTGTTTTAAAAAATCAAAAAAAGATCGTCAATTTACATAGCCGGGACCCCTTCATAAATCATTCCCAAAATGAACGCTAAAAATTCAAAATGAATGAATTTTTACGTCACAAATTATAATTTATTTGCCTTTCTGCACCGCCAAACAAAACAATTTTTTTGATTTTGTTTTAGAAGGGCTTCTAAAAGGGTGAAATTACTGAAAGTTAAATATTTTTCTATATTCCTCCCGCGGCTCATTTTGGAATTTTTCACCTCAAAAAAACATGCAAAGTTTTTATTCTGATCATAAATTACTTTTTTAGATTGGATTTTTTTAAATAAAAATTTTTGCAGTTTTTTTTTTTGAAACGGATTACGGATTACGCCAAATTACGGTCTTTTTGGACCTCCGTAATGACGGATTACGGATGGCCGTAACTGAAAATAAGTTACGTCCAGCCCTGATCACAAACCTGAGGAGAATAATAATAAATTATATAAAAAAAGTATTAAAATTAAGTCAACAATTTTATTTTTATTGAACCAAGAAAATAATTCACTTTTTAAAAATATAAAAATAAATTTAAAAATAATAAATTCAATGTAGCAAATGAAGAAGTATTGAGAAAAATGAAAATTTATTATAATATATAAATAATTGCACTAAATTGAATTATAATTTACAAATAAAAAAATTATTATAAAAAAATAAAACAATTAAAAATTTCCATGAAATTAAACTCGGAAAACACTTTCATTTTTTGTAATTGCGAACAAAAGTTGGGATAGCCCAAATAATGCGAAATTCGCAATTTTTTGTAATATTTTCATTTTTCTTTAATATTTTGAGACTTTGCCATTTATAAGCAGGAAAACAATAAATATGAGAATTTCCAATGTATTTATTCAAATATAATATTTTAAATGAGTATTAAGTTAAAATGAAAACATTATGTTGCTAGAATAAAATTGATTTAATGTTTTAAAATTAATTTCTTTGCGTTTTTCAATATCGTTTAAACATAAATATTGAAGCTCGAGATATATTAGAAATTATATAATTCACATTTTTCCTACTTTCCATTTAAACAAATGTTAAACACATCACAATGTGTTTTCCTCATTTGTTTCTTCGGCGTAAACAAATGTTTAATCATTGCCCAGCGGGATAGGCATGTTTTTCATTTCCGTATAAAAACAAAATGTTTTAACATAAGAAAAATGTTTTTTCAAACAAATATTCTCACATTATAACGTGAGTTTAAATTTGTTTGCCTATATAAAAAAATGGTTTAGCACATTTTCATTCATTTGTTTCTTTGCAGAAACAAATGTTCATCATTTGTAAATGTTTTCCCTTGGTTTGCCAAAAAATGTTTAGCGTGCACTCATTGATTTTCAATTGAAGATAAAAAAATAAATGAAAAAACACAAATGCAAATGTTTATGTGTTTTTCCATTTGTTCTTTTCACAAACAAATGAATAAACATGCGCATTTGTGTTTTTCAATTTGTTTCTTTGTAAAAAACATGCGCATTTGCGGCTTTTCATTTGTTTGTCTATATAAACAAATGGTTTAACGCATATTCATTCATTCATTCATTCATATCCTTACCGAAACCCCTTTGTTTCTTTGCACCAAAACATGTTTGCCCCCCCCCCCAAAACATGTATTTTTTCATTTTTAACTTTGCAGTAAAACATTTTGCTCCCCCAAAACATGTATTTTTTCATTTTTAACTTTGCAGTAAAACATTTTGCTCCCCCAAAAACATGTATTTTTTCATTTTTAACTTTGCAGTAAAACATTTTGCTCCCCCAAAAACATGTATTTTTTCATTTTTAATTTNTGTACTAAAAACTTTTTCACTTTAATAATAGAAAATGCAATAAAATTTATAAAATTCTCCTGATTTTTCTGCATTTTTTCATCATTTAATCATTCCGAAAAACATATTTTAAACCGAGTTATGATTTTTCGAAAATCCCCCCAAATTTCCCTTGGCCGAAAAATGAAAATTTCAAACTCAGCCAATTTCGGTCAAATAAAAAATTTAAAAAATTGGTAAAAATATAGAAAAATTTTAAAAAATATTTCCAACCCCTTCGAACATCGTTACACGTCATAAATAATCATCCACACACCATGGGATTCGAACCCGCGCCCCCCTCCCTGGGGGCCCCCTCCACACACCACTTGACCAACCGGTCTTGCTGGGAAAAACTTTTTTTGAGTTTTCAAAACTTTTTATATATCATTCGAAAGCTCTTAAAAAGTTGTAACCCAAAAGTACAATGCGTTTTTCGATGCAGCTAATGTAAAAAAAGTTATAGCCAAAAAACGAAAAATTTTCCGAGGGGGCCTAGCTCGAAAATTTTTGAAAATTTCAAAAATCCAAAAACACGGTTGGATGCATCTCAAAAAGTTACACCTTTACGTTTTTGAGACTTTGCGTTTCATGTGGAAATCGGCTCAGACCAATGCCGGCCGAGTTATTTGCGAAAAACCGATATTCGGTTTTTGGGGTAGCAAATTTTGATGTAAAATTTAATTTTATAACTTTTTTTAAAATCATGCTAAAAATATAGAATAAAGCACATCTGATAGAGCTTAAAATTCTCTACAAAAAAGCTCTAAGATGATTTTTCGATAAACTCAACCCCTGACAAGTTATAAGCCCCAGAACTGAAATACACCCTGATTTTCGGAAAAATTTCTATTTCCAGAAAATTTTTGAAAATTTTTTTCAAAAATGCCACCAATCGATAGAGCTCAAAAAACGGTTGCTTGAAAGTGGTCTTAGTTTTCCCCGGAAAAATCTGCAAAAAATAATAAAATTCAAAAACGAAAAAATTTCGAGGGGGCCTAGCTCGAAAATTTTTGAAAATTTCAAAAATCCCAAAACGCCATTCGATGCAGCTTCAAAAACTGCACAAAATGTTAAGCGGCGCCAACCCGCTCAGCTCAACGCCCAGCGAGTTATTCGCAAAAATCGAAAAAACCGGGTTTTGACCCACCAATTTTGTGTCAAGCATACCGGGAATACGGTTAGTCGTACGGTAATGTGTAAGAGACGAAAAATGTTGGAAATTGATCGGTGCAGCGCCCTTTCTCCAAGCATTTTTTGCTCCCGCTTCTCCCCGCCATGCTACAGGCCGGCAAAAAGGGACAAAAAAAATTTCGGGCCGTTTCAGCGCCGCTGGCGCTCAACTGGCCGCCAGATCGAAAAATCCTTATTTTTCCCAGATCCGCCTCAAAAAGTTGCTTAAGTGATGTCACACTTAAAACCCCCTCCGGGCAAACCGTAAGGGGCCTTAATTCTTTAAGCGTGAGTTTGGAGTTTATTCTATGTATATAGTAACTAGCGGGTGCGTGAACCGTCGGATCTGAGCCTGGGAAAAAGCGCTTCGCGCTTTGGGAGCTTCGCTACCTAGATTGCTGTTGGTTGGGGGGAGATTTGAAATTTTTAAAAAATTATCAGCGATTTTTAGGCCGCTGCGCAGTGAAGCGACTCAAATTGATTGAATTGGTTGTGCTTAGAAGAGGTACAACCACGGTTTTTCAGGCATTTTAAGCCGCTTCGCGCACGTTTCTAAGTTTGGTGATTTTTAGGCCGCTTCGCGGCCTCGAACGGGCGCTTCGCGCCCGTTTTTAAAATTGGGAAAGAGGTACAACCACGGGTGGGAGAGGTACAACTGTGCTTAGAAGAGGTACAAACACGGTTTTTTCAGGCATTTTTAGGCCGCTTCGCGGCCTCGAAAGGGCGCTTCGCGCCATTTTTTAAATTTTGTTGGGCCTTTTCGGCCGCTTCGCGGCCTCATACGGGCGCTTCGCGCCCGTTTTTCAAATGTTTTGCTCTGACGGGCTCTTCGCGCCCGTTTTTAAAGTTAGTTGGGGCTTTTCGGCCGCTTCGCGGCTTCATACGGGCGCCTCGCGCCCGTTTTTAAAATTTTGTTAAGCTTTGACGGGCGCTTCGCGCCCGTTTTAAAATTTTTGGTGGCCTTTTCGGCCGCTTCGCGGCCTCATACGGGCGCTTCGCGCCCGTTTTTATCTGGTTGAGCGATGACGGGCGCTTCGCGCCCGTTTTTCAAATTTTATGAATGTTTTAAATGACCCTTTCTTATAATTATAAAGTTAAATTGATGATTTCACACCTGCAAAAAATGCGATTGATTTACCAATGGTGCGGCTGGCAATAGCTTCTCTCCTCACCCGTTCCATTCATTGGCCATTTTCCCCTATTTTCCCAATTGACGCCCTTCCACCCGATTTAAATCGGACCCTTAATCGCCATAAAAAATAATGCTGAAATTGCACACTTTGTGCAGAATCTTGAAGCCATTCTTGCTGAAAACCCCACCGATCCGCCCACTGAATGCTTGGTTTTTTTCGCTGACTGGCCCTTCGGGGCATGTGTCGCACCAAAGCGGTTCGCTGACTGGCCCTTCGGGGCATGTGTCGCACCAAAGCGGTTCGCTGACTGGCCCTCCGGGGCATGTGTCGCACCACCAGTGTGGTTCGCTGACTGGCCCTTCGGGGCATGTGTCGCACCATTTGCGGTTCGCTGACTGGCCTTCGGGCATATGTCGCACCATTGCGGTTCGCTGACATATTTGGTGCATCCATCACCAGCCACAAATTCCAAATTAATGCTAAAATTTTTACTTTTTTCATACTGCCGTTTTTTTTACTGTGATTTGAATTTGGCCGACAAAAATTTGTTGTAAGGAATGACATAGGAATTGTCAATAATGGATTGTCCTTTTGGTCCATTGGTTTTGAAGGTGTTTCCATATCGTTGTGGATGCTTTTTAAGAGCAGATTCGTTTGGCGCTGGAGGTCGGCGTAAATAACGCGGATAAGCGTTCTCCGAATAGACGTAGTCGTAAGAGAATGGCTTCTTCAAAAATAGCATTTTGTTTGATATAAAAAGAATGATTTCCAACCGGAAAATGTTTTTTGCATTTCCCATCAACAAGACACCGTTGAGCAGAGCATGTGTGGATATGCTTTGTGGTGACGGTTTTGTAGAGTTCCCGCATCCTCTTTGCCTCTTCTGTTCGTCGTCCTGGTTCAGGCAGAGAAGGGATCTCGGCACAGATGTACTCGCTCATGTAGTCTTCAGGACTCTGGATTACACCATGAAGTCGGATGCGTTCCCAATCCAATGTCAAGCAGACGTGTATGTGCGGAAGCCCACTACAAAAAGCTCACGGTTGAATAATCTATGACAAATTAACTCTACCGAAGCTGGAACTCGAGCGAGAAGAACCAAGCTGTGACGTAACCAAGCACCATTTTTTTGGTCAGATCATTGAGCAGTTCATCACGTTTGTCAATAAAAAGACGGCACACGATATCTGGGCGGTCGTGCCATTGTTGACGTTTCCCGTCAGGTCCAATTGGGAGAAGGTTGTCCAATTCCTCGCATTCAGGATCCATTGTAAATGTGATGAGGAGGTCCGGCTTGCCAATTTCTCGACAAATTGTCATGCAATTTGCATATTCCTTCTGATAGAATTGACGTGAGCCCCGAAAGTGAGCATCAGTCATGAATATTTGTCCAATTGGTCCTTTGAGTCCTTTATGAACAATATTTTTGATTACATATCCACTAATTCTCACTAAAAACCTTTATTATTGCGAATTTGTTGAACCCATTGGAGCAGGGCTGGTACGCGCACAAGACGCTTTTGACCTTGCAGTTGTTTCATGTATTGGACTTTTTGTGCTTCAATCCGATTGTTGTATGAAATTGTGTAAAGCTGAGCCAGATTGTTCCAGTTCCAAAGCCAATGGGAAGATTTCCAATCATGGTCACGAATTTGGCACATGTAACGAAACCATTGAGCTCTTGAAACATTGTCACGTCGGTGAATTCTGCGCTCCAATTCTGGTGGTAAGAATTCTGCTTCTTCGCCAAGCTCAGTGTCGTCCATTAAGTCACCATCCGCATCTCGAATTTGACGGTAAGTTGTGTCAAAGCGCTCTTTTTCAGCCAACTTCAACTTTATACCATATTCTAAACAAAAGCGTGATTTGTTTTTATTCATATTTAATTGTACCATATGCAAATTGTCCGCGAGAAAACAAAAGCGGAAAGATAGTGGGTTCAACGTTTCGGTTCCACCATTTCATGTCGTGTTCTCCTGTTCCATGTTTCCCTTGTAAAACAATATCATATTTTTGTCCAGGAGGAACATTTGCGCCATTGTCAAAGTAGAACTGAATTAATACGTTTGAGAAATAGTGCTTGTGTTTTTACCTCTGCAACAAGTTTACTGCCCGCAGCAGTTTCAACATTGATTCGCCCAGGATGTATTTCTCTTATCTGGCGTTCTTCAATTTCTTCAATTGCAAGACTTTTGTCCACCGATCTTTCAATGCCCTTTTTGTTCGTGTCGACCACCAACATGCGGAAGTTGATTTTGTCAGCATCTTCTAGATTCTTGAAAGTCTCTGACGCGGTTTTGTATAAATTCGGCGAATGGATGATGTTCTCGGAGAATGCCATGAAGAAAGTTGAGAAGTTCTTCCTAAACATAATTTTTGAGCACCCATAATTTCATAAAACATTTTACGTCAAGGTGACGTTCCTGTGCAATTTCGTCAATCCTTAAGCGTGCATCAGCATCTGGGATTGTGAACAGTTGTCCTTGTAAGTGCGGTAAGTCCGGCGTTGGTGGATTAAAGTCCCAAAGCACGTAACGGATCATGTTATTGCATTTGACAATCCGATAGCCTTGTTTCAGATTGTCGTCGCGTTGAATACGAACGCAACCAAACGCAAGACTGTCATTGTAAGCCATTGCATTTGCACGGAGTTTTCCAATCCACCGAATTGTTGTTGTGTCTTGGTTGTTGAACAGTGCAGTAAGTTTTGTTGGCCACTTTTGTAAGTCATCAAAACGAACACGAAGATTTACGTGGCCCTTTGCACAACATTTTGGGTAGCCTCCTTCCATTTTAAATTCCGATGGAAGCAGAAGTGCACCACAATGGGCACAGCGAAGATTTAACTAAATTCATTAAATAAGGCTAATATTTGAGTGAATTCATTTACATCTTGCAATGAATTGTAATATATAGGCAGATGTTTTGCACTGAGCGCGCCACAACCAAAACCAAAATGTGCAGAATGAGCAGAAGCACAATGGGTCGTCACCGGCTTGATGGAGAGCCCCGACGAACTCGGAGAGGAAAACAACGTTGGTGTTTTGCTGAGACGACTTGACGTTCTCCTTGGTACAAGTGACGGTGGAGGCATTAACATTGAGTCGATTGACATTTGCGTTATCGAAGTGTCATGTGAAAGTGGTCTTTGCGTGTTTGAATCCGTTCGTTTTGACTTTCCGCCAATATTTCCACGTTGTTTTGGCAATAAAATTTTCGCGCAATCATTGGTTCTGCCGCAAATTGGCCTGAATTAATGGAAAATATTGCAAAGTTAATTTAAAAGCATACATATAATCAACATCCTTTACACCACAGAAAGTCCTTGAACAATGCGGAACAGGACATTTTGAAAGATTTTTTGAATACCTAAAGTTAATTATTAAAAGGAAATTTAATATTTTTCACCAGCATTCCCGGTGACAAAAAGAATTGCAACATGATAGAAAAACTTTGCGTGATGGGCCATTTTCTGATAAGACAAAGAGTTGTTTGCACAAAAAGCAAAAACCCGGGTGCTGTTCTGAACAATTTGAGCATTTTCCAGCGTTTGTCGTAAGCCTGTATGTCATTTTGTCCAAACACAATGTTCCCTTCTTTGAAGGTTTAACTTGAACTGATGCAACAGATGATTTTGTGACCGCCTTAAAGAATAAATGATCAGAAGGTTTTTTACCAAGATGATTGTTTACCTTTCCATTCACAATAATCATCTCCAAATTCTCCCTTTTCATTGGCGGTACAATCTTTCGGGTTGGCTCTGGTCGTTGTTTTGGTGAAAAAACCTTGGTAAATATGTTTTATTGTATTAATTAGTTTAATTATTTTACAGGAGCCATTCCAGGAATTGGATATTTTGGTCCATTAAACAGACGGAGGTTGCGAACACGTTTTGGCATCCCCTTCAAGAAATGATAGTCCATTTTCACACTAAAGTTGTACTCATCAATTGAAAGCTTTTTTTTTAACCTTTCACTGATTTTGGTAAAAGACTCAGACGATTTTTTTGACTCTTCAATGACTGCGTCCGCCCAGCCATCGGTTCTACCATACGGCCATGGTTCTCGGTCAGTTCCTTGTTTGTCATTCATGCCCAAATATGCCTCCATTTCACAAATCAAAGCCCTCAGTCGTGATACAGCAACTCGTTGATCGCCACGCACATAATCTTTCAGAATATGATCACGTAATCCACAATCCTTCTTCCAATTACGACCCTATATCTCGAAAGCGTTTATTTGTTTTTTTTAAATTTCTTACTTCAATTGGAATGTCAAAAATAGACAAATTCAGCTCTTTTGGAATAATTGTGCTCGCTTTTCTGTGGATGGCGTTCAGGAGATGGAACAACACGAACGCCAGTCGGAGTTGGTGATCGCGGTCTTGAGCTTTTGATTGGTCGTCCATAATGGAAGGACAAAGAACCGCTGCCAATTGGCTTGTACCTTATTGACCTGCAAACATTATTTTTTAATTTATATTATAGATTGATTATAACCCTTTGGGCATTTTTCCAGATGCGGTCGAAAGACATTGAGAAATAGACGCCATTGGCGAATCAAGGCAGAAAATAAAGACCAAGTTCAGGTGACCAGACAAAAAACAACTAAAAGTATTTAGTCTTTTATTTCATATTTGTTTCTTACAGAGAAAGCAGGCAATAATTAAAACAAGGCGAAGAAAGATGACAAAAACAAATGCAAATAATAAAGCAAAAATTATACTATTGGCTAAAATAAAACATTATATGAAGTATTATTTAATATTTGTTTGAAAAAACATTTTTTCTTATGTTCAACCATTTTGTTTTTATTGGGAAATGAAAAACATGCGAGCATTTTTATAAATTTTATACTTTTAATGTTTTTTGACTTTTTTAAGGAAAATTTGAACGACAAATCTTACAAAGAAAGACATTAAAAGCATGTTTTTAAACATAACAAAAACAGAATATTTAATTTTCAATTGTTGGTAACAAACCAATGATTAAATAAAATAATTTTAAATCCATTCATTTTATTTAATTTATAATTAGTCTTTTTTATTTAAAAATTAAATCACAGTTAAAAGTTAAATTTCATTATTCCGAATCCTTAGATACGTAAGGATTCTGTGATTCAGATTCCAATTTTATTTTTTAGTGAATTTAAACTATGTTTTATTGAATGTTTAAAAACCCGTTTTACAGTAAGTTAAGTTTTTTTCGTTTGTGGATAAAAATTTTTGAATTAAGAATTATTTGTTTTTTTAATATTTAAATTTGTTTCAAAAAATAAATGTTTTGATATTTCAGTTAGTGATCAAAATACCGTTTTTTTGTTAATAATATTCATTTTTATAACTGATAAAAAAACTATTTTTTAAGTTGAATTAAATTTTTTCAAATATTTTTTGTTAAGGTTACATTTTTTTATATAATAATAATTTTTAAAAAAATTCTTAATTGATACTCAGTAATTGATCAAAAATGAATTTTAAGTGAAAAGGGAACATTAGATTTTTAAACGAAAAATTTACCAATTCTTTTAATTTGAACACGTTTGTAAAAAACATTTTTTTGTGCAGCGAAAATTTCCATCCATTAATGTGATTTTTCAACAAATTATTAATTAAAAAACTATTGTTTTCTTTTATAGTTTACTTTTTTGTAATCCGACCATGTTTGAAACCACTTAAATAATTTTTTTTTCTTATTTTGATCTTAACTTTATTAATGTGTTTTTTTTTGTTTTTGGAAAAACTTTAATTTCAGCGTAGAAGTATGAAAAAACAAAAAGAGCAATTGGTGAAAGCAGGGCGCCCAACGGAAACACTAAATTATGTACTTTGCTTTTTTGCAAAAAATACTGAAGACATAAAATATTCAGATCAAACAAATTTTTATAAGTTTTGATTTGAAAATTTTGATTCTTTTTTTGAAGACATTTTTTTTGTACAAATCTGATTATTCAGCATTTTTCGACCTTTATATTAACGTTCTACTGATCAAAAAATGGTTTGATTTGATATAAATTGTATATATATTGTGAAAATAAATAAATTTCATTTTCAAAATTTTTTTTTCTTAAATTTCATCAAAATTGTTTTGTTAAGAATTATGTCGGAATGCCGCTTACCGATTTCCTTAATTTTTAGGATTTAAATTCCTCGTTGCGATTAAAAACATTTTAAGCGGGAGGCGTCCTCCCCCCTGGCTCACATTTGCCTTGAAAAATATGATTTTTTTTACTTTCTTAGTTTTTTTTCAGGGGAAATGGTGGAACCTATCCCTCTTGTTACGGGCCTAATTTAAAAATTTTTTGTTCAGTTTAGTTGCTAATGAAGCTATTTATGGCTGATCAAAATAAAAAATACAAAAAAAGCATTTATTAAATTTTGAATTAGCGCGCAAATAATTTCGCCAATTACGCTATTTGGCGTTAAATTCAATTTTTTCTTTTTTTGTGCATTTTTTACATTTTTCAACAACTTTTTTTAACTTTTAAGGCTAAATTTGAATTTGAGCGATGAAACTTTTGAAAAATAAGTAAATCTTTGAGAGAAAGAAAAATTTTACGTCAAAATGTATTAGAAGGCTTTTGATTAGCAGCATTGTGCTAGCGAAATGGATAAAAATGAGACTTTTTTTAAAGAATTCATGTATTATTGAACAATTTTTCTTAGTTTTTTTTTTGGCACATATTTTGGGTTGTCTTTTAGCACATTTACCTAAATCCGTTCCTTGTTTATCGTCATTTTTGCAATCACAACTTACGACAAAAGTGTGCAGCTTTATCTAATTGCGAATGAACCAACGTTTAAGGAAAATGTGAGGAATTTTTTAAAAATTGAAATTTACTATTTTCAAATTATTCCACACTTTTCAGCTGGGTGTGCAACGATGTTTGGATGGACATTTTACGGTTCTTTGACCGTCCTCAACTTGGTCTCAAATTGGCAATGCTTCCCGACCATTTTGATGTTTTGGTGGACGCACATTTTGATGGCAAAACGGAATTGACAATTTGGCGACGACGTCGTCATTCGTCGCAACGACGAAAATGCCAAGCCCATTGTTGCCATTTACTCGTCAACGGAAACCTTTGAATTGGTCCAGTGCCCGATGCCCAAAAAAATTCCGTTTTTATTTTCTTCAAATTGAGTAATTAAACTTTAGCTTTTTGGTAATAGTTAAGTTTAGCACCTCCCCCCCAATTTTTTTTTTAATTTTTTAACAAAAGTCCTGAAACCATGTTTCCAAGGGTTTTCGGGATTTGATGTTTAAATACACGGAAACAAACAAAATTCCTGCAACAAAAAGATCATTTAAGCGGATTTCTGACAAAAATGTTGAGTTTATTCGAATTCGAGTACGGAATTTGCTGAAACGGATACCGGATTAGTTGACCATCGATCCCAAAAATTCTTGAAAAACAAAAAAAATTTAAAAATGGAGGGGATATTTTACTATAACCATTTTTTTTGTTGTATGTATTAACACTTCTTGAGATATCTGTCCACCTATTTTCAGGTACATTGACTTCGCCGTCATCGCATATCTGCGCTCCAATCAGCAAATTTGGGACAGAGGCACCAATTTGCGTTTGAACGTGCGGCGTTCATCACCCAACATTGACGACAACGCTGTCCAGCCAATTTGGATTGTTTTTGTCCGTCAAATTTGGCCCATTTTTACGACGGCAACAAATGTCCACCATTTGGGCGTTGACCATGGCGCCGATTTGGACACTTTGCTTCGTCTCACATCGCCGACAATTCTCTGCGATGCAACAACAACTTCCGCCGGCCAAGCGTTGTCCAATGGTTACACATGTCGAGCACAGATGGCCGTCCCAAGAAAGTGCGTTGCCTGACGTCGACGTTGTACCGACGACAAGCAACAAACCTTGATTGGATCACCAATTTCAAAGAGGTGTGGTGAGACTAATAAAATTTGGCGAATGTTTTTTGTCGTGGAGAATAAATCCATATTTTGTTGGATTTTCGGGAATACCTAAACCCACATTTAGCTATTTTTGTTTTTCTTAATCCATATTTCGGCCGCAAATTTCATAAAAAAAACCGAAAAACACTCCTTTAAGGA
Organism: Heterodera schachtii; assembly: GCA_023374025.1. Classification (NCBI taxonomy): domain Eukaryota; kingdom Metazoa; phylum Nematoda; class Chromadorea; order Rhabditida; family Heteroderidae; genus Heterodera; species Heterodera schachtii. The sequence goes on along the minus strand of SIJG01000100.1, from coordinate 441,342 downwards.
TCGATTTTTTCGAAGTTAAAAAAAATAAATCACCCAAAAATACGAGAAATTTGAGTTTTGTCATCATTTTGGCTATTTTTTTGCTAACTTTTCTTTTTTAATGAAAAATTTTTTTTCACAATTTTGGCATTTTTTGTCCAATTCCCAATTTGTTCAGAAATTTCTGCATGCCACCACTTCAGTCAGTTACCAACTAAATTTCGGAATGAAAAGTTCAACACCAATTGTGCTGTTTGGATTGGTGAACGAACGGACGAATGAGAAGCTGACGCTGGAAGCAGTGCCACGGCGCCCTGGCAATTGGGTGATGAGTCGATGCCCAATTGGGGAGACGGCGGCGGTTCAGTGGGAAGACGGCACTTTGGATGCAAATTTTAACTGTGTCCATTTTATCATTGATGTTGACAAACAATGATTGGGTGAGTGAGTGTAACAAAAGAGATGAGACATAATTTCGCCACCAAAAATTTTTTTCATTTTTTTCTTGAAAATTTGAAAAAAAATTTTAAAAATATTTCTTCCGCGAAATTTTGTCCCGGCGAGTTTTTTCGAAATTTTTTCCAAAATCGCTATTTTACCTTTTAATTTTTTTGGGCCATACCTCAAAATTTAAAAAAAATTTCACATTCAATAAATAATTTAAGCGCAAAATCGAAATGGAGAGGTCCTTTATCGCTACTTAAATTTACACTATATGAATAGTACACAATTGTTCCTTAAGCGCGCCCTTTGTTGACATTTTTTAAAATTTTGAGGTGTAGGCCCAAAACGGTAAAGTACCGAATTTTCATATAAAAAATCTTCGGCAAAATTTTGGGGCGTACCCCGTAAAAGATACATAATTCATATAATTAATTAGCCAAATTCGAATTTCATTTCATTTTAGGCCATTGTCGCCACCAGCAGCAGCGGATCAAAGCAACGAAAAAGTGTTCTCGACCGACGATTCAATTCCCGGGCCAAGCGGATCAGCGGAATGAATGAACGATTGATTATTTTTGAAAATGTATTTCGTCTGATGATTGTGCGGAAGTGAATTATTACCTAATTATATTTGAGAAATGATCGGATTTCGGATTTGATGCTCATTTTCTCTCATCATAAAAAAATGCTCTACTCTCTCAATTTCATTTGTGTTGATTTTTCTTTCGATTACATAATTTAATGTTTTTTTTTCGAAATAAACTTGTTTGATCGGTTTACTGGGGCCGGAGAATACGGTTCGGATTTACATTTTGACAAAATTCGAATTTCGGCTTTCAAAATAATTGTAATATAAGTTTTTATTCAAGTGCCGAGCTCTTTGAGTTTAATTCATGATCACCAAAATCGAAAACCAAAAATGATACATTTATCTGAATTTTTCGTCAAAGTTTTTTAATCCAATTTATAAGAATAAATACTAATTAAAAACGTTTTTTTTGACTGCGTTTAATAAATTGGATCGGTGACCGGCTAATAGTTGGTGCTGGGCGCGCAGCGCACTGGTGTCTAAACTATCTGCTATTTTAACAATTTATTAAATGTTATTTTATTAATAAAATTTAATTAGTTCTCGTTCGAAATCCACCTTTTTATGAATTATTTTATATTTATATAATGTTTCAGATTTCTTTTTTTTTGTTGTAATTTCTTTTTTTTTTTGATCGAAAGCGGATATTTTTTGTGTTGAACATTTAGCAAAATTCCATTGCATTTACCTAAATTTGATCATTTAAGTTAATAAATAATTAAAATTTTTAAAAGGCTTTTTCATTATTCATAAGTTAATTTTTTGCTACAATTTTTTTTTGTATTATATAATTAACCGAATTAAACTGAGAAAAAATAATAAAAATTAATTAATTGCTCAACAAACACAAACTCATGAATTTTTCATAAAAATGTCTTTCTTTATAAATACCAAAATCAATCTTTTTTTCTCCATCTTGTCGACAATTTAATCGAATAATTAATAACAGCTATTTTCAAAAAATTTTATAAAATAAATTAATATGTTTTTTTGAATTATTTTAAATTGAATAATTTTTCTAATATTTGTTAGTTTAAAAATCCATAACTTTTAAGAGCCTGCGCGTATGATTTTATCTCAAAAGTACAATAAAAACGAAAAACACATCCATAAAAATCGATTCAGAAAAATATACGCAAAAAAATTGACCAAATTAAAAAAATATATACCTATAATAAATGAAAAATTCTTTAACATGCGTCTACAAAATTTATTGTTTGTTTTCTTAACAATTTGATATTTTGCGGGCAAAATTGATAAAAAAATGAGTCACTTTTTTAAATTTTTGTGCGTAAAGAAAGACCTTTTTTTTCTCCAATTTTTAACAACTATTTTCGCACCTTTTTTGCGTATTTCAAAATTTTTTTGGCGACGCCTGATCTTCTGTTCATAGCGCACAAAAAATAGTTTTTTAGGTAAAAAAAGGTTGAGTAATATTTAATTGGTTTTTTAAATATTGAAAGAATTATGCAAATTAAAAATTTGTTAAATGATTAAAAAGATACATTTTTAATAGAAAAAAAGTATTTTTACAAAGATGTAAACAATTGAATTGAATTGTTAAATAAAATTGGATTTTGTTTAATGATCAGAAATACATTATTTAATTAAGATAATAATTTATTAAGCTATAGTACGAAGGTACCGTTGCAACCATTGGTGGAGTCACTATTTATTACAGAATTTTGTTCCGGGCAGTTTATTTTTTTTAAAAACAATAATCGTTTAAATTTTTTTTTTGAAAAAAATGAATCATGGAATGTTTATATCTTTTGAGATCGATTTGTAAACGAAGAGGAGATAAATTAATAAATGATAGAGCAAAAAATAGGGAAAATGCATTAAAAATGAAACGAAAGCATTAATTACCAAAATTTACAAATAATTTGTGCAGGAAATGGGAAAAAATGTGCGAAAAAGCAAAACAAAATACATTTTTCAATTTTCATTAATTTTGGCAGGACCCGGAAACTGGTTGTTTCTTAAAAGATCAGCCCGATCTTTTGGCCTTGCAGTTTCGGAAATAACGTTATCTATTAAAAAGTATATTTTAGTGAGCTTTTTCGTATTTAAAATTCAAATGTTTAATTAAATTATAAAATTTATTTTATATATAGTAAAATTCATGATTTTTTCTAGCAAATTCAATGGGGGGGGGGGGGCCCCCCCCCCCCCCCCCCCCCCCCCCCCCCCCTACGCCCCACCTCGCCCCCCCCACCCCTACCCCCTCCCCACCTCAAAAACTCATATAGTTGGATAGTAAACTTAAAAAGGGCGCATGCTTGTACCGGAAAATGCGTGGCACGCAACCCCTTCCCCCCCCCCCCCCCCAAATTTTTCTTTTTTTGGGGGGGGGGGGGGCCCCCCCCCCAACCCCCCCCCCCCCCCCTACGCCCCCCCCCCCCCCCCCCCCCCCACCCCCACCCCCTCCCCACCTCAAAAACTCATATAATTGGATAGTAAACTTAAAAAGGGCGCATGCTTGTACCGGAAAATGCGTGGCACCCAACCCCTCCCCCCCTCCCCCAATTTTCTTTTTTTTTGGGGGGGGTCCCCCCCCCCCCCCCCCCCCCCCCCCCTACGCCCCACCTCCCCCCCCCCCCCACCCCTACCCCCTCCCCACCTCAAAAACTCATATTTGTATCGTAAAGTTAAAAAGGGCGCATGCTTGTACCGAAAATGCGTGGCACCCAACCCCTGCCCCCTCCCCCCAAATTTTTCTTTTTTTGGGGGGGGGGGGGGTCCCCCCCCCCCCCCAACCCCCCCACCCCCCCCCCCCCCCCCCCCCCTACGCCCCCCCTCCCCTCCCACCCCTCCCTCCACCTCAAAAAACTCATATTTGTATCGTAAAGTTAAAAAGGGCGCATGCTTGTACCGAAAATGCGTGGCACCCAACCCCTCCCCCCCCCCAAATTTTTCTTTTTTTTTGGGGGGGGGGGCGCCCCCCCCCCCCAACCCCCCCCCCCCCCCCCCCCCCCCCCCTACGGCCCCACCTCCCCCCTACGACCCACCTCCCCCCACCTCAAAAACTCATATAATTGGATAGTAAACTTTTTTGGGCATTTTAGAAGCAAATTTATTTTTCTATGAAATGCAAATCCATAGGCTCACCCTATGATTTTGATTTAAAAATTCGTTTTTATTTTATAACTTTTTTCATATTTGATAAAAATATAGGATAAAGCACATTAAATAGAGCATAAAATTCTCTACAAAAATGACCTAAGATGATTTTTTGCTAAAATCAACTCCTGACGAGTTATAAGACCCAAACCGAAAAAAACCCTTATTTTTCAGAAAATTTCTATTTCCAAAAAAATTTTCAAAAAATTTTCTGAAAATTTCACCAAACGATAGAGCTCGAAAAACTATGTTTTGGAAGTGGTCTCCGTTTTTCCGAGAAAAATCTGTAAAAAATCATAAAATTCAAAAACCAAAAAAGCTCCGAGGGGGCCTAGCTCGAAAATTTCTGAAAATTTCAGAAATTTATAAAATCGATAAAATAGAGCTCTTCGAGCAGTACACAATGTTCGCCGGCGCCGACCCGCTCAGCACAAACCCCTAGGAGTTATTCCCGAAAAACCGAAAAATTGAAAAAATGGAAAAAAATTTTTGCGAATTTTTGCAGGCCAGGGCTTTGATGCTAGGGCTTAGGTCAAGAAGAAAAAAATTTCCCAAACATTCCAACTTAGGGCCCTCTCAGCAGACTTTTTTGGCTCCGGGTTTTCAGAAAAAAGTTATGGCCCAAAAACTGCATGCATTTTTGCTCAAAAAGCCGTTTCAGCGCCGCTGGCGCTGAACTGGCCTCGGTATCAAAAAACCTATAGTTTTCCCAGATGCGCCGTCCAAAGTTACCCCTTGGTGCAAAATTTCAGCCCGATCCCTCCGGCGGTTCCCGAGATTTTGGTTTTAGCAACGAAACACGATTTGATTATTAGTGTATTAAACTAGCGTGGGGAATTGACGGGGGTGGTGTAGGCAGTATATTGTAGGCAGTATACTCTGGAACCATAACCTAATCGTTAAGGCAGTATACTCTGGAACCATAACCTAATCGTTAATTAGCGCTTCGCGCAAAAGGACTTCGTTGCTAGTAGGTGCGCGTCAACGGGTGCATTCGGCCGCTTCGCGGCCTCAAAGGGCGCTCCGCGCCCTTTTTTTATTTCGGGTGTGGA